>KK121964.1:718151-801075 GCA_000611955.2 Stegodyphus mimosarum
GAAATTATATAAACAATGCATTTAGAATTCTAAACATATACTGCTATTAAAATGTTCGTAATTTTGCTATTGAATTTTATATGGTATAAGTGCGAAGAAAATGGTGCTTAATAATAAAGCTAAAAAGACAAAAGATTGGATTAGTAAGAGTGAATGTAACAGCAGTTTGGTAACAGCAGACTGCAAGCTCAGTGAGAGCGTAACCTTAACAAACCCCTTTTGGGCTACCGTAAGAATCTGAAACATTCCAGATTTTTAATTTCTTTTTCATTATATTTTTATTGTGTGATCTAAATGTAATTGTATTTAATTCTAGAAATTTAATAGATAAGAATGAAAGAAGGTTTGCTGAAAAATAAAGTATTCTTATGGAAAATATTTAGGCTGATTTAGTTAATAAAATGCATTTAAATCATAACCTATCTAATTAAAAATTTTCTACATTTTCTCATAATGATCCTATATACTCTTATTTGTTAGCATTTATTTCAATGTCTGCAAATCAGCAATTAATTTTGTGTTAATAAATTCAACATTTTGGAAGCGAGCAGTTGGCAACACTCTATGGAATAAAACATTTTTATCTCCAGAGCGCGAGACTGTCTGTTGTAAAGACTAGAAGTTATAAACATATGTTATTTTTAAATATTTGTGATATTTGTGACTTTGAAGTTGAACTGAATTTTATCTGTAGAAATTGTAAAGACTATGGAATTTAATAAAGTAGGTTAACTCGCAAAACGTTAATAATAAAAAGGAAAAAAATGGAAGCCACCTTACTAAGAGAACTGAACTGATATCATAAACTAAGAATCCCTGAATAATATAGAAAAATATATGCAAACTCTCAACACTGCGCCGGAAATTCTAACATAGGCTGTTTTTAAAATGTTTGTGCTTTTCCGTTGAATTCTATATATAACGCAAGTGCGAAGAAAATGATGCTTAATGAAAAAGCTAAAAAGACCAAAAAAATTGGATTGGCAGAAGTCAATGCAATACCAGAATCGTACACTGCCAGCTAAGCGAGAGCGTAAAAACCTTAAAAAACTCTTTTGGGCGACCGTTAAAATCTGAAATTTATCAACTTTTTTTTAACTTGTAAAATTATTAAAGTGAAGGAGAAAACTAAAATCTAGCTTTTAGCCATTTCGTACATCATATTATCTAGATTCGGAAAATAAGTGGTTAAACAGAAGAACAGCTTTCTAAGTCATATGAATTATTTAATAACTACACATTCCACCATACACGAAAAGACTGATTTATGTAATCAATTTGAAAGAATATTTCAGAATTTTATTTCATATTTTACATATCAGAAATTTTAAAAAATTAAGAATCGTTTAGGATCAGGCTGTACGGATACTCATTTCAGAGTTTAGCAATAATTTCGCTGTTCATGAGTTTATCTATGATAGCTTTCTGAGCAGTTTTTAAAATTTGCGAAGAATGAACTCAAATCATAGTGAATTTCACATTAAATAAATTATTCTGTAGTATCTAATTTCTGGTTAAGTGCTTACAAATATTATGATGTGAATTTCTAATCAGGAGATCACGAAATATTTTCCCTTCCAGACACAGGTCATAGTTTGAATGCTTTCTTAGTGCTAAAGTAAAATTTTAAGAATGGAAACATCTCAAGATCGCCAGAAACTGAAATTGTTCCTCAAACAAGTCAACACTGAGTATGTTAGTCATGGGATCAGTATTTACAGAGCAAGGATTTTTTATTATTAAAACCGAAGTGTAGGAAAAAAGGGTTTACGAATTTTGAGAAAAGCGCTTTTTATAACGTTTGCCAGCTGACTCGGTTCTAGCTTAAAAAACGTGTTCTGAGACGAGAATTCGAGAAGATTCGGAGTGGATGAATATCTATTATGATAGCCCGAAGCAAAAATAATTTGCAACTTAAAAGATTTTATGTATGCAGCTAGAATTTTCTTAATTGCATTCATTTAAAATTTTTAATAAAATTGGGAAAAACTTTCTTACGTTTGGCTGGTTGTAATGTAAATGAAAGTGCTTCAGGATTTGGTGGTTTTAATGCAAATGAAAGTGGTTTTCTCACTTAAAAACACTTTGTGAACCTATTATTTGGAGAAAACAGGTTGGAAACATGAAGTACAAGAACTAAGATATATCAGAAATAAGCCAAACTGTAAGAATTTAGCAAATTCAAAGAATAAAAATGGGAGTAAAAGAAATGAAAAAAAAATACGGAAACTGGGTAAGACCAAGTATAAAAGTATACACTCCTCAAAAGTGAAATTGCAACACCAAGAAAGAATGCGCGTAGCGTCATGCAAGTTGCAGGAGCGAGAGCTGTGAGGTGGATGTGCCAATGATAAAAGTTGCATTGGATTACGTAGTGTGCATATGGGGGCTATAAAGATCAGCCACTTTCCTTTCTCCTAAACAGCATCTGAGGGTTTACGGAGCATTGGAGACTTTAAAAGAAGCATAGAAAATGCTTCTGAGACGTCGGCGAGCTCAATACCATCAGTTAACGACCGGGGACGTGACCGTATTATCGAATTTCATGATCTTGGTTTATCGCTGCGCACAATAGCCACTCGTGTTGGGCACAACGTGAGTACCATCCAACGTTGTGTCACACGATGAATTCAAGAAGGTGTACGTGCACATCCAAGATGAAGTGGTGCGCTCAGTTCCACGTCAGAGCGCACACACCAGCGTATTCGGCGGTCAACTACTGTAGACCCTTTTTTCACATCACGTGACATCCGAAGCCGGTTGACTCCAGGAGCAGGTGGATCTCTGTCCACCCAAACTATACGCAACAGATTGCATCAAGTACACTTATGCTCATGAGTACCAGCCACAAGGGTACCATTGACTGATGAACACAAGGTTAGACGCCTGGTGTAGCGTCAGCGTCGTAGTGCATGGACCATCGAACGGCATCGGGTTTTGCTCACGGATGAATCTCGTTTCTGTCTGTGAAGGAATGACGGCCGTCGGCTGCAGCCACCCAGAGAACGCTACGAAAGAACTCATTTCACCGAGCGTCACATCGGTCCTGCACCGAGAATTACGGTTTGGTGTGACATAATTTTTTATCACAAGACGCCCCTGGTACACATTAACAGCAGTTTGACAGTGGAACGCTACATCACGCAAGTTGCGGAGCCCGTTGTTCTGCCTTGGTTTCAGAGCGCACCTAACACGGTATTCCAGCAAGACAATGCTAAGTCGCATGTCGCACGGCGCAGTCTGCAGCCTGACCGGATTAGACATGCTACTCCGGGCGGCAGCTTAACCAAATCTGAATCCTATCGAACACCAGCGGGATGTCATTGAAGGGGGCATTAACCGAGGACCATGGCCGCAAACCCTGGATGATCTGCATATAGCAGTCGATGTGGCTTGGTAAAGGCTACCTCAGGCAACCATCAATAAACTCACTGATAGCATGCCTCGCCCGATTGTGGCCTGTATCTTTGCCCGAGGTGGGTAAATTAGACACTGAATAAATTGGTTTATAATAGATTTATGTGTCTGTTTTTTTAATCATTTGCATATCCATCTCACAACTCTCGATCCTGCAATTTGCATAACGCTAAGAGCATTCTGTCTTGGCTTGCAGTTTCAATTTTAAGAAGTGCATGTGGAAATAAAACAGAGAAAATTTGAAACCTTATCGAGCAATGCAGTTCTACCTGCGGTTATTGATATATTTGTATATATAATCATATATTTGTATGTTGCTCTTTCCAAGCCTCTTGATCTGAATCTAGAGAAGGATCAGGCTCACGAGTTTTATCGTTGCTTACAGGCATGAGTCTCTGTATTTGCTAGGAGGAGGAGAGTGTACTTGGAGAGTCTTTGCTCTTGGGTACTTTATAGGTGACACACGAATTTGTCCATCACCGTCCCAGATTTGAAGATTCTGTCTATCTCTCTCTCTCTGTCTCTAACACCAACTTCTCGAAAGAACCTTCGGCTGGATAGTATTTTAAGTGATGAAGAGGCAGTATACATTTACAAATATCGCAGACATATGCGGTACATGCCGCAGAGGCAGTGTACATATACAAATGCCAATACCTTCTTCTAGATTTGTGTTCGAGTCTAATGTTATGACAGTAAGCTCACCTACCTCCATAACAATAGTGCTGAAATTACTGAATATTCGTGATATTGTAATATATATTCTCAAATATATAGTTCACTTACATTGTACAAAATGTAAGCATTTCAATAGATAATAGAAACACATTACTTTGAAGAAAGACGGAAATCGTTTAAGGATATTTCATATTTTCTTAAAATTTTACTGGGGTAGTAATATACACTGACTTCTAAAAGTTACACGCGCAATGCGAATTTTAATGGCTGAAAATCGTTGTTGATGTAGACTGCCAGTACGAAAATATTGCATATTATAGCCAATCACAATTGTATTGTGTCAGTATTTTCGTATCAGTGTCAGTAATTTTGTGAATATATGCTATTTAGGCAGTTGTTAAGGAAGCCAGCATTGTGAAGGGTTTGAGGAGGTTCACTTAAAACGAATGGCAGATAGTGGTCAGCCGCATTGAAGCAGGACAGTTAATCAAAGATGTCACTCTTCTCTTTGGCGTCCAATATTCAGTATTTTCTCGGAAATAATTGCAAACAAAACAAGCAATTATCCAGGCACATGTTCGCTGTCGACCAAGGGTTACCGCCCTTTCTGAAAATTGGTATATTTCTATAGGAGCCAAGCGGAATTGACATGCGAATTCCGCAACTGTTTCTTCCATGGTTGTAACATCGATTCGTAGGCAAACATGTGTCAACAGTGTGCGTAGAAGAGCTTATATGAAGGGATTGTATGTTCAGTTACCAAGTATTTGTGTTCCATTAACAGCCCAACCCAGAGGTGCAAGATAAGAATGGTCAACATTTTAGATAAACTGTCTCAGTTTGAACGTCCTGTCCAAGGTCGTGTCCTAGAAGAGCATTGAAAATCACGCATTCAGATGTGGCAGCGTCATGTTTCGGGCTGGGAATTTAGTGGTATATTGCACTCGGTATATTGCATATTTGAAGATGGTTCTGTAATGGATGCGTGGTATCGGGATAAAGTCGCCCTACACTCCTTTATGAGGCATTACATTGTAGAAGTTGGTCCTGATTTCCTGGTTATGGCCGTGCCCATTAAGTTATCTTTGTTAACGGGTACCTGGAGGATGATGCCATCTTTTTCTAAAATGGTCGCCAAATTTCTTCAACCTTAATCCCATTCAGAATCTTTGAAAAGATCTCGGATGTCCCCTCTTAAAACCTAAACCACCTCCAACCACTCTTAAGCCCTTGGACACTGCCTTAATGAAGGAATGACCATTGCTAGAATCTGTGATTGTTGACAAATTCACTAGAAACATGGCTAATAGCTGTAAATTTTGTGCAAAGTTAAGGTGTGTTCCCAAACTTTATAAATATAAGTTTTATTTGCTCGTTTTTAGCTTTAAACACCAACATGTTTATATTAGAAATCTAAAGTCATCATATAAATTACAAAAGTTAAATATTGCTTTCACCTTTGTGCATAACCTTCATGGACGATTTGATGTTATAGTTCAACTTTGAAAAAAAAGGCTTTTCAGTCATGTGGTTTCACACGATTCCATTCTTCAGATACGGTGAAACGTAATGTTTCCACGGTACCACAAGTATAGTGTTTACTGTTTTGTCGCTGTTAGGCAATTTTTTGGTTAGAAATTATATTTTGAAATTTCTGCTGATGAAGACTACAATTGTATAACGTCTGCTTTCAGATCATTACACAGTCATCACCCCATTTTCCGTTCGAATGAGCTCCACTCTCAGAATCTCTCCCGAAGGAAACTCTGGTCTTTGGCTAATATAATGTCCTGTGTCCACCAGCATGAATCGTATAGGCATTTTGAAAGGAACTCAAGGAGTTACAAATTAGCACGGGGCATGTAATTGTTACGATCTTTTTCTGTATGTAGTCCATGATAACAGCGGTGTACATGTCAAAAATGTTTCTGAAAAAATTTCAAACGCTGACAAATCCGACAAAAATACCTTTGTCTACAATAAAAATGCCCCTTGTGATTATTTTTCTTATTGTCCTTTTGACTATTGCAATTATCTCTGCTATCCTATTATTTAAAAATTCGTATCTGTTTGTTTTTAATCGTTCTACACATACTATTCTAAAGTTTTATGCTGTTTCACATCACGCAGAAACTCATGTTCTCTTGCATTTGGATTAAAACATTTCATTGCATGGTTAGTCACTTTAACCTTTGTATAAATGTCTGCATTTGCCCTATACTGCAAAGTCCCATCACCCTCAATTATCAATAAAAATTACAAAGGCTGTTTTGCGTTCTACTCTGCCAAAATCATTGTTTATTGGCCAAGCTATTTTCCTGCCTCCTTATATATATTTTAAGTTGGAGATAAGAATGAGAGAAATTGCATATTGCTATTATTAGCTCTGCCAGCTACATCACTTTAAGACACGGAGCTATAAATATTAACATCGACCCTTCTAGCTTAATTCATAATCAGAAATATATCGACTTGAAGATAGTTTTCCAACCTGAGGTGCCAGGTTAGCTGTAACAACAGAAAATATCAAGAACCGGATAAGTAACCTATTCCCTCAACTAGTGACCTAATGTTGATGCTTTGTTAGCGGCGCATTTAAAATGGATTTTATTAAGTATGATTTTCCTGCCATAATATAAAAAAATTAACTGCTTTATTAATGCTGAACTTCATTCAATTTTCTGAAAATATTGTTCAATGAAAAATAACGTTATGTTCATGAGACTATTTCCCTTTTATGCAGAATAATCGGCCCAGTTTTTGTAGTTTGTAAAGAGAGATTGAAAGATCACACCTGCTTCTAATACTGCAAACAACGTGAATACCACAAATCATCCTCAGTATTTTTCTCAGTTCAGGTTTCTCAATATTTTTGCCAGATACCTCACAAATCTCAGCTTTCACTATTAAAATAACTATAAGAAATCCTCCAGACAATCTCGTTTATTTTCTAGTTTACAACATTTTATATCCATAAGGAATATTAAATCGAAGTAAATCACATACTTGGAGCAGCTTTTAAAAAATTTCATTGAAATTTTCTGCAGCATTTTGTAGTCGTTGCACTGAACGTTTCTGTACTGCTTAGCTCACTATTTAAAAAAAAGCCAAATATGTTTTTAAATATTTCGCTATCTACGGTTTTGATTTCTCTAGAGTTAGAGCTTTTTCTTGTTGACAGATATTCGCCATTTCGTAAGTGTGTGTGGGAGAGGGGAGCGTACTTGCTAGGAATTTGTATTTTCAAAGAAGTAAGTTGATTCCTCAGTATTATTTGAACTATTTCTATATTTAATATTATGGAATATGACTAATAAAGAATTTAAATATTGTTTACAAAAACTGAGAATTTATTTTTAATTTTCAGTACTAAAGTCATATAGTTTATTTTTGCTTAATCTTTTGATAGTTCAAACCAGTGGTTTCCTAAGTGGGACAATCTTACCCCAAGTATCATTTTGCATATCCCAAGGCATACGCAGAGCGATACTTTATTTTGGACTTTTTGGGATAATATCAAAATGTGTAATTTAAAAGTATCTTCGCTGCTTTCAATGATCAAGTTCATATAAATTTTAGAAAATGTTTTTGTTTTGTACTCTTAACTTGTATTCAGTTTTCCACTTCACATCATTAATGTACTAAAATTAAATTCAAATAATATACAGATATAATCTTTACACGTAGCAAGTCTGAAAAGGCATGCCAGCGTTTATTTTCACATAGATAAACTTTAAAATCATTTCCTCGACTTCAATGATGTATTAATTTCCTTCCAATATGCCAATTAATACAGAAGGAAATTAGCGAAAATGTTTCTAAGACGAAAGATAAAATGGTAATTTCCGGGATGGAATACACAAACAAAACAATTCATAGTTTATAATCGACATATCTTTCCACAAGAATACTCTTTTTTAATTACCAAGAGAAGCAACCAGGTGAAAGTCCGAAACTGAAAGGAAAAAAAATATACGAAAAACGTCTAAGAAATAACTGATGGCTTTATACTCTTCGCACAGTTATCTGTGTTTCTCATTTTTTGCCCAAATTATATTTTGGATGATATAATAAACAAATCAGTGTTTTTTAATGCACAGTAAAGTAAACAAAAGCACAAACTGTATGAATGTGAACCATAACGGAAGAGCCCATGGAAAAGGAAAGGAATGTAATCTTTTATGCGAATTTATGTGTTAATGAACGGGAATTTGAGTTGGATCGAGTATGTTCAAATAGGTTTAAAAAATGATCATGTTTCTAAAATAAATTCGAGTAGTAATGAAAGGTTATTCAGTTTGTCCATTAAGGCTAAAAAAGGATGCCCTTCTTGCAATGGTTAGAAAAAGTTACCTGGAAAACATTTTGGATACTGTTTAGACCAATTTACTTCCTGGAAAATAAGAACAATTCAGAGTAATAACGCGAGGATTCTAAACACAAAATGTACCGTCGCATTATCATTTCTGGCAAATTATTCAGCAGTATTACAGTATTACTTACTATCTTTATTAAGAAATCGAAATGCTTGTCGGGTGAAATATCAGAACTGTCAATATGCATGGACCTTATTGGCTCCGTGACTTAGTTCCTTGGGGGTTGTGTTGATTTTACTACAGCTAGTAGTTTAACAAACTAGTAAATGGTTTAGTAAAGAAACTAATTATTTTTAAGTGTTAAAAATATTCCCGGACCTTTTTGCCTTAGTGCGTGTTATCGGGAAAAAAATTTACATACAGGGACGAAAAATTGGTTACATAGTTGACTGATTAAGACAAGGTATGCGAGTGCTGTCCGCTTCAGTGAAGTAATGCTTTTGCTAAATATATTCTAAAATGTGTATAGATGATATTTTTGCGTGCGTACGGGTCCGTAATAGATTGAATGCACAAGTCAGTAAAAGGTTAAACCTGATTCTTATCACAAGAAATGTAACAGAACACTGTATTCTTCCTCAAAGATATTCGTACAGTATCACAATATCACGCAATATAATCATTAGCTATATTTTCAACTACTAACAAACGTTAAAATACAACGCAATGCAAAGCGAAAGCTAATCCGCCATCTCGCTATAAAAACAGAAGCTAATTGAAAAAATGAGCTTAGATGTTTCTCTCCGGCTTTTTAAAGATTTCAATCGGTCGCGAGAGAGTTCTAGTAATTTCTTTCCTTCTCGAGATTTCTGGAAAGCAAAAGAGTAGAATTACGTTTACAGCTGACACAACAGTCGATTACATTTATTCAATTTAAACATAAATTACGAGATGTCTATGTACTAAATTTTAAATGATCCTATATTTCTTACATTTCCTGCGTAGATTTCGCTTGAAATATGTTTCGTACTGCATTGCACAGGAAAATAAAACAATTTTAATTATAATTCTACTAACATTAGCCGTTTAAATACAAATTTCGTAACAATATATTGATACAAATACAAGCCATGAAATACTAAATAATAATTCTTGATTAGAGTTTTTTCTCTACCCAATAAATTTCTTTTTTTTTACTGAAGCAACTTATGTCGTGGAAACTCATATGAGCCTAGATGGCTTCTGTAATGTGAGCAAGTAATTTTATGACATTATCTTTTAAACATAAGCAGATGTCCTTTGCTAACATATTCATTGATAAACAGAGATAAAGAAATGAGCGTAACTTTATAAGGTATATCTCCCACATTCTTAACGTGCCTTCGTGGTGTAATGGTCAGCACGCTGAGCTGGTATTTCAGAGGTCCGTGGTTCGATACCCGGCGAAGGCAATGCATATTTTTCATGGTTCCTGCTTCCAAAAATGCCTAATGTCTCTACAGTGGCGCCCGAACTAAAAAAGGGTTGTGGATGATGACTCTCCACACCCAGGATTTGGCGACTAGGTCCCCTAAAACCCTAGTCGCCCTTTAAAAAGGGGAGTATATAAGGTATATCTCCCACATTCTTAACGTGCCTTCGTGGTGTAATGGTCAGCACGCTGAGCCGGTATTTCAGAGGTCCGCGGTTCGATTCCCGGCGAAGGCAATGCATATTTTTCATGGTTCCTGCTTCCAAAAATGCCTAATGTCTCTACAACTTAATCATATGAATTTTAAAATGTGTCTAAATTAGAAGTTCTGGAGATTAAAAATGTTGCTTTTAACAGTTATTTAAATATCTTATTTTCTAGATTGATACGTAAACATGCTTTTATAATTGTATTTCATAATAATAAAGAAATTATAATTAGTATCACTGAAAAAATGCTCAATGCCGTCAATGGGTTTTTTAAAAGAATATGCTACATGTGATGAAATAACGAATCCATTAAAAGAAGTGTACTACGTGTAAGACGAATTTGAGAGATTCTAGATAATTAAGGCATACACTTATATGCATAACACTTTAGTACATTTCTCTTAGCACGTTTGTTTCTTATTTTTTTTTCAAATACAATCATTTTCAGAGGAACCAAGTTCTTTTGAAGCACAGTTCATGTAAAATCGGCAGATAATTTAAAAAAGCTAATTATAAATTCATATTTATATACCAATTAAGTTTGAAATGATATCTAGAAAGTTTAATAGAGAAAACTTTTAATGGCTGATGATATGCGTGTGTCATAATTCCATTTGGGCTTTAAATATGCAAATTAAGATCAGATCTATATCTATGTATATATGTTAAACAAATAAACCTTGAATAAATGAAAGATTTAATTTCTTTCCTGAATTCTTTAAAAAAATAATGTGGCTAAGAAAATTAAATTCTATTTTATGCATTAGAATTTCTCGGCTTTAAAATGGGGAAGTAATGCTTCAGAAGTGCTAAGAACAACTTTAATTTCTGCATAAAAATTTTAACTTCGATGAGATGATCTGTGTTAGCAGAACATTTTCGAGAGGAAGTACACTTTTTATTTATTCATAAAATATTCGACCCACTTTAAATCTCGGGAAAAAAATAACTATCCAATTAACTCTAGAGCAGTGTTTTAAAAGGGAAAAAAATGTCACATGGTAATATTAAAAATACATATCGTTACAAAACTATTAACAAAAGTTCGTTAGAGAAAATTTAAAATAAAATCCTGTTAGGGGTAAAATCACTTTAGAATCTGCCGTATTTTTTAATGAGAGATGATGTGGTGGCGAATGCATTAAGATTTTTAAAAAATGTGAAAGTTGTGGATTAATTCATTTTCAATATCTGAGTTGTAAAAACTAGAGGTTTCAGAACACGTACTTTAAATATTAAAGCCTGTCTACTAAGGCAAGAAAAAATGTCCACAAAAATTTTAAAAAAGTGTGTTTTTATCGCATCCAGTAATTTTCATGCTCTCTTTGATTAATTTTTAAAACGTGAATGCTACATTTAAGATTTTGCTTTTATTTCGTGAAATGGAATTTTAATGCAGTTCCTTTTTATTGACTGGTTTCTCCTGGCATCATCTTGATGCATATTCAAGAAGTGCATTACTTTACTTTTCCCTTTGAACATTGATTCAGAACATTAAACATTAAACTACATTTATGCAAACAGTGAGTCCTATAATCAAATGAAATGTCATGAGAAATGTAAAATAAAAAAAGGAATCATATTATAAATCTTTGAGTGAAAATATCAATCTCATAAAGATACACGGAACTAAATATTAAAAAGTTTGCTTACATTTTTAGCCTAAAAGGGACGTTAGTTCCAAATGGGATATTAGTCTCCAAACGAAATTTTGTGTTAAATCCCTTAAAACGGCATATCACTTTCAGATTGTTGCCACCAAATATTATCGCCCTGTGTTATATTTAAAGAAATTAAATAATGAAGAATCTTCATGTCATATGTATGTTACTCGCGCTGTGGAAAAACAAGGGTACCTAGAGCCATCAAATTTTGAATAACTTATCCTCCACTTGAACATGGGCACCTGGAACTCCGAATTAATTTTTATTATCTATTTCAAATTTCCTAAAATTTTCACGAATTTTTAATTAACTAACTCAACGCTTTCAAAGAAAGCAGTGGTGGCATTGTACGGAATAAAACATTTTTATCTCCAGCGCTCGAGACTGACTTTCGGAAGTTCTAAAGAATGCTGTTTTTAAATATATTGTGATTTTGGTGCTGAATTGGGTTTAACATGGCATGAGCGCTACGAACATACATTTAATAAATAAAGTATATACACAAAACGTTAACTGATGAATTGAGAAAAGACTAAAATAAATAGGAAAATGTATGCCAACTCTTAACGCTACATCGGAAATCCTAAACGCGTACTGCTGTGCTGCTTTTAAAATTTTTGTAATATTGCTGTTGAATTGTATATGGCGTAAGTGCGAAGAAAAGTATGCTTAATAATAAAGCTAAAAAACAAAAAAAACGGTTAGTAGAAGTGAGTGTAACAGCAGATTTTTAGACCACGAGATCAGAGAAAACCTTTTTGGGCGAACGTTAAAGTCTTAACGTTAAGACTTTAAGAACGTTAAGCCTTTCAGATTTTGATTAAATTTTAGTTCCTTCTTATACGTTTAGCATTGCTGGAAAATTCCTCATATGAAAGAGAGTTATCGGTAGAGATAATGAAAAGCATTAAATAAAATGTTTGCAGCAAAGTATTTAAACAGCATAGAAAATACTTTTTAAAAGAAAAAAATAAATATACACATTTGGTCATATAGGTTTATATTAAAACGATTTTGTTTCAAAAATCGTGAACTTTTTTTTTGAATAAATCTAATAGAAATTGGCACTATGACCACTTATGTTTAAATTCGAGAAATACTCTTAAACATACAGGAAACCTTATTTAAAGTATTTTTTCTTTATTTGATAATAGTTCGGGATAGAGCGAGTACGACATATAGCACTCCTAATAGAATCCTTAATCGACAATATGTGCTACTATATGGTCTTGAGTTTGCAAGCAACAACATTAACAAATGTTTAACTTTTTAACATTTGTGAATTATGGAAAGGAAAACGATTGTGGAAACATATCAGCGAACAGTGAAAAATATTAGACGTATGTAAATAAATGTAATTTATTTCTCATAAAACTTTGGTAGTAAAAATTAATTCACGAAAGAAAATGTAAAATACTCTAAATAAATAAAAAATACCCGTTTAAAGTTAATCAATGTAATTCTTGGATATATATAATGAATATTTCTCAGAAATCAAAGGAGGATTCTAAAATCTGCTTATATTAAGACGAAAGTACTCTCTAACTGTTAGCCGAGTTTTCACCATTGCTAAAATTAAATATTGTTGCGTTATACGGGTTCGTGGATTTGAGAGTATCCGATGAAAACACGATGCAGAACAATAAAAAGCACAATTTATTTACAAGAATCACTATTTACAACACAGTTCCAAAATTACCTTTAAAAGCGTCGAAAATCTACAATAAATACGCTGAAACAATCAGCAACACAGCTTCAGGCTGTAACTGTAAAGGTAGCTTCACGGCAACACTAAACTTATAATAAACACCGTGGAACAATCACCAATACACTGTCAAGCTATACTGTAAAGGTAGCTTCACGGCACAGCACTATCTCGATCGCTTTCACAAAATTCTCGCGTAGCTTAGCACTCACAGTGAGTACCTATTCTCACAATTCTCACAATGCCGGCTATCAGAAACGCAAGGGTTTATACAGCTTTTCCTTAGGTTCCACAGGTTTCGAGAAATATCTCGACAGGAAGTTATTCTAGAAGCTTCCCGATTGGACCATGGGAAATCGCCCATTTGGTCACCAAATGGGCGATAAAGTCGCCAATCTGGCAACCCTACCATACACTATTTTATGGCAACCCTAGTGCTATGCCGGAACGCTTACATACAGGCGCAACCGCCGAATTTTTCGCCACAATATTGGCACTCGTAAGTTATACGATATGGCATTAGGTTGTGAATTACCGAGTTGGGAAAAGTTTACAGGATTTATAAACAAAAGATGCCAAACTTTGGAAAACGTAAAACTAATTTGCGATCTTTAAAACAGTTAAAATTACACACAAACTCTCTTTGCGAAACAATCTTAATACGTGCAATTCTTCAACGAATAGATATTGTTGTGTTATACGGGTTCGTGGATTTGAGAGTATCCGATGAAAACACGATCCAGAACAATAAAAAGCACAATTTATTTACAAGAATCACTATTTACAGCACAGTTCCAAAATTACCTTTAAAAGCGTCGAAAATCTACGATAAATACGCTGAAACAATCAGCAACACAGCTTCAGGCTGTAACTGTAAAGGTAGCGTCACGACAACACTAAACTTATGATAAACACCGTGGAACGATCACCAATACACTGTCAAGCTATACTGTAAAGGTAGCTTCACGGCAAAGCACTATCTCGATCGCTTCCCGTTCACAAAACTCTCGCGTAGCTTAGCACTCACAGTAAGCAGCTATTCTCACAATTCTCACAATGCCGGCTCTCAGAAACGCACGGGTTTATATAGCTTTTCCTTAGGTTCCACACGTTTCGAGAAATACCTCGACAGGAAGTTATTCTAAAAGCTTCCTGATTGGACCCTGGGATATCGCCGATTTGGTCGCCAAACGGGCGATAAAGTCGCCAATCCGGCAACCCTCCCATACACTATTTTATGGCAACCTTGTGCTATGCCGGAAAGCTTACATACATGCGCAACCACCGAATTTTTCGCAACAATATTAAATGTAAGGGAATATTATATTTACCGGAAATTTTACACCCATAAATTTTAAAGCCAAATTCTGAATTTATGGGGATATATAGTATACTAAGTTTTTCGAAAAGCATGGAAATAGAGATACACTCTGTCACAAAAAATATGTGCTCCAAGAAGAAATCGAGCCACAATCATGAAACTCGGCAGACATATAGTCTGGAAAGAGATATGCATTTTACTTAAAATTCGACGCTAGTGAGAGAAAGGTGTGCGCGCTATGAGATGTGCAGCTGAGAGAGTCTAAAAGCGTGATTGCTCGTGACGTAGGGCTATTCAAACGAATCTATCGATTTGGATGGACGATACGCGATCAGAGATGCCTTTGAGACGTAACCGGCGGCAATACGAGCAGTTGTCGGACTATGAGAAGGGGGTATGTAGGCCTCAGAGAAGCAGGATAGTGGAACAGGCGTATTGACCCCGACCTCGGTCGGAGCGATATGGTAGTTGCTCAGTGTTGGCGACAAGGGATACGGCAGTGACCGTATCCCTTCTGAGATCGATTGTTTCTGTGTTCTTCTGAAATACGTATATAATATATTTTCTTCTTAGACTGCCTTCTCTACCTTCGCGGTGGGTCAGTGTGCCCCAAGAATACAAATGAGCTCGAGGATAGCGCAATCATAAGAAAGGCCACTGCCGTAACAACAACGTGACTAGCATCGATTCGACGCCATTCAGCACCTTGTAGGTACCCGGTGGTATCAAGAGAAGCCATTTGAAAATGACTGCCAAATATTGGTATATGCTGCCGATGTTCATTAAGACGCCTACCATTGACCCCACATCATAGGCAGCGTCGATTGAATTTTTGCCAAACTCTGGCAAGCTGGAGTGTGACCGACTGGAGTCATATGATCTTCAGCGATGAATCCCGATTCGGTCTGAGTGCTAATGACCAACGCACACGCGTGTGGAGGCTACCAGCCCAGCGCTCCAATCCGACTTTTGCTGTAGAGCGGCATACGGCGATTACACAAGTTGGGACAGTATGGGAAGCGATTTGTTGTGACACATGGTCACCTCTAGTCGTTCTTAAAGGCATTATGACGGCTCGCAGTTACGTGGGTGATATTTTAAGGCCAGTTGTACTCCCTATGTTATCAAGTCCCCCAGGTGCCATTTATCAGCTCGTCCACATACTGCATGACTCTCCCAACAATATCTTCAAGGATATGACGTATTCCTGCCACCTGCCATGTCACCAGACCTCTCGTAAATAGAGCACGTTTGGGACATGCTTGAAAGGTAACTGCAGCCGTCCCGGAATATTGGGGAAGTAACTGCTCAGTTTCAGAGATTATGGCATGATCTTCCGCAGGGTGTCATAAGTGATATACTTGATTTCATGCAACATCGTATTTCAGCTTGTATGACTGCCTACTGTTTTGTAACATTTTTCCTGACATAACTCCTTATTAAAACGATTATCTGTACTAAATTCGTAATCATTTGGTTATCTCCTCATACACTACATATATATTAAGTTTCGTGATAACTATTCGTTTCCTTTTTAGGTGCATATATTTTTTTTGCGACAGCGTATATTTTTAATTTTCTTGATACAACACACTTGATATTTACAAACTGCACATAAAATGACTAAGTCTGTAATGATTAAATACCTTATAGTAGAAATAGCAAATGTTTGCAATGGACGCAATTCATCTGGCCTATGTTCTCGCTTCCAGCGAACATATTTAAGTGTTTACATACTTTTTCTGATATTTGCTATACTGTTTATATTGGGGTGTAAACTGACGAACGTATATGAAAGAATTGTTTGGAATATCTTTAGCCGAAAGGTAAAGGGGAAAATTAACAAAGGAAAAAGACGGATGAAAAGAAAAAAATGTGTCTTAGACGTGTAGCATCAGCAGGCGATATTCCAAAAAAAATTTTTATGTAATAAAAGGATACCCTCGAAAAAACGAAATTCAATAATATATTTTATTTCGATTTTTTGTTGCTATTCTGAGTTCTGAAGTACTAAAAATGATTGCTACCTCGCCACGAGTTCTATTACACACTTAAGAAAATGCCTATGTACGGACGAAAATGAAAATAATTTGACATTACGATTTTAAACCACTACAGTAGCACTCAGCTGATTAGTGTTTACATATACAAGTAGTATTTTCGAAAATGAGAGTATTCAAAAGCAGTCTTAGACAGACAACAAAAATAAGGATTTGTACTAAATTTTAGTTCTCTTTCTATGCTCGACGAGATTTAGCATCAGTCAGTATTAACAGGTCAAAACATAATTTAATAAAGCTCTTTGGAGACTGAAAACAAAGGTTGAACTTTGTACGGGATAGGAGCAGGTTAGCTGGTTCTTTTATTCGATTCGTAGAGACCTGAGAGTTTACTAGAATACTAAAAACTAGTTATCTGTCTCGCTTTCAAAATAACGAATTGAAATGTACATTTTAATCTGATTCACAATTCTGAAATGAGAAAAATCATTCGGTTTGCATTGTATTTGCTCTTGATTTCTATGAATAATGAATCTGAGGTAGTGTTCTAATATATCAAAAAATTAGGGTATATAATTTAATGTTTGTTTTGTTATATTCTTAAATAACAAGAAAAAGTTTTAAGAGCTTAAAATCAATTTTTAGATTCAAATAAGTTTCAAAAATATGCGAGCTGCTCATATTATGAAATAGTAATTACATCGCGAGAAAGTAATACTGCGCTGAATTTACGCTTCGTTTTTTTCCTTCTCTTACTGGTTAAAGAAAATTCATTAAATGTAGATTATTTTGCATATTACATACAAAAATAGTGGCATTTTGCTCTTTAATTATTCATTTATTTTTTTTAATAACATTAAATGAAAAGAACATGAATGTGATAGATAAAAGAGATTTATTTGCCTTTATAAGAAAAAATATTATTTAAAATAGCGTTAATAAAATAGAAAAAGACTGCAGAATCAAGCACATTTACAGCAAGACTTTGGAGCGTATTTTTAAATTATAGTTGAAATTATTGCCTGTTTGTTGCCATACAAGTTACAATTTCTTTATTCAGATTCTTAAATGAGAGTTTTGCAGGTTTTTCGCAATACTGAAACTCGGTTTTCAATTAATTCCTTTTAAGAACCGTAACATACTAGCAAGATACATTATTGCCCACCACTTGACAATAATATCTAAATCATTGTTTCCATGTTACGTCGTGCTACAAACTAGAGGTAATCTTTAGAGATATCGGAAAACATTGACATTATCGCAGTGGGGCATTTTGGGCATCAGAATTATTTTACAGATTGCTAATCACTGAGATTTGAAAACCAACTAAATATTCGTACATATCTATATTTAACTGATTATGATAAATCATTTCTTTTATATCGTTCCCTTTTTTTCGTCCAACTTAAGTTTCTTTCATAATATTTCAAAGCATCAGTCAACTCGCTCGGCTCGCTGGCTAGACACATAAAGGCTTATGTACGGTTATTCATATATAACAATATTCATGGCATCACAGGAAACATAAGCTATAGCAGTTTAACACGCATTACAGTTAAAATACTAACCATTAAATTGGCAGCAAAATAAGTAAAATAATAAAATTTGTACCGTAAATAAAGCGTAGGAGGATGTGAAAATGATTAATAATTCAATCCATATGCAAATAAAGGGCCCCTGAAACGCCAGACAGAATTACTGTAAATAAGAAGAAAGAATAGGTAATAAAAATTACGATTTTTCCTGAATGATATTGTGTTCTTCATTGCTTGCTTTATTGTAAGTATAGGGAATAGGAAAGTTTGCTCCTTCGAACAAGAAGTAGGAAAATACTGTCGTTTGTGTTCAAATTTGATTACAGGAGAGTAACAGCATACAGTATGCAAATGGTTACCGAATTCTTGCTCATATTAATCAAAATACAACTACTATTATGCAGATACCCGAGCAAGACGATGGGCGGAACAACATGCATAAACAAAATAACCTTGCCGCATCAATGCCCGAGATGATAAAATCTTACGTGCATAGCCCGATGAAACGCGGAGCAAAATTATGCCATCTACAGTAAGCAATATGGTGTGCGTGGCGGCAAGAATTGTGTGCAAGCAAGGTGAAACGTCATGCGTCTTTCAGACAGTCACAAATTATTTGCATGATGACAATGGAGCCTATTTTTAACCGCGCATCGTAGGTTACTTTGGCTAACCTTGCCCGTAAATTGCGTCTTTATAAGGATAACACCAGCATGATCTTTACTCACGCGTTACCAGACTGGGTATGGGTGAAAGAAAATAAACTGAAGAGGCTACAAATCATGGAAAGCAAGTTGTTACTGATTATCATTGGTGCCTCTTACTCCATATAAAATGAAAATTTGCACCATAACCTGAAAAAGTAATACCTAAACAAGTTTAACGTGAAAATCTACAAACCACTGCCTTCGCTCCACTTCTAAATTATGAAACCTTAGAGGACGATATTTTCATTCTTTCGTATGCTGCACATCTTCTACGGCAATAAGGTTTTGTCACCCGACATGTATTTTCACGCCTCACCTACACATAACCGAACTGCCTGTTGCACTTCATGAGGTAAATTCTTATATACTTTATATTTTCCTTCCTCGTGTGTTGCCTGGATTGGATATTTTCACCTGGAAGCTGATGCTACGCTCAAGATTTTGAACACACATCTTCCCCGTCTCTGACCTGGATTTTCTCCTAGTGCTGTATAGGTGCTGTATACGACTCTTACATAGACAAAGCACCTCTTCTCTTCTTTTCATCATCCAAGACCTCCTATGAGGGAACACATATCATGTACCATTCATTCTAAGGCTCTGTAAGTAACTCTGTAATTGCTCTGGGAAATACTACTTAGGCAGTAGAGATCCTCAATAACACTACAGTACCACGGTATCGCGCTTCGGATAAAATGATGCGTTTAATGACAGGTATGAACGCATATCGAGCATGACATCATCTTTTCAGATGAATTCTGCCTCTGCGTGCACAAAAATAATGGATGTATGTGCATAAAACGACAGTGTGTGAAGTGCCAGATGAAATTTTGTCTTATATATCGTGTTAAAGGACCCTGCCAGTCACCATATCATCCGGGAATTATGTTGTGAAGTGAGGCTGGACATGAATCCACGGTGCGTCTGGTATGAATATATTGTCCTCTATGCCACATTCCAACAGTTCATGCTCGATCAAATGTAGCACCCAATGTCCAGAGCCTTTTCAGTAGAGTATTATGTTTTGCCTCAGTAGATTATTATGTGTACTATTATGTTTTGCCCTGGGGTATCAACCAGATCGTTCCTCGATTTAACATGGCGGCTAACCAGCCACACTGTCAAGTCGATTAGTCCACACTATCAAGTTTCATGATGTTGCACCACTGTCAAGATAAGGAACACTGGACGAAATCTGGCAACGAATAGGAGCTGTGTGGATTGGAATATCCTAAAATGTCATCAGAAGGTTCTCTGAATTTATGACCTGCTGTATAGTATGCTTAATTATTATTGTCCATTTCGACCACATTTGGTACTAATTATAACGCATTCTGTTTGTCCAACATATCTGAAAATATAACGATTCCACCTTTCTATTATACGGAATCTGACAAATGAACTTCAATATTTATATTTCATTATTGTTGATGTTAAAAGATTAAAAGGTCAGCTATATATTTGTTGACTGGAAAACAACAAATAATTGATCTTTTGCCAATATTTATTTAATTGCCAAATATTAGATTTAATTTTTAAACGTTTTCGGATGCTCTGTTAAAGAAAATAGATATTACATTATCTGGTCTGACGAACGATAGTTTTGATTACATTCCGGGTGGAATCCCGAATTTACAACATATTTCACTTTTGGGACAGAAAATAGCGTCTCTGGATGCACTGCCACAGGCTGGTGTATTCTAAGGAAAGACTGGAGGATGTATAAAAATCCTAAAATTAATTATCTCGCGATTTTATGAGGTTGCTGGTATCACAAAAAGTATCTGTCACAGACTGAATTAGTGAAAAATATTTCCTGACTGTAATGCAAGTGATCTTATAGTTCTCGAAATGGACTACTTTATATTAAAAATGTAAGGAACTGGATTTCGCCACGTTCGAGAAATGTTCCTGGTAATAGATTTCAGCAAAATTCGCGTTAGGGGCTTTTGGTAAAGCCTTTTAACAGATTTTATTCTTTAATTAGTTTTACTCCAAGACAATTAGTTGCTGCAATTACATCAAAATGCTCATAAATAAATTATAAAATGTCATACAAGACGCTTTGTGACTTCAATGAAATCACATCACTTTCCTAGAAATCTTTTTCACAAGAAACAGAAATGAAAATTTGAACTAAATATACAAAATTAAATAAAATGCATTTAAAAATTATTAAGAAAGCTGAAACGATTTATAAATAATTACTTTGTGTTGTATCAGAACTGATTTGTGTTTCTAACACTGATATATTTTCTACTTGAAATAATTGGTAAGATAAAAATTTTATCATATAGGAAACAAATTAACATATCAAATAAAATATGCTAAAACCAAAACCGTTTCAAGAGTATCTAAAATAATATCTCAAAAACCAATATGTTTTTGAAAGCATGCCGTTGTTGTGATTCTACTATGAATAAATTAATGCTTAATTAATTCAGAATGGCAACGTTATAACATTCTAATTTTTAATTCCGAAAGTAAAATGAGCATAGAATGGATTTTTTCCTTGACCCGCAAAAGTAGAGACACATTCTAACTTTAATCGCAGGCGTTGGTATTAACAATATATTATAAATACATTGACACAAAATCGTTTTTGTTCCTTTCATGATACGCAGGCAAACGTTGTTAGAAAAGCAGAAAATGCATATGTTTATGTCTTTTGCCTATAGTATCTGGTTTTAGTGCAAAAAGTCTTAATTTAAAATTGGTAAATAGATAGATTTACGAATTATGGTAACAGTAACATTAGTCGCGTCAGCATATGGAAATGCTCGTCTTACCTGTAAAAATCATTTTTTTCCATAGTATGTTTGGAGCAGGAAACCCAACAGCAGCGCAATCCATCCACACTGTATTACCCAAGATCACAGATGTATTCCGTGGCTCCACTGTCCATTGAGGTGGAACTGTAAAGTCAATTGAATTATATGCTGAGTAATATTTCACCCTTTTCTTTTCTCATGTGAAATTTTTTTCACATTGTGATTATATTAATACTTTCAAAATTTTTAATTCCAATTCTTTCTTTTAAAGTTTTGGATTTAACTTTTAAAATAAAGCTTTTCAAATGCTCATTAATAAATAAGAAATTGAGTAAACACGTAGTGTCAGGAAGTACAAAAACAAAGAAATTGATGATATTAGTAGTCATTAAGCGTGTTTTGAAAATTAATTTACAGTACTCTTGAGTGAGAAATGAAAAAACCGGAGACAGTTTTCTGAAACGCTCAAAGAGAGTTCATGTTTCAGAGTAACATTTTGTTTTTTGCTATGCGTTGATATAATTTTTTTTCTGTGTACGGGATTTGTTAAAAGCATAACATCTCTGCACACCAGTAGCTATTAATTTAGATGAGGCGAAACCGTTAAAGCTCCTTCTTAACAATTATAATTAATTGCCAATATTTGCTTATGAGATGCTGAACTTGAGGCACCTTGCATCGATATTTCAATTATGATATCATTACTTCCCTCTCAGTAATAGGTCCTACAATATATTTTTACACTAGGACTACTCTCTCCAGTATGTCTAACTAGAGATGGTATAGTATGGGACCTTATGAAGGTGAAAGTTTTATTGTTATTATTATTGTTTTTAGTGAATGTTGTTCCTGGAATAGAGGAAACATTATTACCATAAGTATATTATTTAGAGCTAAAATTGAAAAGCTTATATAGCTAATTCATCATTAAATGTATTTCGATGGCAAAATCAATTACAGTTTAAAAGACAACTATACGCAAAATGGGTATAGGGCTCGTTTCGTCGACAACATCCTGTCGCAGCAGTACTGGACATCCTATCGAGAGGTATTCTTATGATAAAAAAGCATTTTATGAAGCCAATTTATTTTTTAAAAAAATAATAATTCTGCTGCATGGGCATCAAAAAGCCACATTCTTAATCTCATATTTTCCAATATTTTACGAAATTTAAAATTCTGAAACTTACTTGCAGAAGCACGTTAAAAGATTTCCTACTGTGTGTATTTTTGAAGAGCATTTCCATTTTAAGTTTCTTTCTTTTTTCTCTTAAACATTTTATTTCATATAGTATCAGATTTTATTCTGAAATCTAACTAAAAGTTACTAAATAGTTTCAAACCACTTAAAGGGAATTGTTTAAATAACGACAATACGATCTTTTTTTTTATCTATCTAAAGAAAGTTCTTTATCATTTGCAAAAATGGTCATTTATTGTTTACACTACTGTAAATTTTTTCTGCGGTCACAATTTAAAAGTAACAACGTTTTTCCATAAATTGAAATATATTGTTCAAATTACCTTCACGGAGAAAGTAACAAAATGATTTACTGCTTATTCCTTTTCTTCAGAAATGAATCCCATTGATAAAAAATTATAACTGTTACATTCATCTATTTCCAAATGTACTTCCAAAAAAATATTAATTTCGGGTTCCACTTCATAACTTACCACCTAGATATTTTAATAAGGTAAACCGAAGCTTCATTCATTTGAAGAGACTTAAATGGATTTAAATATTTTTCATATTATTATACATGGTTATGAAATATATTCATGAAATTTTATTTTCATATTGATGTCTAAACTATGAATATAATGTATTTTTAAAACTATAAATAGGCACCAAAATTTTATATTAATTAATGCCGGACAAATGAACGCACATACCATTCACAATTAATTGCATAGTCAAGTTAGTGGAAGCTGCCATGTTTGCTGCAACACAAGTGTAATGACCTCTGTCTCCAGACGCAACTTTCTTGAAAGTCACTATTGATGAATCCTCGAACGTTTGCACTGTTGTGTCTCCGTGTGCTAAAAATGGTAGTCCGTTCTTCAACCAGTGAAACCGCAATGGCTGATCACCTTTCGTGACGACACACATGAGTTTGGTCCTCGAACCTTCATCGACTGTAACACTTTCTCTGAAGAAATGGGGTTCAATAACTGGAGAAACTGCAATAAAAATATTTCTTTATAATACTACAGTAGGAACACTAATGAATACTGATATCAAGATAATTAAAAAATTCTACGTATAATAAATATGCCTATGAGTTTTGTTTAATCTTATAGTGACTATGTAAATCCGAATACCGTGATCTTTTGAGTCAAAATAATTAACGTTTCAGCATTCGATTTTAAAGAATAAATTTTGAACTATCTAATGATTTTGTTGTTTTTTGATAGATTGATTAAACCCAAAACTGCAGACATTTTTTACCACACATTGCCAAACCTCTAACACCCCGTATCGAAATAAAAAAAAATATATTTATTCAAAATAACTTTGTTCTTTTGCAAAAATTTTTTATAACTGTTTAATACTTAATTTAGATGTTTTAAAATGCGCATTCATGTCCAAACGAAGCATGAGTAACATTCTTATATAGATGTAGCAAACAATATATGAATGGATACAAATATGGTAAAGCAATGATGTTTTAGATGCAACCTCCTGCAATTCATCTGTAACGTATTTCAGTCATTAGCATAGCTGTGCACTCCGTAATTATCGAATCACTCAATTTATTATCTTGTGCTACGCAACAGACAGCCTAAAAGTGTCACCTTCCAACTCTATCTAAAGTTGGAAACAATAATCTACGTATTCCAAATTCCGTTGCGTCTTTGGTGCTTGTTAGGTATTTCTTCGCGTTCCACAGACATCGAGATCATTCTTGTGATGTGTGACGAAAATATTATTCCAGGAGTTCTATTCTTCCATTCTTAGCCGATTTATTCCTTAGAACTTCTGTTCGCCAATGACCGAAAGTTGAGATCACTAAAGCCTGTAGCTCAAGCCGGGTTGAAGTGCCTTCGAATGATCTGCTTGCAAAGAAGTTTCTATAATCCATTTCATTCAGAACTTTTGAAAACGCAGTTTGTCTCTAATGCTCATTTACTTTCCACTTGCTTTCGAACATGTTTTAATTTCGAACATATTTTAATTTTCGAACTTTTGCATATTTTAACTTATATCTTAAAAACTAACACAGTATAGTAAACAACAACCTGTTAGAAATAACAAACAAAAGGAATGGCAGCAATTATTTTAGAGAAAATATTAAATTCAGGATTTAGGAATGTGTGAAGCCTGAATTAAGCTCAGGAAACGTCATTTTTCAGTAAAGCTTATGTCCAACTCTAACTGCGAATCAGCAATAACAGTGCGAAATTCATCATAAAGTGATTTAAGGATTCCTGAGGCGGACCCAGCTACACTGTAATCCATGCATATATTCCAGCAAAAGATAATGACATGCAATTTTTTTTCCTTATTCTCCCATGTATGCTCAATTGAAACAAGGAACTAGGATGCATGTAAGCTAGTCATTTCAACGGAAATTCTTATGCACCAAGTTATTCTCTATAATTTTGATTCAATGACGCATGGCATTACCACCCATAAAAAAATTTCCGCTGATGGCATCCTGATCAAGCAGACATAGCAATACCTTCTTTCAACAATGTCACCAGCTATCGTTTATTGTGCAGTACTGTCAGAGCAGTCGTGTTGCCACCCCACACTAACATTCCTAGTAACTAACCTCCTATATACATTGCTGTGTATTAATCACATATGTCAGTTGACCTGAATTTTGAAATCCAGTTACAGAATGAATAATTAAACTGTCGTCAGATAAAAATACATTAGTCCAATGATGCAGCGACCGATTTCTGTGGATCTGACAACATTGCAAACGTCTCCTACGGCGCTGTTTGAATAGGAACCTATGCAATCGCTTCTGAAGATACAGATTAGAGGTGCAGAATACAGCCTTAGTTGTGCAAACGTCAAAGTGGAATTTAATGATGTATTCATATTACTGTGCTGCAACAGAGGCGATCAGAAATACTACTGGCTTAGTTGCCCTTAGCTTTGCCGCTAACTGTCTGTTTTTTTATACAACTGCAGATGATTTCGATGTCTTGCAGTGCGTCTACAACATATTTCAGTCATTTGTAACGTTGCCCAAATCTGGAAACTATACTTTGCCTAATTCCAAATTTCATTGTATCTTTGATGATTATAAGGTGTTTCATCGCATCGATGCCTGTGAGATAGGGCAAAAGTGTCATGCGTTAGTCTTATTCTCCTAGTCTGCAGAGTTATCCTGTAAAACTGCTCATCAAAGACTGCCAATGAGTTAAAATTGCTGAAACTAGTAGTTCGACCCAATTTCAAGTCGCGAATGATCTGCCTGCGTGAGGGTTTTCATCATCCATTTCATTCAGAACTTCTGAAAATGAAATTCGTTGGCCGTGTTCAAATTACTTTTCGCCTGCGTTCGAATTACCGTGCTTACCGTCATAGTTCTTCCATTTCAGATTTCCACTAAATTTTCGGTATATGATTTAGAAACTTCTGATTTGGAGAAACAATGAAAATTCACACACAAATGCAAAAGTATATTGTTTAAGTGGAAAGCATAGTATTAAAATTGATTCGTCCTTCGAAATACGGCTCACTTGCGGCCGAACGGTAAAACCGTAGAACACTGGTAGTTGTGACCTGCATTCGTTCCAGGCGAACAGACTGCATGGGCGCTTTCATTTGTCCTCATGTGTAGCATGCATACGAGCCCAATTGTCCTTAGAAAGTCCTCCATGAACGTTCCTCCCCTCAGGCAGATAGCCCTGGTGTGCTTCCCATAACCAACTAAACCAGAGCAAACCTTTGAAATACGTAATATAATAATATTAGTGTGTTAATTAGTGCGTCTTTATGTATGCTCTTTAATGTGTTACGTTTATCATTTAAGTTTCTGAATTAGTGTATATGGCTTATTTTCTCCTTCCCAATTTTCAGGCTGTAAAACTGATAAAAAAAGAGATGAAAATACTTGAGCAAATGCTATTATAACATGTGATCCAAAATACAAAAATTATAAATTTTCGCTTTTACTGGCTTCATACTACCCATATCTTAACGATTAAAATTAAAGCAAGTCAACTAGCAGGATTCTGCTACTATAATGTAGGATTACTCTTTGCGGACAGCTATCACGAATAAGTGCGGAACCTACGAAAAAGTAGCCTCGTTATGTGCGTTTTCATCAAGAAAATAATATCAGTTTGCGTTCATGGCCTAGGGTACTTGATATGATGTATTTTTGCTTAATTTTCAAAATATGAATTATTTTTGTTATCATTATTATTATTATTATTATTTTGCTCTTTTTATCTTTTTTTTAATCAGAGTAAGAGCATGTATTTTTGACAAATACACAAAAGCGACAAATATACTCTTTTCCAAAATGCTGTGTATAACACTCCCTGTCTAGATTAGTCTATTTTTATAGGTTATTTAATTTTCTATTTACGTTCATTGTTTCCTTGTTATTTTCCGAGAGAACATCTTTTCTCCTATAGTGTGCAATATTAGATATCAGAACAGATACATCAAAATGAAAATACTTGTTAAAAATCTATGTTGTCAGTTGCAGAAATGTGTTTTAGTTTTATTACAACTGTCAAAAAATAGCGAAAGTGCAATAAATAAGTAGTGAAGATCCGTGGACCTAATCCACGAATATCAATGAAGTTTGATTTGCGGTTCAGAATCAACCAACTCTGAAACAAATTTCCTTTTGTATGTTCGATTGCACTTAGTATCACAATTTGGCCTTCAATTCGTTAACTGAATAACGACAATCTGTCCAAGTGATCTGTTTTTCTAAAAGCCGCATTGTGATTCTCCTTTATATTCCGCTGAACGACGAAAAAATTACAGTGTTTTCAAACGATAATGTGGGAATCGTATGTGCATCATTTTGCTTTCCGCGTGATTTCTGCTAAACATTTGAGAAAGTGGTTCGACTTTCTATTTACCAATGTAAACTAATGTGAGGCGTGCTGGCGTCAAACATAAATTCTGATTAGGAGTAAGAAAAATTAATAAATAGTGAAAATTCTTTTGACTAAAAGAGCTGGAAATTTAAGAGGATGATGGGGAAAAACACATGTGAGAATGGAAAGAGTTGTAAAGTGATTTTATGGAGAGAGTATTTTCAGTAAAAAAAAAGAGAAAACAGAAAATATTACAAAAGGGAGGTTGTTCAGAAGAAAAATAAATAAATAAATAAATGAAAAAGTAAGAAATAAAATTTAAAAAATAAAAAATAAGAAATTAAATTTTAAAATTTTAAAGAATTATAATCGACAGTTTACATCTGAAATGTTTCAGATTTTAACTCTCCCCCAAAAGTGTTTGTTACTGTCTCGCTGACTCGCAGATTACCAGTCTGCTGTTAGACTCACTCCTGCGAACACATTGCTTTTTGTCCTTTTTGGTTTATTATTTTATTTCTTGGAACCTATAGCATACACAATTCAACAGCGTGATTGCTTAATTACTCTTCACCGAATTAAAGGGAAAGCTTCAAAATGGAAGCATTTTGTATCAAACCTAGTATCCGAAATCTAGTCTAGAACTGATCCTGCTGATTGGCATCACTGTAAAGGTACGTAATAATTCTGCAGATTACGTATCTCGAGGAGCGACCGCGTGAAAGTTTAAGTCCAATCCGATCTGGCTGTAAGGCCCGCAATGGCTTCGGCTGAAGAAAATGGAGTGGTCAAAAGTCTTTAATTATGAAATGTGTCCAGAGATTTCTCCAGAAGTATATTACGAAAAAAGTACTCAATTGGAAGAACGTTTGTGTGCGAAGTCCAGTCGAATGCGACATCTTTACTAGAATTCAATAAATACAGTATTTTGACAAAATTATATCGTGTTACCAGTTGGTTATTCCGATTCACATACAACTTTAGAAATAAAACCAAGCGATATAAAGAACTAAGCCCTGAAGAACTTTATGATGCTGAAATAATTTGGATAAAAACGGTTCACAAAGAAGTTTTTACTGTCCTGTTTAACACAGAGCAAAACAACTTCAAAGACTTCGTCTATTTTGGAACTAAATCTTTTTGTTAATGACGATGGGATAATGCATGTTAGTGGAAGAACTCAGAATTCAAAACTTGCTTGCTAAAACTACCTGCTAAAACATTTGATTATTATGCCTACAAAACATCCCTTCATAAATTTGTTAGTGTAGGATGCAGACAGCAAAGTGTTTTAAGGTAGAATTTCTGAAACGTTGATAGAAATACGCGAAATACTGGATAATTAAAGGAAGACAAACTGCTAAAAATATCCTAAGAAAATATACTTTGTGCAACCGATTCAATTCATCTGCCAGTATGCAAGTTACTGCTCCTTTACCAGCAAATCGATCAGAAGAGTTACCTCTCCCTTCTGTAGTAAGCATAGATGTCGGTGGACCATCCTCTATACCAAATATCCTCTATACCAAATACAGTGAACAGAAAAACTACATCCTGGTGTTTACTTGCGGAGTAACGCGAGCTTTTCATTTAGAGTTTGTTTCGCGGCACGAACCGCAGAAATATTTCTTTTTGCTTTTCGACAATTCATTGCTCGTTGAGGTCTGTGTTCTCAAATTTTGACGGATAACGCAAAACTTTTAAGCGGTAAGAACTTGAACTCAAAAACTTGTGGACTGTCATTAGTCATCCAACAGTAAGAGAATTTTACGCCTCCCACAAAACTCAATGGTTATAGTTTCTACATAGCTAAGAAAGTTGCGTGGCGGTCGGGTGGCTTCTATGAAAGGCTGAACCGATATATAAAACTAGCTTCGCAAAAAACTTTAAGAAACACTGCTTGATCTCGAGACTAGTTAAAGACTGAATTGAAGTTAATTACTGAAATTGAAGATGTGTTAACTCTCGCCCTTATGTTTATACTGAATTATATGAATCTGTGCCTCTAACTTCAGGTCATATGTTATGACCAGTAGTCATAACATATGATCAGCGCAGAGTGAGCAGAGTCAGCGCAGAGTGAATAGCTTGCCTCCTTCCAGGCTTATTTTCATTTTAAATTATTGAGAAAGCTTGGTAAGTATGTTTTGGAATAAATGGAAGAAAAGAATATCCTTTAATGCTAAGGCCGCTTCATTGTGCCAAGCCGACAGATAAAACAGCTACATCAAGCATTGTATGACCTGTGCAACTTTTATATAATCTCAAAATAAATAAAAGAGCTTATTTGTTTTTTATATGTTTATTATTTTGTGCTATTATTCCAGGATTATTCTAGCTCTTTGATGAAAGTGCTAACATATTATAAGGTATTTCTCCCGCCTTCTTAACATGTCTTCGTAGCGTAATGTCAGCACACACGCTGCGTATTCGAGAGGTCCGAGGTGGGAGTCCCGACAAGGTCATTGCTCATTCTTCATGTCTTCTGCTTCGAAATGACCTAATAGCTTTAGATACATGAAAACAAAAAATTTCAATTTGCTATCCATGGTATTCCTCATTATAGGTAACTTTGTAAATTGTTTAAAGATCAGTGATTATGGTTATATAGTTAATAAGTGTAGTTTCTTTTATATGTTTTAATAGTTTGAATTGAGCATTGTAAGAACTTCTTTTTAAAATTGTATAGGTGGGAATTTTGAATGAACCCCTGGTCATTCGAGGGGCAATGTGTAGAAACTATAATTACAGTGGCTATGGCGCTGTACGTCTGACTTCTTTTGAGTTGAAAATTTTGTTGCTCTTGATACTGCGAACAATGTAGAACCATGAAATGTTGTTAAGTGTGAACTATATATATGCAACTGGATTTATAAGTGTTTTCTTGTCGTCATGTATTGTCTGTGCCGTGAATAAAATTGGATTAAATATCATGGATTTTATAGAAATCATCTGACAGGTAATCAGCTTTGATTATTTTATGTGTTTTGAATGTTGAATTCGAATGCGATTTTTAGATGCAACTGTAAGTCGCGAAAATCTTTTAACGTACATTTTTCTATATTTTCAGTCCTTTCTCGGTTCATTATATCAATGATCAATCTTTTTGGTAAGGTATGGCTTACAAACTTTTTTTTGCCTTTTTATTATTAATTATTTTTATTATTGAATATCACATTCTTAACCCTTACTTAAAACTTAATTCAATAGCAAAATCACAAAATAATTAAAAGCAGAGCAATTTTAGAATTTCCAATAGGTAGTCTCGCGCGCTGGGGATCAAAATATGTTATTCCGTACAGTGTCGCCATTGCTCGCTTTCAAATCGCTGAGTTTGATAATCGAAATCTCATTAAAATGTTTGTCAAATTGGAAATAAATAATAAAAAATATGCAGCGTCATTCTTTGAAAATATTGAATATACTTTAATCAGGGAGATCATGCATTTTTATTATTGAATTTGACTCGACTAAAAAGTACGAAACGGATATTCTGCAGTTGCTTTCAAATAGCTTATTTTTTAATGGCCGGCCGCTTTTAAAAGCCATTAGCCTTGCGGCACTACAACGGCCGGAAATAGTGGTCATTCCTTTATGGAAGCACCTAATAAGTGGCCACCGTTGCCTCCTATGAAGGGATTATAACCATGTCTTCTCTGGGATTCAAACCCCGGCCCATAGCTACCGCAGTTAGGGCAACTAACCACTATACCGGCTGGGTTGCAAATAGCTTCATTTGTTAATCCACAACAGATAAATTCAAACAGAAAGATCATTTTTCCGAATGACAACAGAATCAATTAAAAAATGATTTGAAGCATTTACAGTGATTCGACGCAAAATGCTGTTTCGAGAAAATGCATTTTCGGCCTAAAAAGAGGTACAGACAGACGTGATTAAGAAAGAAGTTCGGTCTGACGATCGAAGTATATTAATGACTGTGAATGAAGCAGAGGAAAAGAAATATATGTGAAAGAAAGAGAAAAGAAAGGCGAAATTTGTAGCAGATGGGCTGACTGACGAGGTTTCTATTTTAGAGGTATCTATTTGAGAGCGAAAAAATAATGGAAGTAATGACATCAATAAAAGGGAAAACTTAGAATCTCGCCAAATGCGCCAGACGCAGAAGGCAAGTTGGATCAGCTAAATTCTCATTCAACTAGCAGGGTTATAGCATGCTTTCTTGAAGGTTTTAACGGTAAGACGTTGAACTGGCGGCTGCTAATCAAGGCTATTTGTAAGGGAGCTTATTCCGAGATAGCTTTGAGCAAAAGGTATATTCCTATATTTCTTTTCTTCTTCTTGTTCTTAAATAGCTTTATATTTCGCGCCGTTTCCGGAGGACACAGATTAAGGTCCAGTCAAGGGAAATGCTAGCATTAATGTAGAGCAAAATTTGACAAAATTTAGAAACCTAATTAATCTAAAATATAATATTTTATCATATTTTTATAACATTTGTTTCCTGAATTATTTATGAAATGTTTAAAATTTGTACTGGCCCTGTTTGAAAAATAAGCTGTTTAATCTCAGTCCATAGCTCGATTTGAGATGTTTTACTCTGTTATAGTGTATAGGCAGATAATATATTTGTTGTCATGTATCATACAGTCGAATACGTTTAATGGAACATTTATAAATTAATTTTCTATGAAATGAACACAATGAACCTGCATTTGGTGACCATTTTCTTGAGGTAACCATATCTAAAATGTGACCAATATTACTGAGAACATAGATGTGAGTGTTGAAATTCTCCTTTGTCTAATCGGTCAACTGTCACAAGAAAACAAAATCGTCTGATTGAGAGAGAATTCGTGTTAGTTTGTTTTAAAGAGAGAATTCTTTCTATCCTTAACCATAGCAATTTATTTCTATGAAAAAATTCTGTAAAGATAAAAATAGCGGTTTATAACATGCTTATTATTTATTAGCATTGTCCTCTAATACAGGATAACCCATTAACACGATCCTTGTTATCAAATTTAATTTAAAAAGGAACAGAAGCGAAATTATGAATAACCATTATAATCTATTACATACATTGAATCTTCGTATTAGAAATATTTTAAAGTCGAGAATATGAAAACTAACTAGTATGATGCATTTGGTATGCAATCAAAGAGCATAATTTGTACATTTTCTTAAAAATTTTGCCTAACCGTAATGGATGTAACTAAAGGAATAAAATACATGTGCATTACTCCTAAAATAGGCTGAGTCATCTTTAAAATAGCTACCCACTTGACTTTGGTCTTCCGTGGAAGTTGTTGTCTCAGATAGGAGGTATCGGGTACAAGAGCTTGTTTAAACTCTTAGAGATATTGGTTACTTGTAGAAATAGACATCTTAGATGGGTGGTCACCGAAAAAAGGTTCATTGTATATTAAACCTTTAAAATCTAAATGAATTGACAACAGGATCCTCTTGAATTAGATTTTAGAATTTTAGCATAATTTTCGAAATTTTTAAATTTTACTGGTTATAAATCTTATAGTAGTTTCAAGTGCTGATAAATTAAGTAATTTGTTCTTGCATTAAAAATAATTTGCTTTCTATAAAAATGAGAGCAAAATGTATGCGATAGTTATGTAAAAACTGAGTAATATTCTTATCACGTATATGACTGTAAATCGCGACTACAACGTTTTTTCCTTATTAATATGTAGTTAAGTCTGAAATTTCTGAGACAGGAGCATACAATATATCGTACAAGAAAATTATTCGTTAGATGTGTACATTTGAACTCTTTTATGATCGCATACGATGACCTGAGGAAACATTTGCAGTTTTTCGACCGTTTATTTTATTTTAAACCTGTACGATCCTCTCTTATTTCCCATTTCCGGCCAGAATAAGCGCGAATAGATTTAATGTATGCAAATGAGGTTGCAAACTTTAGAATTATTTAAGACATGGCTTTTAGTGAGTAGCGAAAGTGGTGAAAGCGAGAATTTCTCGCGGGCTTTACCACGCGTGTGATTTTCGCTGTCTGTCTTTAGGGCCAGAACTTAGTTTTCGCTGATATTTGAAGACGTTTTGTAGTATTTACATTCTGCTCACTACATACGTAGTATTAATGGGCCAATCTTTGCGTTACTAGTCTCTGCAAAGCATCTTAGTTCTTATTTAGTTTATTTTCTTATTTTCTACGTTCTTGAACAAAAGTATTGGTCTTTGTATCTCAAAGTGTGGGAACACTTGTATGCTGTGAGAATAAAGGGTAAATTTAACCCTCCTTATGTTTGTTTTATTTTCTACACACGCACGAACATAAGTTTGAGTAAACTTCCTGTTTTGACTCAGGACTCCAGTTATGTACGCAAGATCAACCAGAAGGAACAGCAAACTCTCTGTTCTGACTCAGGACTCCAGTTATGTATGCAAAATCAACCAGAAGGAATAGCAAGCTCCTTGTTCTGACTCAGGACTCCAGTTATGTTTGCAAAATCAACCAGAAGGAACAGCAGTTCTGACAAGCTTTTGAATAAAGAAGAAAGGATTCTGTTTAATCGAGTAAGTTTGTTTCAGTGCTGTGGCGTAACGCATACTATGGATCTATCCTCAGAGTTGAGTCTTATAAGAAGGTATTCGTCAGCTCCGTTTAAAATATGATACAATATCTATTCTGAACTGTCACAAAATGCAAGATGATGGAAAAATTCAGAGATATCATTCTTTCGAGAATTTGGCTTTTCCCAGGACACCTGAAAGCGGCGTCTGTAAATACAATGTGCTTCTAGGTCAGACCTTACATGTAAATATGAATTTAAACTATGGAAAAATATTTTATATAAATTAAGGAAATTTTAAATGTCTGGCTGTGTCAAATGCCTTTAAATCTTTACACGATTAAATCTAAATAAGTCCTATTTAGCCCTATTTAGATTAAACGGAGTGACAAATATTCGGTTTTCGGATGGCTATTGTAAATTTTTAACGATTTACCCGACTTATGTCTCTCTAAATCATTTGTGCTATTATTTGATGCGCTTTCTGAGCCCATGTTACGTGCAGAGCAAAAGAGTTAGACGATTATTAAAAATGCTATTTTCGAAGTTTGAGTGTTTCATCAAAGTGGCATCTTAAGAATCCAAAGTTATGTTACAAATTCCAAGCTTATCTCTTCCGTTTTCCTAAAATGGAGCATTTTCTGGAAGTAAATTCAAAGTGTTTTTTTTCGAAATGCATTGAGCAGTGATTTAAGAAACAAAAAATATGAAATTCGATTCTCTCAATGATATTTCACAAATCTTCTACAGTCTGAAATAAGAGAAAAAAAAGAAGAAAAAGTTACATCCGATTCGAAAGAAAAACACAATGTTAGTGACGAACAGGAAAGTATAACTTTCAAAGGAAATTTTCGGGTATCAGGAAGATGTCCTTTACTCCGACATACTTTTTTCAATGCTTTAAACCATTTTTACGAAAAATGAAAGTTTTTTTGAAATTTTGACCCATTGCAAACGTAATAACTAAAATCCTATGCAAATGAAATTTTCCTCACTTGTATACTTTGATGCTTGGTTCAAAGTTGCAGAAATGTTAACTTTGATGATTTATTGCATTTCTAATTAAAACCATACGCACGGTGGCAATAAAAAGTATCTTTTGAGCCGAACATATTTAGAAAGAACGAATATTTTACTTTTGTTCTTTCTCACTACTTAAAAAACGTATGTTTAGTGAATTGAAGTTTTAAAAATGGCATACACTATAAATATATTTTTAATTAAAATGTGTCCTTCTTCATGACTTTTCTAATTTAAAATATTTATAAATATTACTTAGGTATTGTTTCTTATTTGAATGCATACATGCGCCTTTTCATTGATATGATTATTAGCAAATTAAAATCTTTTTTTCACTTTTTGATTGAGGTCAAATATCTTAAAACATTAAAGTAATTAATCTGTTTTGAGGTTCAACCATGGTAAAAAAAATAAAATTTGAAAGCTTCCCGATTTCATGTTAGTTCCAAACGGGCGGGTTTTTTTCTTTTACAGACCAGTCACATACATGTTTGCAGAATATTCGGGCTAACGCCACTTTGGGTGAAAAATATTTAAAAGCAGCATAACTTTAGAATTTACGATAAATAGTTTCGCATTTTGGTGATATAGACAACAAAACAAATTTAAAATTCGGGCTTCCAGATGCCTATGCTTCGGATGGAGGACTATGTTATTCAAATTTTGATGACTCTAGGTACCGTTGTTTTTTTGCTCTGCAAGAAACATATATACATTTGAGTAGATTCTTCATTATTTAGTTTTTTCAAATATAATACAATGCGATAATATTTGGTAGCAATAATTTGAAAAGTGATTTGGAGATTTAAAATAATTCAACACAAAATGCCGTCTGAGCTAACATTCTTTTCGCTAAAAAAATTTCTGAATTTTTATTTTTAACCCAAACGGACAATTTGCACAGAAGAGGTATTAATTTCGTTTTGTTTTTTTCCGTTGGTTCATTATAAACTGCTTTTCACTTTCCAAATTGATGCCACCAAATATTAGAGCCCTGCATTATATTTAAAGAAATTAAATAATTAAGAAGCTGCATGTATATGTATACGTTTCTCACATTGTGAAAAAACAACGGTACCTAGAGATATCAGTTTTTGAATAACGTACTGCTCCAACGAATATGGGCATCTGGAGGCCCCAATTTGGAATTTAGAATTTTTTAAATTATCGGTTTCATACTTTGTAACACTTTAACGAAATTTTGATTAAGAAACTCAATGATTTCAAAGAGAGCAATGGCAACACTGTATAGGGAAAAAATAAAAACACCTTTGTCTCCAGCGCGCTAGATTGTGTTTCGGAAATTCTAAAAATATTCTCTTTTTAAATTTTTTTGTGATATTGCTCTTGTCTGATTTTTATGGTTTTAATGCTAGGTATCCGCCGAAAACATAGCGGCAAAAACAACGCGGACGCAAACGTCGCGGAGAAAACAACGCAAGGCGAAAACATCGTAGAAGAAAACATTGTTGGAGACAATAAAGCAAAGAGAAAATATCGCAGTTCTTAAACATCGTGAGACAAAATATCGTTGTCGAAAATAAAGCGGTTCAAAAACTTCGCAGTTTAAAAACATCGTCGTCGAAAATGTTGAGGTAAAAAATAAAGTACCTGCAAATCATGGCATGCCGATAACGTCGTAGATTGCGTTTTTCAGGCGTTAATAACTGTAAAAGGATGTTCGCATAATGAATTGTGAGCGGAAGATGGAACGAAAGATAATTTGTACTTTAATATTTTCTATTAACTAATAAATATTTGTTGAAAATGTAAAATGGAAACTTAAGCATAGAAACTTAATGCAACTTATAACACTTAATAGAATTTTAAACTGACAAAGATCATTAATAAATTGCTTTTTTATAAAACTTTATGGCAATTTTTCATGAAAAGTATAATCTAAAAAAAATAGGAAAAGGAAGATAAGTAACTGCATGATTTTATCTATAAAAATTGCCGAGTTAATTATGAGATTATTTTCTTCACTTTTGTTAATCTGATACTCTTATAGTGAAAATTTCTTGTTCTGTTTTTCAAAAATTTATTACTTAATAAAAAATATGAAAGCAAAAATTATCCTTCTTTTCATTTTGTGCTCACAAGCGATTATCCAGTTACAGTTATTAAAGCCCGAAAAACGCATATCTGCGATGTTATCGTCATGCGATGATTTGTAGGTACTTTATTTTTTACCACGATATTTTCGCCGACGATGTTTTTAAACTGCGAAGTTTTTGAATTGCTTTATTTTCGACGACGATATTTTGTACCACCATGTTTTAGAACTGCGATGTTTTCTCTTTGCTTTATTTTCTCCCATGACATTTTTTACCACAACATTTTCGCCTTGCGTTGTTTTCTACGCCACGTTCTCGTCCGCGATATTTTCGGCTGTAACCGAATGCAAAGAACATGATATTTAATAAATAAAGGTTAACACATAAAACGTTAAAAAAAGCCCCCTTTTTATTTATTTCTTGCCATTTGGAACATTTAATAAAATATGAATTATATGCTCCTAATAAAATATGAAAACCTATTCTTTGATTAATTTATTAACAACCTTTTGCGCCCTTTCAAAAGATTCCCCTCATGAATAAAAGTCTAGGGAGGAGACAAAGACGAATGTCACCAGGTGATAATTTTCTGAGATAGCCAAACTTAATCTAAAATTTAGTCTTCACAGCACTGTCAAGTAATAAAGTTCATTTTGTTCAATTTGTGCCGTTATGTAGTAAATAGTTTGTTACATGTACCATCATGTGTAAAAATGCTTTTATTGTTTAAATAAAAGGTATTAGTTATATTCAGAAAACATTACAAAATGATAAAAAATCAATATTTTATAAGAAACCACCTTTTCTTTAATCGCAGATTTCAGTCTTCCGAAGAGGTTTTCCTTTCTAAATGCTTTCCAGAATACCATCATAATGTACTAAGCTTCTAAATTTATATCCCAAGTTTCATATCAATTCCCTTTTGTTTTTTAAGCTGTTAGTTTATAAAGCCCTTAAATATCAACATATGACTGTTATGAGACTTGTGCAAGATCAAATACTCCAGTTACTTTTTCCATGCTGAATAGAGTTTTGCAGAGCTTTGAGGCAATATTCAAGCTAATAGTTTGCTGATAATAAATTCTTTGCCAATAAGTTTAAACGCAGTTATAATTGGATACCGATTTTATAAATTGGCAAATAAACAGACAATGTTAAACTGAGTGAATACAATGACAAAACCTACACCTCTTTTACGTTATTCATTGATGAACCTTTGAAAGATTTCTGAAACCCACTGTTTATTGACCCAGTGTTGAGGAATTTATTTAGGGAATTATTTAATAAATTTTAATTGTTTCGTAGATATCAATATTCTCTCCATTCAAACTACATTTTTTATAGTCATACACAAATAGTGATAGTGAAACGCTTGGTTCATTTTTTGCTTTTTAACTATGCCAAATCTATCGAGGACTATATACCTAAGGGAAAATACCTGGTTTTGTAAAGGACTTGCTAAGGAAAATTGACTTCGTATACATGTTACACATGGAGAAAACCACGAAAACGTCCATGCAGCCAGCCCGATCAGCTCTGGAACAAACTATCAGTAGTTAGCGAGCTCAGCTGCTGGTGGGCCAAAATTTTAGCCTATAATGTAGGATCTTGATAGGACGAAGGAAGGGGAACATAATAATCAATGTCAGAGAGTTTAAAGCAGAGATGGCCAACCCGCAGCTCACGTGCCACAATGTGGCATGGCGAGATTTTAACATTGGCACGCGAAGAGTTGAAAAATTAAAAGATTTAAAAAAATAATAATATAATCTGTATCAAATCCGTCGATAGATACATACATAAATACATTAGAATAAATATAATAACTCTTTGAATTTCAGTTTAGTTTATTTCACTATAGCGACACTCCGTTACACTTGTAGGTCTAGATCAACATATGTTTGTGAACAAATGTTTTCTATTATGAACATAATAAAATCAAAATATCGTTCAAGATTAACCGATATGCACATAAATTACCTAATTTTCTTAGCATCTTCAAGAACTATTCTTAATATAGATAACTTGGTATAAAAACTACACATTCAAAAACCACATTAATTAACTACTGACTATTACATGGTTATTTAGAATTAAATGTTTCAAGTTATTCATTTTTATTTTAAACATAACCTAAATGACTGAACCTTTAAAATGTTTATTAACAATAAAACACTAGCTTGTACATTTGTTTATTATTACATTATTTTTAAATGTCTACCGCTGATAAGAAATATGCTGTATTTTTTATAACTTTTTTTCTCAGATAATGGCACTCGTCCCAAAACGGTTGATTCCCCCTGATTTAAAGACGCATCTTTCTCGAATTACTAAACTCGCAATTCCTACGTATAATTTTTTATCAAATAGGGTTAAATATGATTTATACTAGCCCAGCTTTGATTATAAAAATCACAACTGTCGAGTGAACTTATATTAGTCACGCATTAATTGTGAAATTATAACAGTTATGTATTAGTTGTAGAACATAACAGTTGTGTACTAATTGCGAAATTATAATGTTTACAGCTAATATTTGATCCATTTTTAAGACATTTCCTAGAAAATCAGGAATTAAATTCGAAGAAATTTTATTAAGGTGGCAGGACGAATATCGATTTTATGCCTGCCAGTTAACAATGCGATTCATATCCTTCAGTAAATTACTATCGAAAAATATTTGTGTAATAAAGTAACGATAACAGCTCATTTAACATACAATATTAACCCCTCAGGAAATGCAAAATTTTCAGCGACATATCTATCTAATTTCCCTTTAAGTTTCCGTTAACTGTGCCATAAATTCAAAATCACATCTACATGTCTGTGTTCGTTTTAGTAAGATACGCCACGCACAAGGACCATCTAATGACATCTATCATTAGTAGCGACACTCAATTAGTCAAGCTTGTCGTATGTAACGAGCTGTCGCAATGAAAATTATGGAAATTGTTAATTATCTTCAGATATTCACCATGGGGATAGTTTTCAGGTCTTTTTTCGATTAGTTTCTGCTGTTGCTTGATGAGTCATAGCTTGAATTAGTGTCAAATACATTTTGAGTTTATTTTCTGAATAAACTGCATTTTGTAAATCAAGTTTGAATGCTCTAAAAATTCTTCGTAATGAAATATTTTAGTATTGAACCTCCGATAAAATCAGCTGCTAAAGTATATTAATTTTATTTTTAGCATTATATTTATTTTTTAATATGTTTAACATTTGTGCTAACATAGTATATGTTTGATTTGTAGCACTGATTATTAATCACGTCTAGTGATTAAATTTTATATATTTACGCACATGGTGTGTGGGGTTGAATACATTTTACGTGCATTGTGCTTCGTACACATAGTAATAACAATATTATGAACATTATTTCTGAATAAAATAATTGCCTATTGTAATGTCATAATACGTATTTTTGTGAAATTTTTTTATGTCCAGAATTGCAACCATTACTTCATCAAAGATATGTGTAAACGTTGTATTGTATTTTAAATTTTGTCTACAAAAAAATTGTAGAAACTAGTGAATTTTATACTGGTACTAATAGAATTCTGTTTGTTCCTTCTGCCTTTCACTGGTTTTTCCTACTGGTATCATAAGAAGTCTCTTCATACTAGTTCATTAAATATTGATGTCAGACGTTATAAGTTTCTTTTTAAAAATAAAATAAGCATAGTACCAACACTGATTGATGAATCATTTAGTCAAATAGAAAAACCAAGAAATAGAAATACCAAGAAAAAGAACACCAAGCAATCGTTTTTATGCATGTGAGGTTCCTTTATGTTATACCAGTAATTTTAAGTTTTGGATATGTACTGCCACTTCTCCTTTCCGTTTTCCCGCCAGAAAGCAAATATAATTCGACGGTATTTATGGTTGAGTTTTTGAGATTGTTAGACAGAGCACGTTCAGTCTCTCGTGGCCACGTTACTAGGTCGGTATCTTAGAAAATAGTTCTTGTTTTTGGCCTTGCGTTGTAATCGCCAATAAATGAATTCCACGCCAGTTACGTTTTGAGCCAACTTCGTGTTAAATTGATTGTGTAACCTTCGGCTACTAGTTTATTTGAATTTAAATTTTATATTTGAATTCTCTACAAGTGGTTGTCTGAGTTGTAAGCATAAAGTGTGTGTTCCGTTCTTGTTTAGTATTTTAAAAGGTCTTTTACGCCCTTCCCAAGTTGCAGATGTATTTAGATTTAGCGATAATTCTCTTCTATCAAGAGTTTACACACTTTGAATCATTGCAAAGAGAACTAAACGCTTTATATGTGCTAAAGTATTGTGTAAAATTTCAGATAATCATAACTGCACTTGAATGTAGAAGCAGTTTGAAGGGCTCTATTTGATCCCTTTTTCTTTACAATTATGATTCTAGAACCACATAATTAAATTAAATATTTCTTAGAGTTAAGCATATTTTAATTTTCCTTATTTGTAAAGTTTGATTAATAAAATCTTTCATGATTTTTCTTTAATTTTTTTTAGAAATAATCTATATATTTTAGTAATAGACCACCTCTACTGGAGATTCAGATTATCTGAAATAGCGATTAGCCCTAGGGACATCTTACTCTAACATTTAGATGCAGTGGTGTATCTCAATTTAGATGTAGCCATTGTATCTCCGTATGAATCAGTATGGATTTTTTAAAGTTCATTGGACGGGCAGTTAAAGCCATAGCTTTTCAAATTAGAGAGCGCGGATAATATTTTAGCACTGCATTCAAATGCTGTTAAATGATATTTAAATATTACTTCCATGTAGGGCTCTAGGAACGATTTATTTATGTAACTAAACAGCGTATTCTAAAAATTTAATTTGATGGTGGAAAGGTAAGTTAATATCTAGCTCCTTTTATCGGTATTTTTATATTTCTGCTCATTCAAAGAGATTTAACACTAGTAAGTCTCTAATATAATAATTACTTACACACGTGTATGACTACGTACGCTGCTATCTTTACGTATTCACTGAAACGGAATTTTTACAATGCAACTAAGTTATAACAGTTAAAAACTAAGCATTGTTAGATTGAGAAACGTTTATCGTATTATATAGCTACCTGTAAACACGTTATCCTTTGCTTAAATTTATTACACAAAGTCTGTGGAAGATTCTTTAGCTCCGAGATTGAAATATATGATAAAATTATACACATATATAGGCAATGTGATATGTTAATGATTTGAATGGTGTGAATCAAGACATAGTATTTGGTAGGTAACTGAAATCTTCAAACGTTTGTTTCATTATAATGTTATATGGATATCTATATCTTTACCTATCTATCTATATCCTGTATTATTAATAAATTTATTATTTTTCTAAAAATGCTGGTCATTTTCAGAATTAGTTGTTTTAAGGAGGTGAAAGTCTCAGTTATTTACATTACATTTTCATTATTATTATTTATTTATTAAATTATTTTTGATGAATGTTTCTCTCCGCAGAGTAATGTGAGTTGCAATAACTTGAAATATAGGTGGATCTTAATGAAAAATACTTAATGAAGCACTGAAAGCACTTAAGCGTTTTCAACAGATATTTGCTATGAGATACAGAGTTAAATACTATATATCGTTTAATGATGAAATCTAGATCAACATAACTTTAATATTATCTTTCCGTAAATTTTACTTACAGAATTCTATAAATAAAATTAATTCATGAATCTATACAAATATTTTATAAACATTTGTATTGACACGCAGAGAGAGCGACAAACACCTGTAAGCTTCTGGTTGTTTAAAATATTATTATTTTTATTTAAACTGAATTTTATTAAAGGTATTCAACATAATTTTGTTTCTAGTTCTGTAATTATCATCTGAGCTATCTGTTATGTACTATTATGCCCTTCTGCTGACTTTTATGGAAATTCTGAAACGATATAGTCCTATGGTTTCTTATCATATAATTTTAAAAGAGATTTCATTTTTAAGTACCCGTACAGTTATTTTTGTTTCTTTTGTTGAATTTTACGGGTATTTAGATTAAAAGCTCGCGTGCATTTTCATTGGGTTTTCTCTACAGAGCGTTAAGAGGATTTAGCCTGCTGGTAACCGTGCAATTCTGTGACTTTTCGTTAATCATAATTTTGTTTTGCTTCAAAAACATTTCACTAACAGATACCTGTATCAACGCATAATGGGATACTGTTTGACATATCTATTAAATTTCACAATAACAAAAGCTTTCTGCATTTGTCATCCGTCATAAATAACTCCAAAATATATACCTCGTCGTTAAAAAAGGAAAGGACATGCATCTGAAGAAAAATTCCATTGCACCAATGATTGTTATTTCTCAGGACTTTCCCCGAATTAATGCATTAATCACTAGCTTAATCACTTTGCATCAATTTGCTTGGGATATACTGTTTCTTATATTAACTAGTATATCACAAAATACATTTCAAGCAAATACCCAGCAAAGGATTTATCGCAAGCATCGCATTGTTATAAGGACAAGAGCCTCACGTATGCTAAGATTTTACTTTCATAAATTTGCACAAGCACTTGTGCCAAAGAAATATTGCTTCCTTAAAGAAACACTTTTGCAGTCGAAGGGCTGCACGTTTTGACGCCAACGGTAAAGAATTAATGCAGTTTCCTGTTATTAATTGCCCACCAGCGGCCGAGTGGTAAAGTTGCTGAACTCCTGTGATAATTCCAACCTGGGCTCGATTCCATGCGAACGGCCTGGCTGCATGGGTGCTTTCGTGGATTTCCCATGTGTAACCTGCATACCAACCAGTTTCTCATAGAAAGTCCCCAACGAAGGCATTCCTTCCTTAAGGCAGCCCACCAGCGGCCGAGCGGTAAAGACGCTGAACACTGGTAGTTCGGTCCGAGGTTCGAATCCCGCGAACGGGCTGGCTGCATGGGCGTTTTCGTAGTTTTCCCCATGTGTAACGTGGATACGAGCCAGTTTCCCTTAGAAAGTCCTCCACGAAGGCATCCCTCCCTTTAGGCAGATGGCCCTCGTGTGCTTTGCCATAATTGAATAACCTAACCTAACCTAACCTTCCTTAAGGCAAATAGCTCCACTAGTCTTTGCCGTATGCTCAATAAACCAAACCAACCTGCTATTCTTTTTTTCCGAGGATTTGGCCTACCTTTCGGTTTTATAGGTTTATGTCTACTATATTTTGTGGGGATGTGACCTAACGGTACTCGTAAAGGTCTATTTTCAAATTCTCGAGCAATATTTTATTAGTCTGTAAGGGGGCATTTTTAGCAGGCTTTCAATGATGCAAAATGGAATAGTTTTCACTAATTATAATGTTACTTTTACTCCGTTGTTTAATTACTAATGATTTAAATTACTATTGATTGCATTTATTTATTCCTACCTATGGTATGAAAATTGTTAAGATCTTCCAGAATCTGAAAAAAAATAATAAGTGTTTAGCAAGGTCTACGTATCTTCATTTGAACTTGTATTCAACATTAAGATACTATAGAGAAATGGATGTAGTGGCTTTTTTATCTTATTTAAAAGCAATAACTTTGTTAATATTTTATTCATAAATAGAAGGATTATTGTAAAGTTGCTTTTGAATCTCTTATCATACGATTAACACCACGTGATTGGCGCATGCACGTAGCCTAAAAAGAACAGAGCTTTGATAGAACCAGCAATGGACGTGTAAATGAAACATATAATATAAACTTCTCTTCTGTGTTGTGTATATCTTCTGTTATTAATGTTTTGTGTAGTAAAATATATTATCATTTAGAAGTGTTTTTTGTGATCAGTCGAATATCTTCAATTAATAAAAAATCCCGATTTTCCTTTAGATTATATGAAGAAAGAAGATCTCTGAAAAGGTGACTTTTACCTATTCGTAGAATGTTTAATCTTGATATGTTCAACAAATTGGCATCCCCTGTCGCTACGAGAGCGAATTAATTCGAGACAATATTGTTGATTTTTGGTATTTTTAATCTGAAATGCACTCTTATTGAATTCTTAAAATTTTATGTTTTGATTCAGTAAATAAGATGCTAGAAGGTATTACTAAAATAGAGAAAAAGAGAGGTGGTTTAAGAGTGTCCATTACCAGAAATATTAAGAGATTAGAATTAAAAATAGAGAAATCTTCTGTTGATAAAAATGTTCTAGAAGAAAATTTAAAACTATTGAATCATAAATTTGAATCTCATAAGATTTCTGGTTCTGAAAGTGTTTTGAATTCGAAAGAATTAGATGAAGAGATTCAAACTACAGAAGAATATCGTGACAGAATTCTGTTATGGAAATTTAGAGCTAAATATGGATTCAGTTGACAAACCAAAATTCTGCTGTTAATGATATAAACACATTTAATTCTCAGTTATCTGCTCCAACACTAGAAAGTAGAAGAAGAGAACGTATTAAATTATCGAAAATATCCATTTCAAAATTTTATGGTGATATTAGCCAATGGCTTTCGTTTTGGAACTAGTTTGAACTGATTCACAAAAATGAATCCTAAGAAAAAATAGACAAATTTATTTATTTGAGTGCACATTTCGGAAGAACAATAGAAGAATTTTCGCTTTCTTCGAAAAATTATGATTCAGCTATTAATTTAGTTGACGTGTAGTACATTAATTTAGTTTTAGTCTTAAACGTAATTTATCAATGCAACTTTTTTGGGTTAGGATAAAATATGCGTTAACTTTCCTCAAATTGGTAGATACTGATATCTCACTGAAGTGCAAAAGCGTGGAATTTATTTAACTGACATGAAGATTTAATCTGTGGATCTGATGTATGAAAAATCGCCTTTAAAAATTCATGTTCTCATAGACACAGATGTAGCGAGAAAGCTTCTAACAGGGAAGGTTAGAAAACTAATATGTGAGTTATCACGTGTATACATGTGGGGGTGACGTCTTATCAATAAATAGAGATCACTCCCACTGTTCAAAGTATCAGGTTTTATTCTTGGCTCACAGAAGTAAAGATATACGGGATGAGTATATACAGATGGATTAAATGTTTTGGAAAGGTATCACAACACAACAGCTGACCTCCTACGTACGGTCAAATTTTAAGTCACTCTTGTTTGAATTATTTAAGAAACTCATTTTAAAAATGAAACAGAAGTAGCACTATCTTGAAGAAATAAAGGAAGAAAAGTTTCACAGTACCTTTGCTGCAGTTCGCCGGCTTCGAGCCCCCATAGTTGTGGGGGTGACGTCTTATCAATAAATAGAGATCACTCCCACTGTTCAAAGTATCAGGTTTTATTCTTGGCTCACAGAAGTAAAGATAAACGGGATGAGTATATACAGATGGATTAAATGTTTTGGAAAGGTATCACAACACAACAGCTGACCTCCTACGTACGGTCAATTTGGATAAGTCCAGATCCGATTACCTACGCGCAACCGGTAAGCGTCTAGTTGTAGCTCCTTCGCGAGCGTTCCGTTAGACCGCTTCTCTCTGCCTTCTCTATCCAAGTGGAAGATGTGTTTACCTGGAGCGTTCCTACCGTAGATGTAGATAGCGACATCTGGTGCTTCGTTGAGGCACGATTCCCACATACATTAAATTAGGATGGGCAGAGACGAGGAAAACTGGAAAGTGTGAATTCTCTAACAGTACGAAAACTGTATTGTCACTTCATGTTAATGATGCTAAAATTTCGGATTTGTGGTGTCTTGACTCGCTATATATAAATGACCCTATTACAACCCAAATAAGAAAAGAAATGGATGAAATCGCTGAAAATTATTTTCTTCAACCATTAAAGGGAGATGGTGAGGGTAGATATCTGCACTGACTCTTCTGTAGTTAGAAGGGCATGCGGTTTTACCTGATAACAAATTAATAGCAGAGAATAGGTTAAAATCCTGCGTAAAACGTCTTCAGTCAAAAACCTGTCTGAACGAATATGAAAATATTTTTAACGAATGGACTGAAGAAGGTATCGTAGAATCTGTTTAAGATGAGAAAAATTCAAAAATTGACAATACCTACCACATAAGGCTGCAATTAAAGAAAATTAAGCAACAAAGATAATACCCGTATTCAACGCATCAGCAAAGGAAAGGGCTGGTGTACCCTTAAGTGATTGTTTAGAAAATGGTACAAATTATTTGGAATTATTACCTAGTATTTAAAACAGATTTCGCCTAGGTAAATATGAGTGTTATTTCACATATACGCAATGCTTCTTCGCAAATACGGTTTGCCCTCGAGATAAAGACGTGTAGTAGGAGAAAGGAGATTCCGAAAAATTGAAAATATATGGACACAAGTGCGTTGTGTCTGAAGTTAATGTCAGTCCTTTTTTTCTCGCTGCAACACTGAATTATCAACTTGAGAATATTTCGGAGCACCAGCAAGAAGCAGGAGTCTTTGAGATTGTAGGTGTTGACATGATTGGACCATTGATACTGAAGGGAAATCAAAAATCGGAGGATAGCATTTTTTACTTGTGTTGTTTTTCGCGCAGTACATTTTGAATTGATTTTCTCCCTATCAGTTTCCTTAAAGCTCTTAGGCATTTCATTTGTAGACTCGTAAGACCTTATACCATCTACTCGGACAATGGAGAAAATTCCAAGGAATTGACAGACTAAACCAGGTAGCGAAGGATTGCTGTTCACTAAATTTTAGTCGACCTCCTCTGTATTGTCTATTAGAAGTTTTCCAAGAAACACCAAAAGGTCAATAATGGCCATTCTAGGATTCTAACTCCATACTATCCAATTATTAGTCGGAAGTACTTCTTGCTTACACCATGAAGGAACTTCATAAGGAGAGAAAAAATTCCTTATATGCATTCATATACTTTTAAATCAATAATATGCAAATGATACGGGGTAATCTATTCTGAAAAGAAAATATTTCGAAAAATATTGTGCATACAAACATATCTCTTTGATCTGGAATGAAATTCTAAGAAATATTCTACTCATTAAAATAAAAGAGAAAGAGAGATATAATTAGTCAGATCTGTTAGATTAGATGGTTGCAGGCCCACTCTTTCAACAGGGTGATAAAAAATAATAGATTCTAAGCTGTTTAATAATATGACAATATTTCTAACTCTGAAATTTTGTAATCATGGAAAAATGTAGGCTGAAATATCTTTGAAATCAAAGTAGCACTAAATTTAATTTCCAAATAAATTAAAATAAATATGATAAAAAATATATCTTGGACCGTAAAACCAAATTTAAAACTTAGTAATCTTTGTTACGAATATATTAAATAATTTGCTCAATACTATGACTCGAAGCTTCAATAAAAGTTGTAGGTATATCCTAACAATAAAAGTACATTAACTATCTTGCAAGCTATTTAAGTATTTCTTTTGATAATGAATTAAAATTTCTAATCTAATAATGAATAAGCTTTTCACTTTCATTCAACTAAGATGTAGAATTCTGTGCGACTTTAAATAAGCATATTCTCAAGGATAATTGCAAAATGCTGCAGTCTAATATTTGACTATTTTTTATCAAAATCTATGCTTAGGAACTAATTTGCAGAACTTAGCACTATTTTAGAGACAGTGCTTTGAATGGATGATAACATAAATTTGGATAAAATGCTGCTTTTATGTTAGTCGACTTCGTATGTTTATGATTCGTTATTTTCTAAACCGCTATACGAGAGGCTTGAAGCACTAATTAAAGAGTAAAATGGAGAATAAGAAAAGAACTTTGAGTCGAAAAATTAGTTCTTTAGAGCAATTGAAGCAGTTTTTCAATTTTTCATATGCTGTACAGATTTATTATCGACCAGTTAATTTATAGTGAAGTACATGCTGTCTTAATAAGATCTCTTTTCGTAGATGATGTTGTATGAGTTCTTGTTGTGCGTATAACTGTCACAGAAATGCGATAAAAACCCAATAAATCTAATCATTTTGACCGAAAGTGAAACCCGACAAGAATTAACAATATCGAGTGATTTTAAATTATTGCTAGTAGTTGGATGTGAGCTGCTAAAATTTACATTTTTGCAACATACGTTGGTAAAATGCAAATCATTTTATTTCACAGATGTTACATACATTTAAATTTGGAAATCTGAAACGTATTCTATAAAATATAACATTGTGATGTTTTCTGAATATTTTTTGGTCTCTATTTTTATTTACATATATTATTATACCCTTATTTCTTTAATTGGACCAAGTATTATTATTATTATAGTGAAATTTCATTTTAAATTTCTTGTGATTGCTAAACACTTTCAAGTTTTCTTCAAAAAATGTTTTATTTATAGTGTATCGGATTTATGAAGTCCACATCTTTCCTTGAAAGTTCTGTGATTTATCCCCGATGTAGATATTTTAAAAGTGAGAAAGGTTAAAAAAGACTTCATCATTTATCATGTCTGCCCTGAAGGATTTGTTAGTCTTTCCGAATAATGTCTATTCAAAACATAGGCAAATAATCGAATCAAGGCTTCTTATAGCTTACAATTTTGACGATTATTTTATAAATCAAAAATAACAATAACATTAAAAAAATCTGAAAGATTTCAGATTTTAAATTACGTCCAAAGGCGCGTTTTTTAACGTTTCGTGTGCTACCTTTTTTTATTAAATATCATGTACTACGTACTCAAACCATAAAATTCAGTTCAAAATCAATATCGCAAAATCATTTTAAAATGAACATATCTTTAGAATTTCCGTAAGTCTCGTGCGCTGGAGATAAAAATGTTTTTTTTCCGTACAGTGTTGCCATTGCTCGCTTTGAAATCATTTAGTTTGTTAATCAGAAATTCGTTAAAATGTTACAAAACATAAAATCGATAATAAAGCAAATTTCAAATTCAAAATTAGGGCTTCCAGATGCCCATATTCGCAGTAGGATTACGTCATTCAAAATTCGATGGCTCTAGGTTTTATCACAATGCGAGAAACATGCATACATTTATGCAGATTTTTCATTTTTTAAAATTTAATGCAGAGCGATAACATTTAGTGGCAACAATTTGAAAAGTGAAACGGGCATTCAGAGTGAATCGACGCAAAATCGCAAAACGAAAGTAATAGTCCTTCGGGACTAAATCCCTTTGGACTAAAAAGTACGGTAAAAATCCATGCATAATTGATTGATCAAATATAAGATTATTAAATAATATCACAATTTTCTAAAAATCTTATTGACAGTTGACCGTATAGAAAGTGATGACGTGGTATTATGGTGGGTAAAAAATGTTTTGGAGCACATTAGGACCCATCACTGCAAACTAGGCGCACCCCTTCATGGCAACTGTGTTTCTAGTGGGTGATGCCACATCAACAATGCATTGCTCCATTTTCATAAAGGCCAAATCGTCAGAAAGGGGTTAGACGAAAATTCTGGTAAACTTCAAATCATAACTTGCCATCTGAATTCACCTGACATGAATCCAATCGAACATTTGTGGTTCCACCTGGAAAATCTAATATATGCTTCCACACTACCATCTCACAATGTGAGGGAATTGCAGAGTGCTTCTTAGCACAAGATGCAGACTACTTTTCAGCACTTTGTCGAGTCGATACCGGGTGTTGGAAGTTTTGAGGGCAAAAGTTGATTCTACTTCATATTACTGGTGTTCATAATGTAATGGTTCTTCAGTCTCTTTGTATAGTTAAATACAAAATATCAGTTTTTTTGAAAAAACAATACTAATTTTTAAATTGCTAAAATCAGAGTATTAAAACCATATTACAGAATTATTGTGCGTAAGAAACACGCTAATCCTCAACTGCCTTCCAGTTTGGGTTTGATTTAAAATTTTAAAAACGCCCGAGAGGAAAAGAAGGATCCTATGTATAGGTGATGGAAAAATGTTCACTTAGTGTTAAACTTTATTTTGTGTCTTATTATTTATGTAATGTTAAAAAAGTATTTAATTGCTTGTCTTCTGGTAAGTTTTTCATTCTGTGGTTCACATATTACTGAAAATTTAATTCAATATATTTGCAATAAGAGATTCTCCCGGAAAGAAAAAGGAATGTTATATTTACCCCTCTGAATATCCTGAGATGCAATGACTTATTTTATGACTTATTTATATGACTTATTTTCTTCAATAGTTTTTCTGTTCGTCTATCAGAATTTTATGTGACGTATTATGTTAATATATGTACCTTCTTGATAGTATACCAACGTTAGCTGTGACCTTCCGTAGGTGACCTGCTGATTGCTGTAGTGTTTCTTGCTTTTCCATTTTATTAATATTTATATTTTATTAATATAAATATTTATATTATTTAATTACATTTTATTAATCTACTCTACATGAAATTAATTGCTCAGTTTTGATATTTACATTGAATGTGAGTATGTCCATCTTTTAAAAATAAAAAGATAACTATTAAAACAAGGTGATTCTGAATAAAAGTATTTTGAATTATGTTAGTATCTCGGAAAGTATATTTTAGTCTGATCAGCATTTTGCATGCATACTTAGGAAACTCTATCCATTAATCGGCGCACATCATTACTGTACTATATAAATACTCAGACTTGAAATCTGACAAGGGTAACATCAGATATTGCCACTTTTCCTGATTTCTATGCCGTTTTCGAGATAATTAGCATCAAGTCTCGTAACTCAATGCCGGAGAGCACAAATATATTGCAGCAGCGCCAGACATTCCATATATATCTGTACCTTTATAAATAAACGGTTATTCTCAGTTTTAGCGCAATAATGAGGCAGCTCTTACTTAGCAGATATCAAATAACACGTGCAGACAGGAAACAGTATTATACAGAATATTTTAAATAAATCAAGAATCCAAAATTCTTCAAAAAAACTTTCAATAAACTATTTTAACTAAAACTGTAGCTTTCCTCCATTTTAGAGATAATAAGCTACTTTAAAACGTTATATTTTATGAAGAATATTTTATTTTATTTTTTTAATATCGAATTTTGAAAACAGTTATGCTAATTGAACTGCACCGATTACCTGATCCTCTCTGTCATATCTGTTTTACTTAGATATTATCTGTTATTAGGTAATATTCACTAACATTCAGAATGATACCTGAAAAATTACAAATCTATCCATTAACTATTAACAAATAAGATAAACAAAGATAGACATATATTTAATAGACAGAAAATAAACCTTTGTAGTATAAATAGATAGAGATAGATTTAATTCAGATAAGAAATAATTTACAACAATTATAATTATTTTTGTATAGTCATAAGCATGTTAATTTTTTGAAAGTGTTTTAGCGCCCCATCTGCTATTTTTACGTTTGCGAAATATTTTAAGCTTTCAATGGTTTTGAAAATTTATAATTAAATTAGAAGTAGGTAAATTTATCAAATGTAAATCACATAGCAGCTTGTAAGAAATATTTGAAAATAAATTGATAGTTACATGAAAGCGTATATCGTTAATTTTTACTTTGCGCTCAGACTAGATCCGCTCAGATCATATGGATAAAAAGTCACTTTATCGAAAATATCAACTTTTGATATATGTGTACTTCTATATACTGATTTTAAATATGACCTCAAACGTTTGCTAACATCCACAGATTACGAGTCATATTACTTATTGACTATTAAAATGGAATCGCGTGCAAAATTAAGAGAATTTGCAAAATATGTTTAATTTTTACAAAAGGCATTAAACCATAGCTGTACCGCCGAAGAATTATGCAAATGTTCAGAATAAAATACATAATCGTATAGATGCATATCTGCAGAGCTGTGATTTTGGAGGGGATATATAAGCGCACAAGAGGTTTTCGGAGATTTACATGTCGTACTCCTTCACGACATTCGCCAGGTTTCTCTCAAGAACTGCGTAATTTTATAAGGTATTACATTAAATGAGTAGTCAGAACATATGGATGGTGGAATGAGACAGAGAACTCTCGGTAGATTGGAGGCAATCAAATCATAAGCAAATGGAGTTAGAAATTTATGCAAATAATTTCAGGACACTGGATCTAAATCAAGAAGACCTCGGTAAGGTCAATCAGAATCCACAACGACGAACGAGAATCGTTATTTGGCCCTTTCAGCCTGGCCACACAGAACTGCTACAGCTTCCAAGCTGACACGTAATCTGTATACTGCCATTGGAGCCCGAGGGTAACGGTTTACAGCTGCCCGAAGACTTCATGAGATAGGGCTATACTCCAGAAGACCTACTCTTTGCGTCTCGCTCACTGTAGCATGCAAAATACAGCGATTAGCATGGCGAAAACAACATTTACCTTGGACCAGACATCAGAGGTGACCCTGCCTTTTACAGATGAGTCAAGAGTCAGCTTGAACACAATTCGCTGCTTACCTGTACATGGAGAGAACCTGGAACATGACACTATCGTTCCCTCATCATGTAAAAGGATTTATTGTAGTGGATATGTAATGGTTTGGACAGGCTTTATGTTCTACTGCCGCAAAGCACTGCGTGTGTTAGATAAAGGCTTCCTGGCTACTATGAGATATAGAGAGGAGAACTTAGAGTCCTATGTTCGAATTTTCGGAGTCACAGTTGGTCCTGAATTCCTGTTAATGGACAACAATGCAACTCTCGTCCACATAAAGCTCAGCTAATCGGCGATTATCTGGAAAGAGATTATATTTCCCTCATGGATATGCCAGCCAGAACTCCTGACCCTAATCCTACAGAGCCTGTCTGGAACAAATGCTTGCATTGAAAGACAGTTTCACCTTGTGATCCCCCTAAGAAGATCATTCGATAGCAAAAAAACTGCTTTATTCCATGAGAGGATGGATGTTTTGGACATCTCTGCTCTGTGAACTTTACTGATAATCAGTCGTTCATAAATTAGCTTTTAAAAGATACATCTGTTTCTCTGTTATAAATGCATATCAATACTGAACTTCATTAAAATCTATCTATTAGTTTTTCAGTCTATTTGCCCATTAGTTATTCTAACATAATATGAAGATTCCCTGAATTTTACACACGAGTGTAATTCTTAGGAATACATTATTAAATTTAAGTTTAAATATTTACTAGTTTAAAATACGAAAGATATTTTCATGCTAGCATCTTCCTTTATTTTCAGATTTTATACTTCTCTGTATATCAATCTGTAATTATACATGAAGCTGTAAACTTTACGAATAGAAATAAATTCTTGTCAGTAGAAATTGCTACCGCTGTGACTGTGATTAGAAATTTAGAAAAAAATGTTTTGAAAAACAGGACATTTGGAAAATACTTAACGTTTACTTGTGATAATTGCTGGTATTCTCAGACTTCATCTGACATTACAAATTGTCACCTCCTCTAATATGAATGGGATTGCAGACACATTATTCTTCCAATAAATTGACGAAAAAAATAGTAAGCGGCGACTTATGAAGGATTTTGTTGGTGTTATAATATGTGAGCTTTATATATCTTAGAAACACATATTTTGAATTTACGTAATGGTAAATTCCGTGACGATATTTATGTGAGGTTAAAAATTGCAAAATGTTTTATTTTACAAATGTCGATCACTACTTGAATGTAATTGAAAAATCTACACGTTAGTATTGCAAGAAGGACTGCTAATATTTCTTGAGTTAGTTGTAGCAGTACGTAAATAAGACTGAAAAACTTCAGGTATAGCAATTCGAAATGATGCACGATGACGTCATAACGCTGTGTTGTAGCCACTGTTCTGTCACTGCGTGACAGTTTAGCGGAAGTAATGTTGGTTTGCGCTGTGTCTAAATTATGATTGATTTTTTCGTACGACGAAAAATGAGTCAGTAAATGAAATAAAATATGGAGGTAACAGACCATTTTAAGTTAGTTAAGAGCTGTTTTAAGTTAGTACTTATGTAAAACGTTTCGTGGAGGTCAATAAAATCAGGGGGATGAGAAACTTGACAGTCGATCAGCAACTGAAAAGTCAAAGGCAAACGCAAAGGGTTTGATTTCTATATTTGAATAGGACAAGACTGTGATGCATGAATCAAAAAACGGAGAGTATAAAAGAAGCGTTTTGCCACTTACGTTACTTCGAAGTTAATAAACAAGCTTAGGGATTTAAAAGGAATATGTTGCCACTGCAGGATTCAAATTAATTTTAATTTCCACTCGGCAGTGTTTCGTCGCCTAGCAAAGCGTAAATATTTCGTTTTTCTTTTGAATTTATTACGCAATTGATTAACAGACTTATCATTTTAAAAGCAAAAAACTCAGATTCATTTAAATTATTATTAATTAATCCGTGAATTTACACTGGTCCTAATATATATATATATATATATATATATGAAGAAGAGTGTTTCGTTTATGAATTTGCGTGTGTGTAATTCATACAAGTCCACAATGTTATTTCCATCTTGATGAACCTTTACATACTGAAACTTCAAAACAAGAACAAAGTAACTGTTTACATAAAATTTCGAAAAAAAAAAAACTAACAGAGGTCGCACTCAAGGCGTTTACATTAGAAAGTTACGCTCAATTCACCTCTCTTAGGTTCACGTTGTTGCGTTCCCTTTAACAGTGGTAGTCATGCATTTTGAGCAATAGATAGATGCCGGCTTGCTAGCACAGAAACTTATAATTTTTTTCTTAGGAAAATTTAGTATTAATATTTCTACACACCATCAGTTTTGACATTATGTCACTTAACCTTAGATTCAAGTCAAAATCGTTGCTTTCCCACCGTCAGTTCATGCTAAAGCCGTTCGACAGCGCTGTGGTCGTTTACATTTCAAACAGTATGGAGTATTTAAAAAAAAGAATCTACGTGAGCACTCTCTGAAAATTTTTGGTAATTTCCAAAATGCATTCAAAATACAGCAAAGTGGATGGCGATTTTCCGAATGCTCATTTCAGCAAAAAGACATATCCGATAACAAAGCAATTACCAGTTCTTATTAAAACTGTTAGATAGAGCAGTGTTAATTACACACTGTTCTATTATCTAATTTAAGCTTATAAGGTATTTCTCCCGCCTTTTTGGCATCTCTTCGTGGTGTAGTAGTCAGCACGCTCGACGCGCATTCAAGAGAGCCGTGGTTCAATTCCCGGCGAGGGCACTGCTCATTTTCCACCTCTCCTGCTTTGCAAAAATTCCCAATGACTCCACAGTGGCGCCCGAACTAAACAAGTGGTGGATGATGATTCTCCACCACCAGAATTTGGCGACTGGGTCCCCTAATCCTCAGTCGCCCTTTAAAAGGAGGAGTATATAAGGTATTTCTCTCGCCTTCTTGGCATGCCTTCCTTATGTAGTGGTCAGCACACTTGACTCGTATTCGAGAGGTCCGCGTTCGAGTCCAGGCGAGGGCATTGCTCATTTTCTCTCTCTCCTGCTTTAAAAAAAAACTAACGTCTCTACAAGCTTGGCAAAATTTTGTCTTGAATTATGCCTTGAAAATAAAGGGAGAATCACTGCCTGCCTGAGTTGTCGAGAAACCCGCCTTCATCCTTAAAGCCCGAGAAACGTCGGGTAGTTCAATTAGTATATTTATATATATACATGATGCGCACAAACATACAAATAAGTATTCCTGTAATATACAAAAAAATTAAAAGAAGTTTAAAGTTTCCTCTCATTTCCCCATTCATTTTTTTAAAAATCAAAAACACTTAAAAAGGTTCATAACATTATAATTTAATTTGATAGAATACAATAGTTAAATTTTTAAACAGATATTGCAATCTGAAATTTCTCGTATGTGAAAAGGAATTAATTTTTAATGTTATTAAACGGTTGTAATTTTCTTTATATAAATGAAACAGACATTATATCTTCCACCAGTGGCAATAAGTAAATAAGCCTGTCTTTGTCAAACTCTCATCGGAATATATTTACCTTTTCAAACCTGGTTAAGTATCGTTGGTTTATGAATTATTCACAACAACTTCAGAATGCTGAGAAATATCTCACAATAATGTTTAATCACTAATGAAATAAAAGCTGAAGCCTGCTGGGAATTATGAATTCCTAACCGCATTAATCTTAAGGTGATTATGAAGTCCTCTTTCGAAGATATTTTATATCGTATTGCTAAGTTCATTACGAGAAATGTAAATTGAGATGAAGCTATTCTGCTCCACTCTCTTCCGAGAAGGATTTCTTATATTGTAAAGGTTCATTAAAATGTTTGCTCATATGCATAGATTAAAGGTTTCATGAACAGATTTTAGTGGAAGCTTAATTTCTTGTTTTCGAGCGATGAAACGTGACGCCGATTGACAGCTATAACCTTCTAAACTGCGCTCATTTCCAGTGATTATGAAACTGTCATTTATGATGCTATTTTATGGAACAAGATAGAAAATGAAAGTGGCTAATAGATGTTATAAAACATTTTATATACTTTAAATCTGCATAGAATTAAAGGATTTCAGTTTGAGAAATCAATAATCTTAATATGTGAGGTATAATCAATCATAAAAGCGGTATCTTATTCTTTGCCTGTACTATCACCTCCACTTTCGTTAGCTCTCACTAGCGTGCAGATTAGTTATAAGTTAGTTAATGTATATTAGTTAATATATAATGGAAGGCTTCTTAAATTTACGAGCACTTTTGGAATCGACAGCTACTGTCTCAGCATTAATTTCTCCCAGCTTTAAAATTTGTTTAAATTCTCTTTAGACTTTACTAGCTGCGCTTACTCGCGTATGGCGAGGGTCTGAGGCAACATTTACAAGCAGATTTTGTCTTATGAATATCATATTGTATATAGTTAAGTTAAACTTTACTTTTCCACGTAAATAGCGGAGCCTCCTGTTATTGCATAAGTTGGGTAATTTTTCCAAACGGAGATCTAAAAAAAACTTTTTACTACTTTAATGAAAGTTTAGTCCAGGACGAATTGCTGCGTAGCTGTCTTCACGGAGATAGAGAAAATTTTAATACGTTAGCTTCCGTACACTGGAGCCCATCGTAAATAATTAAATATGCTCGGAGATAATACAACTTTTCGTTTAGCCCTAGTAAGGCTGCAAGGTGGAGGAATGTCGGCAAGCTCACTGGAAGGTTTGGGGAATTTTGGAGATGCGTTGCGAACTTCAATGAAGCCAGCCCTCAGATTTGATAGTACGAGTTATATAATAAGTTTTGTGGAAGGGGTAGCTAACCCCTTCATGATGTATCCAGTTGACAAGAAGCAGAATATTGCCATGGCAACGATTGTGTGAAAAGCCCTGAGTTGACCTGGAAGTAATTAGGTTATAAATGAAGAATAAATATACGGCTCACAGATGAAGAATGAATATATGGCTCATAAATGGACAAATGAATATTGTAGTAAGACAAAATAACATGATTTGAAAGAATTCTAATTTAAACAACACTATTTTTGTCCAAGGCCAAACGTGTTAAATTTACAAACTGTGATCTTCTCGTACCAGTCATAAGTTTCTTTTTTATATGCACGAAATTGCAACGCATCCCTTGAGCTCTAATTTAGATCGATAGGTTTACCAGGCATGACTTCAATAAATGCATTTAGATTTGTATATTCCGTTCCTTATTTCCCATTAATACCATTTTTGGATGATTAATTGCCAACAAAGCAAAATAGGTGCTATTAGTTTCGTAAGGTTGTAGAGTCACTAGGTTATTTTTAATCTAAGAGATGTGAAAAATGTACAGTGTCCTCACCGAGACTCCAACCTGGACCTCTCGAATACGCCCCGAATGTGCTAATGTTACACCCCGAAGGCATGCTGGAAGGAGGGAGAAAATGAAAGTAATGGGTTGAATGGAATTATGTAACGGAATTTAGAGTCGAGCACTGATACTTTTGTTCAGAAGAGATTCTTATAGATAATACTAACAGCTACAAAGCCACAAATAATCTGTAGCTAAGAGATTGCGTTAAATCATATATAAGGCCTCATTCGTAATTTTTTTTCTGCTACAGGTACGAAAGCATTTTGCCATGATTTCGAAATCACAACAATGGACAACTTATGACCGGAAAAGACTTTTTCAGATGGAAATTCCACTTTAATAATTCGAAACATTCTTCGATTTCTTAAAGCCGTAGAGTTGAAAGTGAAATAAAGACCAGATCCCTGGCTATTTTTATTTAGTTATTTCAAAAATGAAACGGTATTCTTTTGAAATAACTCAGCATTATTTTCCGTCTTTTTATAGCTCTTGAAGAAGGAAAACATTGACATGGATCTTCTTCTACATAGTGTCAAAAAGTAAGAAAGAAAATGTTTCTAAAAGGTCAAACTCACGTAATCTTATCGTTTTCATTCTTTTTCGATCCATTTTTATGCTTTTGAAATCTATCTCTTTTCCCAAATGGTTTGTTACCTTTTAGATAAAATAGTTGTAAAACGCAAAAAACCACGGCAGCCATATTTGGTCGCAAGTTCCCAGATGTAGTAATATTAGTTTATTATCATTACATCATTATTATTATATTATTATTACGACCACAAGTTTCATTTAAAAAAAAACTCTCTGTTAAGATCACATAAAATTTTGAAATCCCCTTAATCTTCGGAGGAAACATTTTGAGTTACATAGCTATTCTATAGCTACATAATTTTCGTGTAATCAAGAGGTTTTCAAGGTTTGTTTCAGCTTTTAACAAGTAAACACTAGTATAAAAAGAAATACCACAACACTCTTATGAAATTGGATAAAAAAATCGTGTAACATAGAAGGTTGTTTAAAATACACCCACGAAAATGTAAAAATTTAAAATACTTAAAATTATTTAAGTTATAAAGTGATTCTCTCCTTTATGAAATACAAAACTCTTATGTGAACACCCCCCACATGACTTCTTTGTAAGCCGTATTAAATTATACGCATTCTTGCCGTGCTTAATTTAAACTTATTTCCTCGAAATTCACTAGACATATATTTCTCATTCAAAAAAATTCAATTTTCAAGTCGCGACAAGGCAAAACTGCATAGATTCAAATCAGTGTTATTAAAAATTGAAAAATACAAAACAACCTAAATGCATTAAAAAGTGAAAAATGCAAAACACCGAATAGAGTTAAAAATACAATTTTTCCAATTAAATTTAGAGTTTTTACGCAAAAATAAGCAATTCGGCCGGCGAGCAAAGAGAAAAATATTTCAGAACACAAAAATTCAAAATTAACTTCTGATCCTACCGGGTAAAAAGGTAAGTTACTACACCAACTGAGTTAATTTAGTATACCACTAAGAGATTCAAATGTAAACAAACAGCAGCCTAGTTAGGCTTAGTTACACTTATATTTTAAATTGTTGATAATTCTGCAACCATTGCATGCAGATTAACTAAAGGCACAAGAATCTTAACCGAGATATAAGAATAACAGAATTCAGTGATTTTTAAAGCAAAAAATGAGCAATTTAGCAACATAGGGGAATAAAAAAGAACTGGCCGTCTAAGGGGAGGCTACACACACACACACACACACACACACACATATATATATATATGCATATATGTATGAATGTAAATGTATGGGGGCAATATATATGTATAAATTATACGTAGCAAATTCTATATGAATATATATACATTTGGTATGGCTGATTACATGCCTATAGACGTCACGAATAAAATCCCTTTTGAATCCATTTTAAATCCTATTTACAGCCGGTTTTAGAAAACAAATTCTTTATTCTGTCCACGCTTACGGATGTCACGCACAAAAAAATCGTCCAACTGGGTTTGAGAGCGGTCAAAATGGGTCGGTTGAAGTAGGATGCCTATATTTACAAATTTCTTGTATTGTGCGGTGTTTATATGTAAGCCGTATACGTTTAATTGGTTTAATAAGCTAGGTTTATATAGAGGGTATTTATAAAGTCCCGGACCCATTTCGATGTTTAATAACTCATAAAATAATAAAGATAGTTTAAAATTAATAACATAAATGGTTAGATAGACTCAAAAAGTTTCATGACCCTTGTCAATGAACCTCTACGTGTGCCCCCTTCGTCGCACGGAGAATATCAAGTCGATATTCAATTTCACGCCAGGTACCGGTAAGCATTTCGGCATCCACAGAGGCTATTGCGGTTGTAATTCTGGATTTTAGGTCATCAATGTTCGACACTCTCCTCCTGTAAACGTTGTCCTTTACAAATCCCAAAGGAAAAAGTCCAGCGGCGTTATATCAGGTGATCTGAGTGGCCAAAGAATTGGACCTCCTCGCCCAATCCATCTTCCTGTAAAATGGTCATTCAAAGAACTACGAACGATGGTACCCCAATGAGGTGGTGCACCATCTTGTTGCAAAAAGACATGCGGCTGAAGCTCTTCTAGTTGTGGAAATACGAAGTTTTCCAACATGTCTAAATATACAACTGATGAGACCGTCTTTTCTGTAAAAAAGAAAGGCCCAATGACTCGGTCGTGCATTAGTCCACACCATACATTAACCTTTGGAGAATCCCTTTGTGCCTCACGGTATTCATGGGGGTTTTCGGATCCCCATATGCGCACATTATGCCGATTAACAATGCCAGAAACACGAAAGGATGCTTCGTCGGAGAACATTACAGAAAAGTACAGATATTTAGACTGGAAAATGAAATTATATGAAATTAACCACATACGCAGACGATATTTACAAAAGTAAAGGTATTCAAACTTGAAAAGCAAAATGTATAAGTTATTCCATCAATAAATTCCACAGGTTTGTTTATATCTTCATTATTTTATGAGTTATTAAACATCAAAATGGGTCCGGGACTTTATAAACACCCTGTATTTTATTACGGTGTGACAACAGTGCATAATGTTCAAAGGTAGCTTTTTAAAAATAAATAAGTCGAAAATTTTCTGAAAGCTGTTCATCAGGCGATGGGTGCAAAAGATTTACCGACATTTTTTAAACTTTATAATATTACTTCATACTGTAAAAGTAAACCAAACTTTATTGCTGTTTCCTTTCAGTTAGCAGCAGTAATGTTAAAAAAATACGTCCTAAGAAAATATGTAACAAATTATATTCATGTGAAGGTCGATGAAACTAATGACAATTCTGCTACACACAATATTTCAGAAACGGCGTATCGCTCTTCTCTTATAAAATGCAATTTAGAAACTTTTAAGCTGGTTACGTTGTCTTAAATTGGGGCGACTAGTAAACTGAATATGGCTAAGTGCTCGAAGGTTATCGCCTGTAGAAGTGATGCTTTCCTTGAAGACGTTCAAGGGATAATCGGCTCAAATTCAAGTTACAAATAAACTACGATACAACTCCTGACGAGGAATTGCATGCGAAACGAACTGATGCGGTTCGGTGGTCGCATATTTGTTTCATTGTTTCAATATTTTGTGGTCGCAGGTTTCTGATCAGCTTAAGTTATATGCAAATTTTAACGAATTTAGACTGCAAAGTCCCTAATTCACTTAATTATACGGTAAATTTCTTCTTAAGTGATCTCTAGTTAGAAGATTATTCTCACTGAAGGTTCAAATTCGACATTCGATTTCTTTATTCTTTGCAGTCGCAGGGCTAAACTGGTTATTTCTGAGCAATGTATGCCCATGAATTCCGCTAGTAGACCTCTAGAAGTGCAAATCAGATACAGAAAGTTCATTCATCAGCTGTCAGATAACAAGTTCATTTTTGAGTGTGTAAACCAAAGGCTCACAAGGACAGACCACTATTGGGTATATTAAACTATTTTGCAGTCCGATTATGATCAGAGACTCTTTTACAGACCAGAAGGTTTCTACGATATTAGATAATTGCAAAAATTTGTTCCATTTAATTAATCAACAGAATGAGTTAAGCAGCTAAAAAATAAACATATCATTATAATGATTTCGATGAATAGATTATTGATGAAGGGAAAAAAGAAAGATAACTGTTACTAAGATTCTTAACAAAAGTGACCAGCTTTTTGTCATTAATTCTTCATTAAGTAGCTAGAGGGATAACACTAACTAGTAATGAAAAAATTGAAAAATAAAAACATTAAGACCTATTTGAGAAATTAAAACCTTTTACATTTTGCATAAATTTCGCGCAACAAAAATGCAGTAAGTGTAGCGTTAGTAGCTCCACTATGAACATGCAAATCACGTTTGATTTACTCATTAGTAACTGGTTAGTAACTGGTTAGTCACTCATTAGTAACTGGTTTCGAGTCATTGTTCCAACAGGCTGGCAGAATAGGTAGCTTTTGTGTTTTGAATGAATATAATATTAAGAGATAGTTTCCCTTAAAGAGTCCTGTATATGCCCTACTTTGTTTTCTAAGCTGTGGAAAAGGATAAAAAATTCTGAAACACCTTTTTTAAAGATACATTAATTTGACAACATTATAAACTTTCAGGTAACTATAGCTGTTTCCGTATTCTAAAACTGCATTTTACAAGATCAGCAACATTTGTTCCAAAAAACTTTTTGCCAATACTTTAAAAGCGTTAAAAATGGCCATTGGGTAATTCAACATATTCTCTTGACATTAACATCGTAAAATGTCGGTAAAATAACATGCTACTCCTGAAATTCTTTTATATCGTACGCTATTTCATACACACCTCATGGGGACGAGAACTTATAGTATAATAGAAATATTAGAATTGGTAACTCAGCTGTATTTATTCGTTTATTTGTAACAGATAATGATCTTCAATAGAAGACAACATGGAGATAAACATACACTTGAATGATTCTGGTGCTTAGTCTAAGATTTGAGTCCAAACATGCTACTTCATTTTTAACTTCTGTAACACTCAAAACCTTTAACGTTCAATAACGAATTCAAAACAACGAATTATATCCCATCATATTTTTAATATTGATTAACAATTTGATGCAAGCACTTCAGCCTTAGTAGCGCCAGTTCATGAACTAACTAGTAATGAAAAAATTGAAAAATAAAAACATTAAGACCTATTTGAGAAATTAAAACCTTTTACATTTTGCATAAATTTCGCGCAACAAAAATGCAGTAAGTGTAGCGTTAGTAGCTCCACTATGAACATGCAAATCACGTTTGATTTAAATTTCGTGTGCTTTATCGATCTTCCGGATTAGACAATGTGATCGAGAACTGAGGAGACAGTTTGAATGAGGCCGTATAATACCGCTACGAGATTTTCTTTTCCAAATATTGCAGAAAGAATTGGCAGAGATGTTTCCACCCTGCATGCTTGATGGCAGTAGTGGTTAGTGAAAGGTACAGTGTTAAGAAAGCCGGGTTCGGCTGCACACGTGACATTATTCTAAGGGAAATCGCCATATTCGCCGCATATATCTGGCGCAATGTACTGCATCTGCAGCATACATTCAGAGTTTTGTTACCACCAAAGTGACGCAGCAAACTTTAACAAACCGATGACTTGAGAGACATTTCCGAGTCTGATTCCATACAGCGGTTATGTCACTAACTCGAAATCGCTGCCATCTGTGGCTTCCGTATCGTCAAGCTAGAGCTCATTGGGGGACAGAGTGAAATTCTTTTGTATTCTCAGCTTTGAGCCGTCTCTGTCTTAAGGCCAGTGATGGCCGTATGTTGGTTAGAAGGAAGCTAGGTAAGCACTTGGAACCAAGCTGTCTGCGGCATAGAATCAATAGGCCTACACAAAGATTGAGGGTCTGGGGAGCAATTTTTCTTTTAGAAGGGGAGAAATATGTAAGGCAAAAAATCTGTAAACCAGTTTTATAGTTTAATTTAATAATAGTCTTTTAACTTCTCTTTTCTAATTTGGCAATTTCCTCTTTACTTAAAAAAATAATAACATTTCTGTACTGGGTCTTTTCTAGATGAACCTATGTCGCATGGCTTGCGTAACACTAATGACGAACCTGATTCAGAAATTTAATATAAAATTTCGATAACAGAAACCAATTTTACCTAAGCCAAAACCTTCCTCTTCGTGAGCTTCCATTTTGGATAACTACGTACTTTGCTTCTGACTCACTTGCTGTTCAGATACTGGCGTGCTGCATTTCTTCCTATCGCAATAGTATTCAAAAATGTAAACGTTTTTGAACAGGCACAATTAGAGTGTCATGTAAATTTTGGTTACAAATGCTAATTGAAATAAAATAGAATGAAATCTGCCCCGACTGCGAAGTTTCTTTATTATTACAGACTCAACATATTGGCATTCTATGCAATCGGAATTCTTCTTCTTCACTACTGATATGCGTGCTACACACGTGACAGCGTAGCACGCATATCAGTAGTGAAGAAGATTATATATATATATATGTGTGTGTGTGTGTGTGTGTGTAAGACAAAAAATATGTAAATCAGCGTTATAATTTAATTCAGTAATAGCCCTTTTAATTCCCCCTCCCTGTTCTAAAAATCATAATAGCTTTTTCAGACTGCCCCACTTCTAGATAAATGTATGTCACATGGCTTGCGTAACACTGATGACGTAGCTAACTCGCAAATTGAACTTAAAATTTCGTGAACTAAATCATTTCTGATCTTTTCAAAAGTCTTCTTGTTGAGCCTCCATATTGGATAACTGCGCACTTTGCTTCTACCTGTGTGTCGCTTGGTCACTATTTTTGCTGTGCTCTCTTTCTATCGCAAAAATGTCAACAATGTCCTGGAAATAGCCACGATTAGAGTGCCAAATAAATTGTGACCACAAATGTCAATTGAAGTATGATTGAATCTTACTCGGCTGCCAAGTTTCCTAGTCCGTACGGATTCAATGTTCTAGTAATCTACGCATTAAGAATTCTTTCTCTTCAGTATGAATCTACGTTCTAAGCTATCTATGTACTGCGCCATCACCATTGCTATGTCTTTTTCTCTTTTTCATCGCATACATATTAGGTAATATATATGTATACTATAACAAAATCATATACAGCTGCTTTAAGAATAGTTGACTACCTCAAAATTAATTATTCTACATTTGGTGCTCTCCCCAAAATTCATCTGTTCGCCCAAGTTCGAGATCTTTCCATGTTATGTAACAAACCCAAAATTAACCAATCATAGCTTAGCGATATTTTGTACACCTATTTAGTATAAATACTGTTTCGCGAAGCAATTACGTCCTTCTTTATTCCTTTCCCTAGTTTCCGCCACTGCTAACGTATTTTAGCTGCGCTGCTTGTTCGCCTAAAATGACGAGATATTCCCGTTAACCTGTGTATACTAGAAATTATTCTAATTGATTATGATAAAAAAATATATTGTCTACGAAGAGTTATTCTAATGTGCCTGAAAATAAAGATGGTAACTTGCTGAATTTGGTTTCGTGTCAATATCTGTTTCCAGTCTTGCCACTCTGCCATCACGACTACGCATTAAATTATGATATATATATATATATATATATAACACACACACACACATATATATATATATATATGTGTGTGTGTGTTCAAAAGAAACAAAGAAAAATCGTATTTCGAGAGTAATATACATTCAAAATACGATTTTTCGTTGATTCATTTTAATGTATTTCTTCAATTTTCATTCCAGGCTGATGCCATTCGGCGAAACGTTAACATATTATTCTTTCATATTTCATATGTGTGTTATTAAAAACCTAAATTGCTTAAAAACAATATATTCAGCTCTTATACATATTTTTTACTTTTTAATCTATCAAATTTAAATAAATTTGAATTTATTCATGATATATCTAATAAAAATAGTAAGTACATTTATAGAACTACTTTACATATTTTTTCACTTTTTAAATAAACAAAAGATATGTTTTCACGTCAGTTTGAATACATATTTATTTGATACCTTACAGAATTTTTGCTGTTCCACTTGGGCCATCTATCTATATCGATATTCTGTGCTGATAAACCGTATTAAACTTTAAAACAGCCCTTTGGGCGAACGTTAAAATCTGAATCCTTTCAGATTTTTTTTGTTTTTACTTTCCTTTTGTAAAGATTTCTAAGTTAAATTATAATTTATTTATTTATTTTTTACGTTATATTTGTTATTAAACTGATAACAAATACCTGTTTTATAAAACTGCAAAAGTAAAATATATATTGGAAAAAGGAAGATTAAAGAAACGATTAGTGTGCGACTTGAATCATCTTTAATCCGTAGTCACGCATATGATTTCAAAATATAAAGGAATGAATCACAGAAACTGAAAACGCAATATTATATAAACGAAAATTAAAACAGTATACCCTTTCAATAAAGTATAAAAAAATGAAACTTTTAAATGTAGTAAATAATCTCTAAAATGCGATCAGCGTCACGAATTATTTATTTATGGACCGCCGTACATAAACCGTGTAGAGATTTTTATAGGTGTAGCGCAGAACATTTTTTTCTTACTCAATTTTACAAAAGTTAGGAATCTCTTAAAATTTAAGCAAATTCGTAAGCTATTCAAATTAAGCTATTCCAAATGGGTTCAAAAATACCGGTCTAACTTTTTTTTAAAAGTCTGACTATTATAATCCTGTTTCCTTTTTCAAAATGCGTTTTAACTTGGAAGTACTAGAATCGTTTTCTAGATGAAAATTTTAAGCTCATAAAATGAATGCTCAAAGTAGATGATTCTATATTTGAAATAGTTTCATCGCTGATAGGATTGTGAAAAATCGAGAAAAATAATCTTTATTATTCACTATAAATCCAGTTTCCGGAATAGAAGTAGTCTAGTTTAGTAGTCTATTTTCACTGCAAAGGAAAGTGCATTGGCTGTTTCTTCCTTTATGCAATATAAATAAATTTATTTGTTAGCAAAAAAATTTGAATTATCTAACTAATAGCTGATTCAGGGATTTAAAGTTTGATATGTGTGGGAGTATTGAATGAAGTATAGGGTATAATTATTTATTTGTTTATTTTGAGAGATTATCTTAAAAGTTATTATCCTTTTATTTTGTAAAGTGATTGGTAGTAGTGAAAACTATTTACATAATAGAAGTATAACGAAATATGTTTTAGACAACCTCAAACGGCACCAGCTGATGATCCGTCATGATGTTTCGTTAGGGCTTCTATCACCTATAAGTGTACCGGCTTGAATAATAACTTAGTATAACTCAAGACTCTTAACGTTTATTAAAGAATTAGTAAGTAATTACCCTGCACTTTTTTTATTAAACTATTAGTAAGCAGATATACTGCACTTCTGTTTCGTCAAATGGCTTAACAGAAGCGCAGTATATCCACTTACAAATAATTTAGTATTATTATAACTGTGCTTTTTAATCAAAGATAAATAAAATAATAAGTGAATAATATTGCAAAAGTAACAAAGAAACAATAATCGCATATTTAATTTATAGTGTACTTCAAGTGAATCAAATTTTGAAACAGAACAAATTATTTTAGCTGTAAAGTAAAATCACTACAAAAAGCTTACGTAATAAGCTTTATTTATTCACCCTCCCTAAAACCATTTCTAAGAATTAAAATATTCATTAAATTTACCCTATTTGACTTTCTTTACAGTTTATATAATAACCCTGAGAATTAAAAGTTTCATAGCTTATTTGATTTTTCCTTGCAACTGATAATTTTCTTTTCTAAAACAGTTTGCCATTACAGAGTTTGGTCTTCTTTTCATATAGCATAAACTAATAGAAAACTCCTAACAGAGTTGGAGTGAATTATTTCTTCATCTTAATAGGCTCTTGAAAAGATTTAAAAAACCTTTTTACTAAATCAGAACTTGAACATAAAATGCATGTCTCATGCTTACAAATCAGTCACCACTTGTGGCAATGTAAATTAAAGTAACAGTCAAATTTTAATTTAAACTAAGAACTCAAAGACCACTCAGTTGATTTAACACGAAAATGGATGAAAACTTCTCACAGGTATAATAATTAAAATGTCTGCAGCTATAATGTAAAGCAAAATAATTAAATCTTATCAGAACCTTAGTAACAGGCGAACTAGTTGGCGAACATAGTAACGGGCTTCGAGAAGCAGAAACAGGCTCTTTCTTACACTTACTTAAAATAATAATTACATAAAATAATAATAACCCTACAACATTCATAAAGAAAATCAACAATTTTTTTCGTAGATTATGCTCGAATTGCTTCAGTTGGCTTACATAAATTAAAGCAAAGTTTATGCGATCATCATATAATTCTCCTACCAAAAGCGTTTGACTCGTTTTCTTTAAAACAGGTGAAAAAATGACATAGATTTCTATTAATATTCTTTCTTAGTAGTTTTTTTGCGTCTTCTTTCAAATTTATACTAATAGACTAGTTTCCAGTTTTGTGCTCTCATTTTGATGCAATATGTAATTAACATCACTTCTTTGCATTAAAGATCCATAAGAATGGGATCAGTAATTTAATGCACTGAGTCATAAAGGTCTCCAATAGCAATATTATCATAAGTAATCTCATTTTGCAGCAGAACTATTTGGCTGTAACCGAACTATTTTATCGAACTCCGTCTAGTACCAACGAGAACAACTTACAAGCAGTCGACCTTCAGCTGCGGTGAGGATAGGTTTTGCATTATTATGTTTCTGTAACATTAAATTTAAATTTTAGTTCTAAAAATGTTAGGTGTTTCGTTTTAGTGTATGTTACGCTCTGATGTATATTTTCTTTATAATTGTTCTTGTGCTATGTTAATAAACACTTTTAGGGCTAGCCGGCATTTGTGTTTGTAGACTGAATTATTGATTTATATATGATAACTAATTATTGAATCTTATATCAACGCTTTTGCTATTACAAAACATTGTAAAAACTGGAAATGTATCTCTTCAAAGACACGTTTTGATTTTTTGCGCGTAAAAATTATAATCGGCAGCGAAATCCAACATAATAATAGTCAACGTAATAAAATTTAATAGCATTTGTTGGCAAAGTATTCTTAAATGATAATTATAAATGTTAGCAACACCAGTATTAATATTTGTTACAAAGATATTTCCTCCTTTCAAAGGTAATCGTTTGTGGGAGGTTGTCGTCTTATCATATCCAATTAAACTAGCATTCTTCTTGGTAGATTACTTTTTATCTCACTTGCATAGAAATATTCCATCTGCACTTTTCTTTCTTCCAACGTACTTTGAATATTCACTGCAGTGACTTCTTTATGAAGTAAAAGGACAGCGTAAGGCTTCCTTGTGATTAAAATATTTTAATGAGTTATAGAATTGAACATAAAATAAAATATTTTTGAATTAATTTCCAAAACTGTAATTATAATGTAATTTTCTATGTTAAAAAAATAACAACCTCCTTAAAACGACATTATTCTTCATTTATCTCATATACTTATAATAATTTAACTTGTATAAAGTACCTTTTATCTTATGTCGTGTTTTTTACATGAAAAGGCGTCATATCTACTTAGTTATAGCTCATGTTGTTTTATTAAGGCTATTCAATTATATTTGTTATAGAAAGCATGAATTATAATGAAAGCATAACAACAATAACACAAAAAAAACTCTCAAAAGGCCCAATATGTATACTCTGCAACCATAAAGTTATTATACGGCCGTTAATTTCGTAACCAATGCTCATAGTTATACAATTACAATTACAAACATGTTTTAACTGGCGTAAATGCTCATGTTTTGGCATTTATAAATTTTAAGAAAATGATTTCGTTTAATTTAGGAAGTTTAACTTTTTATATCATCCTCTGGTCTTATCGCTGTATTTAGTAAACATTTAAACCTTTTATAAAAACATATAAAAGTTTACAAACAAACTGACCGCGATATTTAATTTCTAAATATGGGGGTCTTGATATTTTTGACATTTCTTGGTAGATGTTGCATCGCAGCATGCAAATACGTAACCAAAATGTGCATAAAACTCAAGCAGTCACATCGCAACCCCTTAAAAGAGCATGCCGGGCCTATGCATTCAGTTCGCAAGAACAGATAGTTCTGTGTAATCTGAGATAGCCAAAATGGAAAGCATGAGCCGAAGACACTGTCTGCACTATGAAATGTGATGGAGGAAATGTGCTGCCGCGATGTTACAAATTGGTGCAAGACAATCTGCTGTTTCAACAGAGCTGAATGTGCATCGTAGTGTCATCAGTAAGGTGTGGAATCGTTTGCAGAGGGACCAAAACAGCTGCAGAAGACGCTGGTCTGAACGCCGAAGGGTTACTGCAAAGGCAGACTTTGTAAGAGCAAGATGCCGTAGATCACTATCAACACGATAGCTGGCGTCGCATCTCTCTGATGCTTCAGATCAGCCCATACCCCGCCAAACTGAGTCGCATCACTTGCATAAAGCAGGACTGTGATCCGACGACCTGTGGTTTGCGTTCCTTTGTCTCCATCGCTTGTAAAAGCGCGGCTTAATTGGGTCCATAAACACTGCAGTTGGACACTAGAGCAGTGGAGCCACGTACTGTTTACGGATGAGTCTCGATTTAACATCCAGAACGATTCTCGAAGGAAACTGATATGGCGTTAGCCAGGGACACGCTGTCGGGCGCCAAACTTCATTAAACGAGACCATTATAGAGGAGGAAGAGGCTTACTTGTTTTTTCTGGAATAGCGATGAAAGGCCTCTACGTGATTCCTGGAGTTTCCATCTCAGCTGTTCGATATAGCTACAAAATTCCACACCCACTGTGCGTCGTTTATCGCTTCAATGCGTGCCGACGTGATATTTAGGGACAAAAATCACCCACCCCACCCGCATAAAGCTCGAATGAAACTGAGTTATCTGGAGAGGGAAACCATTCCATATTGCCATGGACTGCTGGATCACCGAACCTGAATCCCATAGAGCATGTGTGGGATATGTTGGGACTAAGGATAGCAGGTCGCAGTATGCCGCCAGTTATCTTCCACGAGCTCTGACATTTAGTATTGTATGAATGATCACTACTGCCACAACAAGCGATAACGACACTATTACCAGCTAGCCTTGCCGTTGTCAAACATGCATTGTAGCTGGCGGGCATCAACCCCGTTATTAGTATTAGGTTTTCATTGCGCGTTTTTCAAACTCACTTGGTCCTTCATGATGTGAGGGTCGTAACACATGCGTTTTCCTATACCTCTTCTTTATTGTTTGTTATGCGGTCTAACAATAACACACTAAGCTCTTGAACCAGTGTCACGCATATCTATTAAGCAGTTTTTGCTTTATTCTGTGTTTAGCCTTTGTTACTAATTATCCAATTTTTAGTAGGAGTGTAAATTAGAATATTTAGGGTAATTTTTACTTCTTTAATCCATTCAGTGACAATTTTTTTAAGATTTACCATTGAGTAATGGTCTTAGGCCGAACGTACACTGGTGTGGAGATCAGTACAATGAACACGTAAGTCAGTAGAAACGTTATGCGTATGCAAATATCAGGAACGAAACGTCAGAAGTGACGTGAGCGTACGCAAAACGCATGATGTCGGCGCGCGCAGCTTAACAGTAGAATAAAAGGAAGAACGGAGACGCAATTCAACATATTCGCTGAAAGTGCCAGTGAGTCAGTTCGTGAAATATGGCTAGAAGAAATCACCTGGACGACTTCACACGTAAAAAAATGATCGGAAAGATGGAGGAGGGGCGTACTGTCACCAGTATAGCTGCAGAGTTCGGAATCAACAAAAGTGTCGTTTCGCGCGCTTGGAAAGCATTCCAAACCACAGATACAGCTGTTAGAAAGGTTGGTGGTGGCCGCCCGAGGACGACATCTGCAGGGGATGACCGATATATTGTCCTGCGGGCGAAAAGAGGCCGACAGCAGTCAGCAAGCGCCATTGCTCAGCAACTCTGTACAGCAACGGGGCGACAAGTGTCGCGGTTTACTGTGGCCAGACGCCTTCACGAAGGGGGCCTATTTGCCCGCCGTCCTGAACGCTGCCTCCGTTGAAAGTTGGCCACCGACGCCACCGTTTACAGCGGTGCAGAGAGCACAAAAACTGGACAACTGATCAATGGAGTCGTGTCCTCTTTACGGATGAGAGTCGGTTCAGTATCAGAAGCGATTTTCGACGCGTTTTGATTTGGAGAGAGGTCGGGACCCGGTTTTATCCCAGTAACATCAAGGAAAGACACTGTAACGGTGGTCCTGGAGTTCTTGTCTGGGAAGGCATTATGCTGAACGGGTGAACTGAGCTCCACGTTTTCGACAGAGGGTCTGTAACCGGGGATGGCTATTGTGAGGAGGTACTCCTTCCCCATGTGCGTCTGTTCCGAGGTGCCATTGGAACAGACTTAATTTTTATGGATGACAATTCACGGCCACATCGGACTCTTGCTGTTGAGGAGTTACTGGAAAGTGAAGATATCACTCGAATGGATTGGCCAGCGTACTCCCCAGATTTAAATCCCATCGAGCATGTGTGGGATGCGTTGGGGAGACGCATTGCAGCATGCTTACATCCTCTGTAGAACACCCAACAACTCAAACAGATGCTGATTGAGGATTGGGCACTCCTACCGCAAGAAATGTTGCACCAGCTGGTTCTGAGTATGCGGAGACGGTGCGAAGCAACCATTGCAGTTAGGGAAGGGCATATCCCATATTAAGGAACATCTGCTTGTTGTTCTTCATCTTGGATAGAAAATCATGAGTCACGATACTATAGTTCAATAAAGCTTGTTTCAGTTTGATTCCATACCGTATGCATTGTATTCCTTTTCCATCTCCGATGCTTTCGTCATCCTTTACGTACATAATACTCTCCTTCATTTCTGCATTTCATGTCTCTCAGTTGATTTCTCGTGGAGTTATGGCAAAAAACTCTGCTGTTGCTTAAGTTTTGCACACCAGTGTATTTTCACATCAGCTATTATAAATGCTAAAAAGCTTTTACAATATTCACGTTCCGTTTTGTTATGTTAATTTATTTTTTAATAGCTAATAAAAGGATCAGAAATATTCTTCGCATTTAATTTGTGCAAATGACGTTATGAATTAGTTATATGCCAATACTGAAGCTTGCGTCATTTTCTAGACCACGAGTTCTATAAGATTCTATTAGTAAGATTGCTTTTGAAAACACTCTCATTTATCAAAAGATCGGCAGTCTGCAGAGCGATGCTCCGTGTTTGATGCATTAACACCAAAAACGCTTTTCTGAACTGATATTGCACTTTCAATTACTCATAAACGTAAATATTTGAGTATGACTTCGGGAAATCTCAATGTCATTTCAAACTTATAATTAAATATCTCTGCTAATTTGTGTTAGCAATACCATTGGAAATTTATTTTCAAGAGGAGCAAAAGCTTTTACAAAATGTAAGTATAGAGTTTGGCGAAAGTGCAAAAAGTTTGATTTTACCGTTACCATAATTTTTCTTGCTTAAAATTAAAATGACATAACATGAATATCTTCCTTACTTCAACCATTTTTGTAATTAGAACTATATATTTACAGCAATCGGTTAAGAAAATAAAAACATGTAAAGACTTTTATAGTCACATTATTATATTCGAGGCTATTCAGTTATCTTATATATCAGCCCTATTTTTTCCCTTTAATATTTCAAGCCCAGATATATATAAATCTCTTATAAGAGCGTTTTAAACTGTGCTATTTTTCATAGAATATCTAAACATTGAATATTGTCTTATGTTGAAAACGTCATTTAGTTAATTAGTACATTACATGCACATTGATAAAGATTCTCCCTAAGTCGACCTATATATTAAAATACCATTTATACATTTTTGAAAGACAATTCCAAAACCATGCTTTGAAGAAAAAAATATACGATCGAAATTTTAAGTGTTATTTACATTGTGTCTGTAGAATTTTAATACTACTGTTATAATAATGTTATTAGAAAAAATTAATTTTATCAGGATTATTTTAAATTTGGCATAAGAATCAGGGCATTAATGGCAATGAGACATGACGTATTATTTATTTATTCATTTATTTACGATTTCTTTTTTCTCAATTTTATATTGTTGTTCTTTATTCTGCCCCTAAAATAATTAATTTTTCTTTTACAAAATATCTTTCGCTTTCTAGACATTTTAACCGTAAACTGTGCTTGAAAAAGAGTGGAAAAGACAAAAGCAACGGACAACACGTGTTTATTAAATAATGTAGGAATGGAAACTGTCATTAGCAAACTTGTCTGAACTCAGGTTTCTGTTCTATTATTCCATGCTACTTGCCTCCTATCAACCAACTGCGCATGCATTTCAGCAAATGTAACAATATGAGATACCGCACACGTTTTTTTCTATTCATATCTTTATATACGATTTCCAAAGGAAGAAATCGAGAGAAATGTCTCAGCTACGTAAATCAGCATCAGCTTCGATGGATATAGCCTGGGCAAGAACGACGCATAACAAAAGTTGCATGATGTGAAAAGGAATGCTTCATATTAACATAAATAGAAATGAATAGGTACAGAGATAAAACAGCATATAAATATAAAAGATGTATAATTGGGAAACCTATAAACAGAGTTGCATGATACAGTCTTTCTGTGATTAATAATATCGGAAGGTTTAATAAATTTAAAATAAATGGAAAAATAAACTTAAATAAACTTTTCGATGGTAGGAAAGATATTTTTTTTAATATTGTGGGAATACAATTTTCTCACTGATGGATTTAATCTTCATCCATTTAATCGTAAGCTGAATCGTTATCGAACGCGGGAATAAATTCTCCAGAAATTCTCTTTCTGAACTCTCTCTTTCTGACGACGACGCCTGACGTTAGAGTGGGGCTTCGGTCCTGGTTCTTTCCATAATGGAGTTCGTGAAGTTACGATTAAAAAAGCTCAAGGTCCATGAAACGGGAAAGGAAGGAAATCTGTTTGATCTTGAAAGTTTTCGGAGTGGTAGTCATCTTCCACATTTGTGTATTATATGGACTTTATATTTCTGCAATTTTCATGCGTTCGCTCACCGTAATTGAAACATGTGATGCGTATTCTACAAAAAGTGTCATATGTCTGAAAGAGGTCTAATAATCGAGCTGACCACCGATATCAATACCATCTCAACAAACCTCTTTTACAAAAAAATAATAAGCACATTGTGAGTAGTGCAACATTAAATGTGCAAGTGTGAGATAATAAATATTTCCAGAGTGGAATAGCGAACGATGTCGATAGATTAACTTCAGATCCATTTTCATGCACGTGCTGGTTGTTCACACAGTTAATGGAGTAATATTGTTCTTATATGTATATTTAATTAAGAATACGATTACATTTATTCATGAGTAAATAAATAAACGAATCTGGTAAAATAAATATGTGTAATTTCTGAAGGGCATTGCACCGACAGTGGATAAGTGGTATGTTTTAGGTATTTCTCTTTCTAGGGTTATTAACGCAAGGTACTAAATTTTAATGTAAGCCAACAGACGTATAAGGAAAATTATACATAACTTTCTAGAATGTTTGGTTTTGGATTGCTCTGGTTAAAATACAGTTAGTTCTAGATGCATTTTTATAATTTTATCTTTTTAATTTTATTATTTAAACACCCACATATTTATATCAACAAATAATAATAACATAAGTCCATAAATAATTAAAACTAGACATGTAATTTTGTTACTGAATGCAATCTTTCCTCACATCACGGTCACTTAAATTACTACGAGAAGAATTAATGAAGTAGCTGATGAGCTGAGCTTCTTCCTTTTAATGCCAATGCCAAGTACCCAGGACGACCTTAAAGAGGCAGCAATTGAATTCGCAGAAGTTTGGAGAAAGGATCCCTTTTATTTTCTTTCTTTCTTTCCTTTCTGATGTAATCTGATCTAATGATCCTGATCTTCTGTAATCAGGATGGACGCTTTTATGATGATTTATTTTCTTAACTTTTCTTTTCAAGAAATCTTGATTGGTACTTGAAAAAGAAAAAAAAAAGATAAAAAGAAAGAAAGAGATATTTTTTTATTTTAATAAAAACATAATCTTCAGTATGTATGCTGAACTCTGAAAACTGCATAACATTACTGTCATACATTTTAAAAGATCAAGTACTCGCAAGGCTTTGAAAGCTATTCTCTGCGTTTCCTTTATTTTCTTGCCTGACTCTTTTTCTTTGGCAGCAATGTTTTTCCTTTCGTGTTTTAAATTTTTCTTTTTTAACCGATAATAAGGATTTTTAAACTTTTAACTTGTATATTGTTCGGGAAAAAATAATTATATGGCACACAGATTATTTTAATACCTAAGCGGAGATCCATAAAAATCAAAATAATGCTTGAAAAGTTCAAAGTAATTCTGCCGTTGTGAAAGAAATGAAAACAAAGATAAAATTCCTTTTTGCAAAGCAGTGTTTACTATTGCAGTAGTTTCTTTTTAACCTTGAATACATTTGGCTTTTGAAATTTTAAAAATGCTCATAAAAGATTATGCAAATTTAATATTTACTCATTTTTTAACAAGACACTTTGTAGATGCTAATGCAAGCTATATAGATTATTGTTTGTTCTAAATGCATAATTCCACGATGCGTAATATTTCCTTACGCATATCTTTAGGAAATAATCAATCACATACAATCAACTACGAGTTATAGTTCAAAATTTTATATCCACATGTATCGCAAGGGGAAATACTTTGTTATGAAAGCAAGTTTTTAAAATTTATAACTGGCTTCTTATATTGTTAAAATGTAATCCAAGCAGTTTTTTTTTTAAATTTTTTTTCTTTCTTTTTTTTTTTTTCCAAATGGCGGGCCTTCAGTTTTTCGGCAGTTTTTCGGCTTGGACACTACTACGGCCAGAAGTGGTGGCCACTTCATTATGGAGGCACCTAACAGGTGGGCCACCTTTGCCTCCTATGAAGGGACGGATAATTACAGCCATGCCTTCTCCGGGATTCGAGCCCAGAGCCTTTGGTATCGTATCCGGCTCCCCTAACTCCTATACCGTCTGGGCGGCTTTTTTAAAATGTAACTTATTTTTCCTGTACACTTTTTACTAATGACCCGACTGAATGCAGTGGTTAAAGAAAATTATTTCCACACTGGTTATAGGTAAGACTTCGACGTTGTAATTTCATTATCTACAGGTGGAGTCACAGCCATGATTGAATCCGACGTACAGTTTAAATGTAGCAGTAGATCAAATTATGAACTATTCTTGTTCTTTGACCAAAAATGCATACCATTTATAATTGTAACTCTTGACGAGCAGTTACATAACTCCTTTCTTCTTTTTTTGTTTATTGTTTAAAATATATATTTGGTGACTTAGGTTACTATCTAAAATAATAATTAAGAATAGTTCTAACACGTTCTCAAATTACATCCAGTTATTCACACTTATGATTCTAATAATGCCATTAGCGGATTAAAAGCTGAAAAGTATTTTTTTAAATATTTATAATAGACTGTTAGTAATTAAAGACGTTTCTCCTATATGGTCTTACTATATAGTCTTCAACATCTCAGTTTAATTATTCGAAATCCCCTCTTTGACTCCCTCAAGGACATAATCAATTTCTCCGTTCCCTAAGGTATGCAGTACATGAATTAAAGGCAAAGATTTCAAAAGAAAAGGAGCAAGGCAATGAATTAACAATACAGAAATTAAATATTTTTGCGTCTGTTGCGCACTGCATAATAATCAAAATAGGTAAAATTCAAAATGAATTCTTTAGCCTAAACATACAACGAGTAATTAGGATTACATCAATCCTGTATAAATATTTTTTCTTCTTCTGTACTTGAAGTACAGAGGAAAAAAAAATATTTGATTGATATGAAATGATGATAAATAATAAGGAAACACTGAAGGAAATTTATCAGTGTTAAAAGACGTTAGACACTGAAGGAAATTTATCAGTGGCAAAGGACATTTAACATTGAAGGAAATTAATCAATGTTGGAGTTCTAAAAATCGCGGTCAAACTTCTGTAAAACAATTTTAGGCCAAACGGAGAATTTATTTCAATTTCCTTTGTTTCTGTTTTCTCTTTCTCTTTCTTTTTGATTTTTTAACTGTTTCTTTTTTTCTATAAGTTACAAAATTCCAGTCATTCTTAGCTTGAACATAATTTTTTAAACTTTTATTAAAATATTTTAGGGTGATATTAAACATAATTTGCAAGTGCTGTAAGACAACTGAATTTTTTTCATATACATTGCACATTATTTAATATGATTACGAATGACAATCATATTAAACTACCACAGGGATTTCTTTTACTTAGAGTTTATGGAATTGTGATATAAATCATTTACGTTGTTTTTAAAATGAATAATATCTAGAACTGAAATAAAAAAAAGTTAAAAGTAAATATATAAAGTCCTACCTGCTATGCTAATTTTTATGTGATGTCCACAGTCTAGCGTTTATGAGGATTTACGAAGCGAATAAAATGATTTTTTATTATTACTAAAATGCTTAAAAGTTAGTTATACGAAAACGATATGTATAGTTTACTACTAGTGAGAATTTTATCCTGAAACTAATTAGTTTACACGCAACCGTTGTTTTCGTAATAAGAAACAAAATTTTGAACACTGATTTTTTAGGATCATTTATGATTAGTTGTTTGCTTAATTAGTTATGGCAAAGCATACCAGCACAGTACTATGTTTGTCTGTTTTAAAGGCAGTCACTTTCATTTTGAGATTAAGTCCTACCTGCTATGCTAATTTTTATGTTATTTGCAGAGTCTAACGTTTATGAGGATTTACGAAACGAATAAAACGATTTTTTATTATTACTAAAATGTTTAAAAGTTAGTTATACGAAAACGATATGTATAGTTTACTACTAGTGTTAATTTTATCCTGAAACTAATTAGTTTACATGCAACTGTTGTTTTCGTAATAAGAAACAAAATTTTTAACACTGATTTTTAGGATCATTTATGATTAGTTGTTTGCTTAATTAGGTATGGCTAAGCATACCAGCACAGTACTATGATTATCTGTTTTAAAGGCAGTCGTTCAAGTGGAAATTTATATAAGAAAATGACTATTCGCTAGATATCACATTACACTTAATAAAAGACTCCAAGCCATTTTTCAGAAAAAGAATTATGGAGAAATTACTGAAAGTGTTTGGCAATCTTATTACTATTGTAGAGACATTAGGTATTTTTGAAGTAGGAAACGTGAAAAATATGCAAGGCCTTCGCCGGGAATCGAACCACGGACCTCTGAAATTCCGGCTCAGTGTGCTGACCATTACACCACGAAGGCACGCTACGAAAGCGGGAGATATACCTTATACTATGACCATACATTGTTAATAGATATTTAAGAGTTAAATATTTTTATAGAGAAGCTAGCTGTGCAAATTGTAGCAGTTTATGTAAGAAGATGTTTTATACCAAACAAGTATTGTTTTAACAACTTTCTCACAGTAAATAAATATGTGTAAATTATAAGAAGTAATTCAAGCTCGTGGATGGAAATGGCTGCCAAAACAGTACCGTGTTCCAGATAGGCATTATAGAAATTTCGGAAGCAGCAGTTTAAAGATGATTCTAGTTGACTTGAAACTATGTTCCCTAAAAAAAAGCTGAAAAAAGGAAGGAAACGGACTTAGACAGAAGAATATTTCCCCCGAATAAAGCGTTTAAAGGAAACAATATTGATCGCGAAAGTGTCAGGAATGCTTTCACTTTGAGATTTGGAAAATCCATTTCTGAACTTTTTTATGTATTTCGATATTTCTTTTGCGTTCTCCCTTCTTAAAATCCATCATTTCTCACTTAGTTATTCATCTTTTTTTAACCCTATTTTCTATTTGTTCGATTATTTTATGGAAGCACTGCAGTTAACACCTCTTCTTGAATAAAAGGTTAGAACATAAATAAAAATGTTATTTCACAGCTATTCTCTTTCACCTCATTTCGAATTCTTTTACTTCAGCGTAATGCCTATTGATTCGAACAGTTACGTCACGCTTAATATTCTACGCTTTTATAGTAAAATTGCTTGTTCCGCAAATATATAATTATTTGGAGATTGAAAGGAAATATTTGAACACAATGAACACTTTTCCTCACAAATACAGGCTGCGGAAAGAAACATTTGGCAAGCATGTATCATTATTTCAAGTTTCTTTTTTCCTTATCTGGAATAAAATTCGTAAAATTCTTTATTTTCTCTGCTTTTACTGGAACGAAATCTTACAGCTTAAAAAACGCTGTTAGAACCGTCTACTCATTTTTGCTTTTACTATGCCAATCGCTTTCAGTAACATATTTTTTTTCTCATTTAAATGCGTGTGAAATCTTTTTTGATTTGTAACTTTCTCTCGGATGCAATTAGTAGCATCTAGTTTTCTAATTGCATTGAAGAATTCAAGAAGTCAGCTGGAAAAATACTGAATGGTGTTGCTACTGAATGGATTAATTTGCATTTCATTACATTAAATGGAATACAAATTTAATCCATGGAGTCGTAAAGTTTACTAATTATACCATGATTACATGGAAACATCCAATCATCGTATTATAAGACAATGATTAACATTTTAACCATGATTACTTAACATTTTGCTTATTATACCATAATTGCACGGAAATTATAGTTCCGTGGAGCAGTAGAACAGATAAATTATATACTTTATAATGTTACAATGTGATTTTTAATAATTTAAAGCATGAAAACGGAAGCGAAACACAGGATAATTGAAATGTTCAGTTCAATAAAACGTGCTGAAAATGTTCTGGTGCGTGCGTATGGGTTCGTAATAGATTGAATGCGTGCACATCCGATGATAAGATAATAAAAGTTATTTTATCAAAAGAAACAATTTAAGATTCTGTAATTTTCTACAGAAATACTCGTACAAGTGTTCATAGTATCACAGAGAGCAATCAGTAGCTACAATTAAAACTACCTTCATTAGAAAGTTAAACACAAAGCAATGAAAAGCGCATTTAAAGAGAAAGTTAACTCGGAGATATCTCACAATACTCCGATCTCAAGCTGAACTAGCAATTCGCAACAACAGCAACTGACATCAGATGTTCTCTCTGGCCTTATATACTTTTCGTCCGGCGATATTTTTTGTATTTTCTGCTTCGCGAAATTACTGGAAGGCAATGTGAGTGTCGAATTACGGTTACATTTAATATAATGATCAGTTGCATTTATTGAGGCGCAATAATTATTACGGTAATACAGAGACCGGATCAAAATGTCTGAAAGTTTGGCGACTTTTGGCGATATCTCGCCAAATTACCGAGATACCCATTTACTAAGCGATAAAGGGAAATCACCCTGTATTCTTTCTTACATTTCCGGCGTAGTTTATCTCTCTAGATTTTCCATACTGCATTATGCAGGAAAATATAACAATTTCGCATATAATTGCCCTAAAATCATCTATCTATGTGCAAAATTCATAACAATTTCTATGTCGTTTCGCATATTGATAATGGTATAAGTATGATCATTCATTATTCAAAACATTATTAAACTTTCATCTTGCAAAAAAAAATTATTACTAATGTTGACTTCAATTATGACTAATTTTTATCCTCTAACATAGATAATACTAAGTCCTTTTTGTATTAATATGAATTAGCGAAAAAGAATGGTATTTCTCTGAATTTGAAATGCGAGGTGCATTAAATGATTTTTCATACGCACGAATAATATAATAGCAGTACATGTTAATGAAAGCACAGCAAAAATACCAAAAGACAAGTCTTAGCTATATAATAATGCTGCACAGTAATAGGAAACTACTGTTATTCGCCACCTATTATCTTAGATGAAAGGTAGTAGCAAAAC
>KK121964.1:833591-888754 GCA_000611955.2 Stegodyphus mimosarum
ACAGTAATCAATTTTGTATCGCTTTGTCTTAAGTCGGAAGCCACCTTGACGGCACAAAATAAAAGAAAGAACATGCATATTCATGATCAGTAATATACTGAACATAAAAAATTTTAATATGTGTAACAATGTATTCAGTTCCAACTAAGCAAAGTATTATTGATGCGATATGCTATGGAATTTTTGCAATAAATTAATTAATTTGAAAATGCCTATCCTACTAATGCTTGAGAAATAATTTTTTTAAAATGTCGTATTCAGATTCAATTCAAAAATGGATAGGTTCGCCATTTAAATGGGTACTGCTACAATAAAATTTATATTTCCAGATAAGAGAATCTTAGTGTCAAATATAGAATCATAAAGATAACTGCAGCAGTATCTCTGCAGTCTATTTGTTATTCTCCATACCATTTAGCTCCTGGATTTTACTGTTGTTGCTATGCAGAAAAAGAGAAAAACAAGTTAAGGAGTCTTGCCCTTTTCCAAATTCCGTTCCAAATAGAGGCCCTCTACGATTTTCCGATGCAGTCAATGTTTATCTATTTTATAAAAGGGACCTCAGTTTGGCTTTGTGTTTACTTTCTAAAGTAGCACAATTCCAAAACAAGTATCCAACGCAATTTTCTATTCCTTTTTCTAGGTTTGAATTTAAAGAAACAGTTTCCGCTATTTTCCTTTTTTTTAATTCAATTTTTTTATTCTTAAAAACGCTTTCAGGGGAAGATTTCAATAGTTCTTATCTCTCTGATTTTCAAGAATTTTTAATTTCCTGAAGTTGATGAATATCGTAAAAGCGTTTCCTCACAAAAGTGTAATTTAGCTTCTTTTTAGTAACTATTCTAATAAAAATTTAAACAAGATGTTTCGTTTTCTTATTTTGCCTACCTACAAAAAGCAGAAAAATTTAAGTAAATTGTAAACTTAATTTTCGCATCAAAGTAATTTTCTACTGTAATTTTCTCAATCTCTTTGATGAATTCAAAAGAATTTCTTCGAAGTTTTTAATTCCATTTTTCGTATAAAATATCTAAAAATACAAATTTGCTAGATAACGGCTTCTACTTACGTTTGGTGTTTTAAATGAACACTTATTGAAGAAATGGTAAAACACCGCTAATTTTCCCCTTTAGTATATTTACATAGAAGATCATAGCAAGTAACTTATTGCCTTCCAGATATCTTTCTGCATATGGAAATAAAAAGGCTAATATTTTCTGAAAGAATTACTGCATTTAACTTTCACATTAATAACCTGAAAGAGAGGTTTTTTGGGAAAGGATTTTCGAGAGGGTTTAGAAACTTAAACATTATTTGCATTTTATTATCATTATGCTTTGTTTAAAAAAAGAAAGCAAACTCATATAAATTTATAAGAATAATAATGTTATACTTTAAAATTTTTTAGCCTTTTCAAATTCATTTATTTGATATACTTAAATCATTATTGAAATTTATCATAAGCTGTACAATTAGTAGTATATGCGTAATTTTTTCCTTAAACTCATTTTTTTCTCTTTGAATATTTGAAGTCTGATATTATTCTTTTTAAGACAAAAACTATTTATCTCAGATTAACTAAGTACATTTCCTTCTAGGAAAGATGAGCATTCATAAAATTTTTTTTAAATTAAAAAATTATAAAGAACCTTGGTATTATAAAGATAACTTTGCTTTTAAATTTTAACTTTTAAATTAAAAAAGATGCATTAAAATACCCCAAAGTCAATTCAGTAAAATGAGTCACGATGAATTTTAGTTTATGCACGTACTTTGAGAGCATTTTATACATTTTTCGTATAAATAAGATCTCCTAATAATAAACAATAATAAACATTGAAATTTTGTTTAATTATGGTGTCAGACAAGATTTAAATTTCACAATAAACTAGGGAATTCATACTTCTGATATAACTGCCAGATATATAACGAGATAAATAAATCATATCACAAAAATTTATTTTACATGTAACATGTAAATTATAGTATTTTATTTACGCATTAAATTTCATTTAATCGTCCGGGGACAGTGTTTTTTTTTTTTGTCTTTACCCCCCAATAGTGGACACTAGCCGTTATAGGCAATGGCCACTACTAAGGCCGGAAGCGGTGATCGCTTTATTACGGAAGCACCTAATAAATGTGCCACCGTTGCCTCCTATAAAAGGACAGACAGTTTACTTTTACGTATTCTCTGGGATTCAAACCCGAGTCACTAATCGCTTTCCCATTTGAGCGGCCGGAGACAGTGTTATATGAAATATTGAGATATTATACCAGGTCCAAAAGTTTAGTTCTTAAAGATTCACATGAATAAATAATAACCAGCTTAAAATAAACATAAAAGAATTAAGTAAAGAGTGAACAATTTATGTCGAAACCATTGCACTTACATAACAGGGGATACTGTGATTTTAATATGTAAACTGCTGTTTTCAAGTTATTCACTTTCCAGAAATTCCATATTTTAAAATCAATTAATATCTAACATTAAGATAAAATTAAGATAAAATTCGTTTAGTCCGAATTTCAGAGCTACCTTAATCATGACTTTAAATTTCTAATATTTCTATATCACATAGATTTCCGGGCTTAAGATAAAATTCGTTTAGTCCGAATTTCAGAGCTACCTTAATCATGACTTTAAATTTCTAATATTTCTATATCACATAGATTTCCGGGCTTTTGTGCTTTTACTCAGATTTTCCCAATAAGGAAATATTTAAACTAAATGGATTAAATATGGTCTATATTTAATTCCGATAGCTGATTAGAGTTATATGAAATTATTCTCATAAATTGATTCATGAAATCAAATAAATAAGAAATGTATTTGAATTGTTGATGAATTAATTGCTACTTAGAAAAGTATTTTCTTTATCTGAAACATAAACGTCAAGAAATTTCACACATTTTTAAAATGAAGCTAATTAAGTTGATATGATTTATAAAATATTCTAGGACTTTCGATAAAAATGCAGTTTCTGAGTGACGTAATTACGTACGGGCATAACAAAGGACTGTTTTCTTCAAAACGGATTATAAACTGGATTTTAAGTGGATTTTAAAACGATTTTTCGTGACCTCTTCCTACATCTATATATGCATACTTACGTACATGTATGTATGTATGTACGCATCTCGCATACCTCAGAAACGATTAGAACATTGAAATTATATATATATATCTATATAAATTTCGACTGCTATAATATCTAATAGTGCACCACCCTTTTCTATTGCAATCGACAGAAGCTAACGTATGTATAAACATATATATATATAAACTTAAAACATCTAAAGTGAACATCAAATTGGAATCTAAGCAAGGCAATTCCTCAGCAATATTAATAATTGCAACGGTGTATCAGAGGCTTAACAGAACATATAATCATATCGAAATTAAAATAAGAATTCATTAGTAGAATAAACTCGAAAAACGAAAATGAAAAAAGGAAAAATATACAAAATTATAAAAACATAAAAATTAATCTCCTTTCACTGAAACTCCAATTCAGAACTCATCAGGGTAAAATGAATTAAAATTTCGTAAAAGTCAATTAATATGTTTCGAAAACATGTTTTGTTCTCTTGGTACATCTGACATCATAAACCGAAAAAAGATTCAATTAAATTTTCCTTTAAGATATTAAAATTCATATAAAACCTAAAAATCGAATCTCAAATATATCCAGAATTTTCCCTGCACGCTTTCGAAACACTTGCACAAAAGAATATGAAAGAATATTCATTTTCCCATTGATGAGTTCTGAATTAGCGTTTCAGTAAAATGAGATTAATTTTTATGTTTTTATAATTTGTATACTTTTCTTTTTCGCATTTTTATTTTTCGAGTTTATTCTATTAGTTATTTCTAATTCTTAATCCAATTTTCATATTATTAGATAATGTGTCAAATACACGGTTGCAATTATTAATATTCTTGAGGAACTGCCTTGCTTTGATTCCAATTTGATGTTAACTTTAGATGCTTTAAGTTTATTTTACTTCAACCCTGGAGGTATAGCGCAGGACGAGTTGAAAATTTGGCTTTTAATTTTTAGCTCATTTCTATGTTTCTTAGTTTATATATATGTAATATTTGCAGTCGATGGGCATTGGAAAATGATGAAGCTTAGCAATCACAGTCCGGATGTTTGTTGTTGCGAAGTGAAAGGCAGAGAAGAATTTCACTTTAAAAAACTCCACATCTTTATTCAATAAAAATGGCAACTCATTTTCTTTAGACGAACATCACATATTCAATAATGATTTAAATATTAATAATATTAAATTTAGAACTTCGACATCATAAATGTTTTTAACAAAGGGGAGATGAAGAGACAGAGCAAAGCGTTCGTATAGCACGTAATGGCAGAAGCAATCTGACGAAAAATGGCGAGTAGAGCTATTTATAATAGCGGCTCCATAATAGGCCAGAGTGTTCTGGAAAGTACTGGTCGAGGGGGAAGATACCAAAAATGCGGAAAAGTAATTAGAGGTTGTCTGTTCTCGTATGGCAAAGCCATCGTAATTTTTTATATTTTACACACACTATGCGCACACCCCGTTATCTGACTTAAAAGTCCAATTCCAGCCTTAATTTTCGCAGTCGCTGATCGTATTGATATACTTCCAACTACAGAAGTGTTTTAAACGGCTTAAATATTTATGTTTTAGCGATGTAAAATTTAGCAAAAATTTTAATTTTGAGCAAATAACGAAATCTAACTTTTAATGCTGTCTCTCGGTTTCTATATTTATATTTGGGAAGTTTTTATATTAGTTATGAAAAAATAAAATTATAAGACGTTTTATACAGTTATAAGGTATTAAGTTCGATAAAAAGAGACCGGAGTATTTAGATTTTAAATGTGCAATTTTTATGTCATTTTCAACTTGCCATGAGAGATCAGTTAATTAAGTTAGAATAATTCGAGGAAACATGTATCAATGAAGTGCAGCAAAAAAATGTATGATTAAATAGCCTGTACTAGAAAGTCATGTTGTGGCCACATAAGGTGTTTTCGCGCGTAGCTACAAATATAATGTCGTTAGACAAAGCAAGGGTAAGTCAGTAAGACCTCAACATATCCAACAAATCGTAAAATATCCTAAAAACAAATGTTTGACTGTTTTTTACTGCAGATAGCACTGCAGGTTCAGTTCCTGTTGATGGAATGATGAATTTATTGATGTGTACAGAAATATAAAACATAGGATCGTGTTATTCTTCACAACCTTCGTAGGGACATTTCGAGATGGCTTGCATGTATGCCAGAATTCGAAATCTATCAGAAGGTTCATATTGGAAAATACAATTATTGTGCTAGATTGGCCTGGAAATTCAATAGACTTATCGAACTGCTTTCTCATGGAACATCTTATCAAAATGCATTATATGAAAAAAAGCGCATGAATAAGTGCGCTTTAAAAATATTGTTTCATGTCAAAGAAGTAAACCATATTACAAGACTTAGGAGTCAACACTACCTAAGAGCCTAAGAGCATTCTGTAGGTCATTTCTGCTGAAGAAAGACATATTCTCTATTTATTTTTATTGTGTTCACTGTATATGAAGGTATGTACATAAATTTTCGAAAAGATCGCTATAAGTCAATTAATTTGCACACTATATTACCTATCAAATTCCTCAATTAAAACATGTGCGTCAATAAATTACGACGTTTTCAAAGGAACAGCTAACTGGAAGACATATAAACCGTTCTATGGACTGGTTAATCAGTGGTTAAAAGGACCAGGCAATGACATGTGGTTCTCAATTTCAGATTCCAGCTTGAATTCAGACATTTGCAACTATTTAAAAAATATTTAAGCTTCCTTTTTCAGTTAATAATTTTGGGTTTAAAATCTAATTTCATTTGGTTGAAATATAGAAAAAAATATATTCTGAAATCGCATATTTAGATATAGACCTGTTATGCAATTGAAATACTTGTTTCATGGATCTAATTTTCATCAGCATTATCAAGTAAACTTCTTTAGTTATGAAGCCATAATAAATTGTTATTAGTCATGTAATTAGAATTCTTTCAATCTTCTTAATATTTTTTAGAGATAGGTAAACTCGCCGCTTGGAAACTGATTTTTATTACATAATTTAATGTATTCTGTTATATCAAGGATAAAAACTTTATCCTTTATTAAAAAAGACTTACTTTTTCTTCAAAAAATTAATTTGTTAAATAAATTGCATAGTGAGAGTATTTATTCATCTTAAGTAAAAAGGTAAGATACCAACCATTTAGGCGTGCAGTAAATTTATATTTTACTTTGAATATAATACTTCTAATTAATAGACGATTTATTTTTAATAGATTCGATAGCTAAGTATACAGTTATAAGGTATTTCTCCCGCTTTCTTAGCATGCCTTCGTGGTGTAATGGTCAGTACATGCGACGCATATTCGAGAGGTCCGTGTTCGAGTCCCAGCAAAGGCATAGTTCATTTTTCATGTCTTCCGCTTCCAAAAATCCTAATGTGTCTACAGTGGCGCCCGAACTAAATGTGGTGGATGATGATTCTGTACCACCAGGATTTGGTGATTGGTTCCACTAATCAGCAGTCACTCTTTAAAACGGGGAGTATATAAGGTATTTCTTCCGCCTTCTTAGCATGCCTGCCTTCGGGGTGTAATGTTAAGCACACTCGTCTCGTATTCCAGAGGTCCGAAGTTCGAGTTCCGGAGAGGACATTGCTCAATTTTTATGTCTCTAGTTTCAAAAATTCCTAATGACTCCTCAAAGTCATTGTTGCTCCTGACATATGCACTTAGCTGATACAGCGGATATATTTGTTTTACAGAATTCCAAAGGGTGTTCTTCTATTCCCAAAACAGAGATATTCTTACAAATATAATTCTCGTCTAGATTGAAAAGAGTTGATATCTATGTGCTTGAATTGCGCTTAACACTCTATAAATATTTTCTGACAAGTGATTTTTTATATTAAGACCAAATTAAACCTTGATTAAATTTTAATTAAATAATGCATTTTTAAAAATCGTTCTTCATTTAATTTCGTTTCAGACATTTGCATCTTAGAATGTGTTTAATATTTTCTCTTAGATTTATTAAGTTATTTAAAATTCAGATAGTTCTTTTAAAACTTCAATTTGCGACAGAATGAACAATTTAATATAACTTGTACATCAAAACTTAGATGAAGGAGGGCGTCAGTTTTCGAGCTTTATATTTTGCTTCTTCGCTTATAAGTTTCAAAAATCTTTAAGGCTGGAAACATGTTAATTTATTTAAATACAAATAAAACTGATTAATATGTATTCAAGCTAGAGGAGTTTCATAGTCTATGAAAATAAAATCTCAGACATCTGGTGTCTGGAAGTATGCTCTGTTTACGCATTATCTGAAAATAAAAAAAAATATTAAACATTTTATAACTGTTTTTGATTCTAATGCTATTTTGCTTCACAATGTTTTTTAGCTAAGCAAACGGATACTTTTCGATGGAAAGCTTATCTCCTTTTTTGTACGGGGCTTTTCATAATTAAATTTACATCTATAAAATATTAATGTACAGAAAATATTCTAGATTAGCAAGAGTTATTTAAAATTTTTTGAAAGAGCGATTTAATATATTTTTTTTATTTTTGTTGATTTTTTATAATTTGATTTCAACATTAAAATAAAGAAGTTATGTTTGACAACTTGATTTTATCTCTCTTTACATAAGCGAAATACTACTCACTAATCACGAGATCTCCGAAACTATACATGTGATTGACTTGAAATTTTGCATAGTTACTCATTCCACGATGTAGACGCGCACTAAGAACGGATCCTACGTAAATCCTGTACAAAATGGAATTTTGGTATACCATCACAGGCATTACCTCATAATTGTTATTTATAAAATTGTTGTTAAATAAAATGTTGTTGTTATTATTGTGAAGAAGAATGAAAATGTTGTTATTATTGTGAAGAAGAATGAAAATGTTGTAATTATTGTGAAGAAGAATGAAAATGTTGTTGTTATTTATAAAAATTGCCATACATAAAAATTAAAGCCAAATAATTATAACTGATTAAAAAATTCGATTTAATAAATTAAAAAAATGAGCAAATATTTTTAAAATTCTCAAAATATGTCCTTAGTTTTATGTTGGCAATTTTTCGTTGTGTAGGCCTACTGGGGATTCTCGCCACGTTAAATAATGGAGATGCATACCAATACACATTGCGTCATGGGTAATGTGGAAATCTGTGTATGACAGATTCACTGACTGACGCTATCTTTCCCGACTTTCAATTTAAAAAATTTACATTCATTATCAATTCGAAATTAGACATTTCGTCTATGTAAGAAATCTAAGTTCACGTTCAAATAGATAGTATGCCCACCAAAGCTGGCTGGTATCGGCTAGTTATAGATAACTACAGTTTTATTTATACTTGGAAATAATCTCATACTTTGGAATAATTTATTTATCTTGTGATTTATTTATTGCAAATATAGGGATTAGCAAAACAGGTTAAAAATAAATTTAAATTTGCTTTTATTTCGGATTTTTTAATTTCAGTTCTTATAATATTTTACAATGGCCAATCAATCGATAACTTTTCCTGAATTTCGATTTGAGGATTTTTAGGAACAAAAAAGAATAATTTAACAAATAAACTGCATGCGAAATACACAGCATTCCTTAAAAACCACATTCTGTAGAACTGGATATATCATTTTCGAAATTTTTTCATATGCTGAGTCCTGAACCATACAAATATTATGAGAGTTATCTAACTATAATTTTTAGGCTTTATTTGAGATACCAAAGAAATCAAGTAGAAATGATTGACAACAAATACCGAAAATCTAAGACAGGCATTCGCTCTAAATTGTCCTGTGACTGCGCAGCAGATTTTCTGTAGAGATCAACTTAAACGACGACTGTGAAGAGGCATGAGAGCAAGTAAATCCAAATGGCGACGAATTATTGACCACGTTTATTTCGATCGTCATTATAGAGCCTTAGATTTTCGAAGACAACAAGAAATTTTAAAAGAGTTGTCTTATGGCTAGGATTCAAACCACATACCTTCCAATTGCTAACTGGATGTTCTACCTCTTACACAACGAGGCTACGCGACGATTCCTTATAACTGTGTTTAAGGCCGTTTTTTAAGGATACACATTACAATGTTCTCGAAAACTCTTGATCTCATTTTGGACTTTTGAATTTAGTCAGATGATAGCTAGTTAAGTTGACCAGTTAAACTATGACTTAAAAGTGACTGAATGACTGACCTACATCATGTATTTGCAGATCTATCTAATTCAAATATTAGTTAAACATCACTTGTGCTAGTAGATAGTTTCAGGTATTCTTGATAATTATAAATAATTGCTTCTAACAAAGAAGTTTTAGTTTAATTGTAGTGAGATGAATTATCAATGAACATTACTGAATGTTATATGTTCCACAAAAGTATTTAAACACGGATAGATCTAAATTTTAACAGTATTCTTTAACTAGATCAAAAGAAAAATATATTTTTAAATCAAATTGCGTCCATTAAAGGATGCACTTCTTCTGTTATCAATAACTGAGCGTTAATTAAAAAAAGTTTGAAAACAGAATTACGTTACAAGCATCAAATATCCTTGTTAATGGGTAAGTATAATAGTAAAAGCTGGTACATGTCTTTTCTAATCTTAAAGATCACTTTGTACTTCATATGTCTGTCTTCAATATTTCAAATCATTTCTTCTAGTTTAGGAAATCACTCACAGTTTCTCTCTACAGTATAGCATAACATCTAAGATTTCCTTCAAGCATGTAGCCATCTTTCTGAGACTTTCGAGAAAAAATATATCAGTGTGGATTACAATCTGCTTTAGGTCCACTAAGCAAAACCAATTGTGTACTTTTTTAAAACCATCTTTCATGAATCTTCTCTTAGCTGTTCATCTATTTATCTTAATATTAAATATTATCCTGATATGTAATCTAGTTAATATACTATGTGTAAAGTATATAAGAACCAGAATCTCCACCAGAACCAGAACCTGGCATAGGAACCAGAACGTCCTCCACAAATTCAACCCTCCAGTTAGGCAGATAGCCCTCGAAGCTTTGCCGTAATCACATAAACCAAAACTAGTTAATATGCAATTAAATTAATTCAGAAGTGCTCAGTTTTTGTAGCACATAAGTTAGAAAATCTGATAAAACAAAACATGAGGGTATAGGAAACAGAAATATATAGGGTACGGCATTCTCAGCAGTGTTTGCTGCAAGAAACTCTATTTGGTTTTCTAACTTAGAACAAATTTAGAAAATTAAAATTTTCTAGATTTGTTTGCTTTTCTGTTCTTTATTTAACTTATGAGCTTATTTAAATTCAAGAACCATGTCAGTTCTGTTAGTGGATAATTTGTCTTTTTTATTCTTTGTTTGAATTAAATGCATATATGAACACACATACGCAAATGCGTTTGGTAAAGTGAATTAAATAATCATAAACTCAAATGATTTCAAGGCTAAATACAAAAAAACGAAAGTGTAATTTTTTCTTCTAAAGTTAATTCTAATCAATAAGTTTTTTATGTTAAATCTGTCTTGTAGATCTATTTCATCCATCAGCTTCCTTAGAGAGTGGTTGGATTAGGAGAGTTTTAAATAGCGAGCGAAAGTGTAAGTTAGGAAAAGAAAGTTTGGCAAAGTTACCAGGAACGCTTCTCTCGTAATTTGTTATGCAAGTTGGTTTCACTTAGTATTTCTAGCTTTTGTTAATTTGTACAAAAGTCATGCATAATTATCAGTCGGTTTAAAAAATGCCTAAAATCGATTTATGTATATATTTAAATACATTATGTATTTAATTTGCACTTACTAGTATTTACGCACTTATGTATTTAATTTGCAAATGAAACATTTGCTTGTTTTTACTCCTGGTTGTATTTCTTAGAGCGGTGGATTTTAAAGGTAAGAGCGATAAGTTGTTTCTCGGTTAGGAAAGTCAACAGATGTAAAGTCTGAGTAAAAATAAGGTGTAAAATTACAACCATTTGAAGATATATATACTCTGGTGAGACATAAATGCCGTTTCTGAAAATAATGTACCCTCCTAAAAATTTTTTACAATTTAGATCAGATGTCAGGTATTCTTATAATTTAAAGCATGTATATTTATCACACTATTTTTAAGACAAAACTGTTTCATAAACCAAATTTAAAATTTACTTTATGATGGAATGCATTTAACAAAGCAAAAGCTGAAATACAAATAATATTTATTTATTTCTACACAGCATTCAAGTAAAAATTTAAAGTTTATGCCGTTTATTCATCGCTTTACTTAAACATTTATCTACATAATATTTCACTTAGGATTGGATTATATCGTTTACGGTAGAGATGACTAGAGCTATCTATGTACGGATAGGGATGCCTAAAGGCAGGTTCTTTAAAGGAAAGCTGATTCACATTTACATTACACACGAAAAAAACAACGAAAACGCCCATTTAGATAGCCCACTTTGCATGATTTAAACCCGAATGCAGTTCTCGACTATTGGTGGCCCATTTTTCCCTAGAAGTATGTAATACCTAGTCCAGATTATTGTGCTAAACCTCTTCGTAGTTTAGATAAAAAGTGGAAATAATAAACTTGCACCAAAATTATTGCCAAAAAACATTAATGTATCATTTATAATGCATTATAATTCAATGTACGTATTTGTTTCATGGTTTGAATATATGTTAAGTGTTTGATTTTCAAAAATTCATGCCTCACCTGCTCTAATATTATGTAAGTGTAGTTTTAAGCGACAACTTTCTTATAATTACACATTTATTCATCGAATCACTTTTTATAAACATAATTGTAAAACTTTAATAAAAGCTTCACAGTAATAAAAATGCATACTACACTTTTGTGCATTTTCTGAAAATAATAGGCATTTTCAATCATTCTGCCAGAGCTGTGAAACCTAGTAAGATGTAAGAGTAAGAAAAGCGAGAAAAGTATATGAAGACTAAATTATTACCATGAACTGCGATTTATCCGTTTCAGATTTGCATAAGTTATATATGAAGAATATTTTTTTTTATTTTACATTTCCTGTGTATGCTTTTATCCTGATGCACCTATCAATCTTTTTATGTTCCTTAATTTACAATACATCGTAATTAAAACCGTAAAATCGTAAATTGTTGTTATTTGTGCTTAGCAAACTATTTCATCTTTACATTATGTGTAATGTTTATTTTGTGCACACCATTATAACCTTAGAAAAGAGTATCAGTTCAAATAACAAACCGTACTTTAAATGTATCAGTCATGAAAATACTATTTCCTTCTTTTCCAATAAGTTAATTTTTTTTCTAATTTCGAAAAGGTAATTATTCTGTAACAATAATTCATCCCTTCCCATTACAAAATTCCAATTCTGGAAACTATGCCATCCAAATACCTATTCTTCTAATGATTTGTATAATATTACATATCCACGACTTAATCTATATTTAGTTTCTTTCGTTTTCCGCTATTCCGGGCGGAAGATTAAAATTCTTTCCTTACAACGATTTATATTCCCCGCTTCAGTAGCCAGTAGCAGCCACAGATTATTTCTTGAAATAAATTAATGCCTCGAAACCATCTTTTCTCTCTTAGAAACTCCTCCCCTCCACAAATGCAAGGAAAATTCTTTAACAAGGTTCCCAAAATTGAAATAGTAATGAGTCTGGGGCATTTGATTCACAACTGATAAATCCTTTCCAAGTTCAGAGATCTGCTCCAGTGATCAAGGACCATCCATCCAAACTGAATATGTTGAGTAATAAAAGTAACTTTGACGAAGAAGGCGAAGAAGCGGATTATTATTCTCTACATCCTTCAGAATAATTGGTGCTGTGTGCGGGAATTAACATAGTGGCTCAGGAAATATTTCAGAAAGAAATGCTCAGAATTAAATAAAGTGATGGCGACTCGATTATTGATCACTAATAAAGGAAAAACGGCAGTTTTCGTTAAACTCACGGCAATTATCATCATAAAAAAGTATTTAATTATCACGTAATATTAATTATCACGTATTCCTGAGGATATTTATAATATGTAGGAATTAAATGTGGCAGGGAATTACTAGCAATCGCATTTAATTTTACATCATTGAATAATCATTAATCATAATCATAATCATTAAATCATAAAATTAACAATTTTTAGTTTTACTGTATTGGAATTCTCAATATTACAGATTGTTAGTTATGAATTAATAAGATAAAAAAGAAATAAAAAAAATCTTGTATCATCGTTGATACTTTTCTCATTTATTCTTCGATAACAGTTAAACTTCGTTTCAGCTGTATATTGTGCTTTCTATTCATATTAACAGTAAAATATTACATTTATACCATAGATAGCTTCAGTTACATGTCTTTTCCTTTCCGACATATTCGCAGACGTGTATTTTCAAAGATCAAATATTTTATTCGAAAATGGAATTTATTTTTAGTTGAGGGGGGGGGAAGGCTTGGGATATTCCTGATTGCGCAGGTGGGTTGAAATTTAGTTGACTGAAAGAATAGGGACCGCTTAGAGCAGCGGTGTCAAACCGGCTACCCGCGGGTTTCATACGGCCTTCGAAGTACTTATACGCGGTCCGCGAATACATTTGTTATATATTTGTTATAAATATAATACTTATAGTTTTAGAGACATACAGATAGGTGATTTCAAGATACATACTCGATTAATTTTATTCGTAATTATCAAAGTGAAAAACCCCTCAGATAAGAAGTTTTATGATGAGAATAATTGCTTTCTTTTTCATTATATTTATATTTTAACTGTTGTTTTTGCAGTTGGCAATTAGGAAGCCTAAATAAATAGCCCAGGTGGTGGATGAGCATCGACAATCCCTGAAGAAGATAATTTTTATTAAGTTTTCTACAAGTCTACAATCTTAGAATCAAAACGCAATCAAGTTTGTAATTAGAAATAAAGAAGTTTATAATGATCTAGTAGCAAACTTATGTATGTTTTCTGTATGTGTGGAAGAAAAATTAATAAATAAAAGAGAATGCTACCCTATTTTTCTCACGTTTTGTTTTTCTTGAAACGTTCCCCAATTTTTTTTTAATTTTAATAAGTTACTTAGTGGTTGATTTAACATATTTCAAATCGTTGAAACAAAGCTAATTCTGAAATTAAACATTTAGCTGACAGCGTGTTTGAATTACAATGTATAACAACAGAAATTTCTTACATGTGCCTGTCCTTACATTTCAGATTAGAAATATACACAGTCCAGTCACATTAATGTGACCATCTGTCAAAAGCCAGAATAACAACCTTTCGCAGAGCGGACTGCTGCGAGACGTGCAGGAAGAGAGTCAGATAGGTCCCTGAAGGTGTTCTCTGGGATGTTGAGCCATGCCGACTCTAATGCCGTGGCCAGCTGCGCTAGATTACGCGGTTGAGGATCCATGGCGCGAACAACTCGATCGAGATGGTCCTACAGATGCTCGATTGGGTTTAAGTCAGGTGAGTTTGCTGGCCAGGGGAGGACGGTAAACTCATCCTGGTGCTCTTCGAACCACGCACGTACACTGGCAGCTGTATGGCACCTCGCATTGTCCTGCTGGAAGATGCCATCATCCTGAGGAAAAACAATGCGCATGTAGGGGTGAACATGGTCCGCAAGGACAGATGCGTACTTGTATTGATCCATTGTGCCTTCCACAATGATCAGTGAACCTAGAGAATGCCAGGAAAACATTCCCCAGACCATAATGCTCCCGCCTCCAGCTTGGACCGTTCCGGCAATGGTTGCAGGGTGGTTCCTTTCAGAGGTTTCACGCCTTATACGCCAACGTCCATCTGTCCGATGGAGCATAAAACGCGATTCATCCGAAAACGCAACCTGTCGCCACTCAGTGGACGTCCAGCTGCTGTACTGGCGTGCAAATTCTAGCCTTCGCCGTCGATGAACAGCAGTCAGCATAGGTGCACGAACCAGGCGTCTGCTTCGGAGGCCCAGACGCAGCAATGTTCGCTGAATAGTACTTTGGGAGACACTTTTGGTAGCCCCTTGGTTCATTTTGGTGGTCAGTTGCTCAACGGTAGCCCGTCTATCTGCCCGAACGCATCTCCGCAACCGTCGTTCGCCTCTGTCATCTATGGCCCGTGGTGCACCACATTTGCCACGTCGCTGATTTTGGACAGTCCCATTTTGCCATGCACGGTACACTTTTACCACGGCGGCACGCGAACAGTTCACAAACTCAGCCGTTTCGGAAATGCTTCCACCCTTGGCCCGAAAGCCAATGATCATGCCCTTTTGGAAGTCGGATAAATCGCTTCGTTTCTGCATTACGCCAACGATTGAAATGTTTTCCGAAGCCCTCACACACCCTTTATATACGCTCAACTGCACTGTGCTGCCACCTGCCTTCTGTGATTGGTTATTTAACTCTGACATGGAAAGTACGTGGTGGTCACATTAATGTGACTGGACTGTGTATATAAATTTGATTTTTTTGTCCATTTTCGTTATTACAATTAATATTTATGTATGTTTTATTAAAGATTTAATACGTGATCGGGTGTCTAAAGATAATGGAAAAACATTAACCGAAAGAAACAGTCTCGTAATATTTACCTGGTATAGAAGATGAAAACTATAAGTTTGAGAAATAAAATTTAGCAGTGAGAAAAACGGGATGGAAATTACAACATTATTGAAATAAATTTTCAATGACACTGTGTTCGAGAAAATAAATTGACTATGTAATAACTAGCTATTTGATGATTTATTTATAATGAATTATTTAATCATTATGATTAGTCCAAAGGGGCAATTTGCCCAGAAGGACTATTAATTTCGTTTTGGTGTTTTGAGGTGATTCACTAAAAGCTTTGCTTCACTATTCCAATTGTTGTCACCAAATATTATCGCCCTGTGTTATATTTGAAGAAATGATATAATGAAGAATCTACATAAATGTATGTATGTTTCTCGCACTGTGATAAAACAATGATACCTAGAGCCATCAAATTTTGAATAATGTAATCTTTCACCGAATGTGAGCATCTGGTAACCCTAATTTGGAATTTGGACTTTGTTTTATTATCGATTTCATATTTTGTAAAACTTAAGGAATTTTTGATTAACAAATTCAAGGATTTCAAAGCGAACAATGGCAACGTTGTACACAAAGAAAAATGTTATCTCCAGTGCGCGAGACTGCGTATCCGAAATTCTAAGGATATGCTTGCTCATTTAAATTTTTTTTTTTTGCGATATTGCTGTTGAACTGAATTTAATGAATGAAGAACATGATATTTTACAAATAAAGGTAACACAAAAGACGTTAAACAAACGTAATGGAAGTAATTTAAAATCTGAAACCTTTCAGATTTTTTTTAATTTTATTTTTTTAAAATAATTTTAGATATTTTTAGTATTTAATTGTTTAATCATTTAAATATTGTCAAATATTCCAATTAATGTTTAAATCTTTCGCAATAGTTAAATATTAAATCTAAAGTTCCCAAACATATTATACAATGTACTGCGAACACGTGTCACGCATGACACCAGGTTATAAAGAGGTAAAATCCGTATGTAAGGAGCAAATGTATACATTCAGTTTTATTTTGTTAAAAACATTTCCAGCCTCTTAAATGCTATGAGAACGTACATTCGGTTCGCGGGCAGTTTGAGTTTGGAACCTCTGATTTAAAGACTAAGATACACGATGTATTATGCTGAACAGAGATTTGGTATTGGGAGATGCTTTGTTCTTTTGCCAATAATGAGCATATTAAAACTGTAGGGATGTTTGCTAATAGCATTTTTAGTGCTTTGTTTAAGACTCAGAATCAGAAAGAACTCGAATGATTTTTTTTAGAGAAAAATTTAAAGCTACATCTACATGAAAATCTTGGGAAAATGTGTAATTTATTCAAGAGGAACAATTAGCAAGAATGACACATTTTCCCAGGAAACTGATTTTTAATTATTTTTTTAATTACGCACTTTGAATTATGATTTTATGAATGTAATTAGTATTTTAAATGAAATAAGAGCAAAATGATGTAAAATTCTGCAATCAGTTGAAATTCTTCAGCTAATAAACACACAATTTGTTTCTATTGTTTAAATAATTTTAAAAAATTGAAATAGAAATTTTTGCTTTCTTTCTGCTAATTATTAGGTAGTCCTTTTTTAATATTAATAAATTTTATTCCTCTTTATTTTTGGAGTTAAACTGAATAAAACTAAATTTATTCCTTTCTTTTCCTTTTAAATTCATCTACAAATCACTCAACTTGACATTTTTTAAAGAAAATTCTCAGCAGATACAGCCCTCTGAACTCGCATTTTCTTAATAGAGTTCTCAAAACTTGCACATATTACTATGTAAATGGAGTGTGGATATTACACTTCATGCAGATTTTGAGTTCTTTTTAATTTTCCTTTCAAATTAATTTATTTGAATATATAGTTTCCGTTTTATTATAAATTTTCTCAATTTCTAGGCATATTGCCTTTAATTTTTTTCCTATCTTAGGATATAATCCTTTCATTTTCATAGTTAAATCTGAAAGCTGTTCTGCGTTTTTCATTAAAAATATTTTACTATTAACAATTTTTTTTTATTATTTTCTCAAAATTTTGATTTAAAAAATTTTCTTTTTTTTAATATTTTTTTGAGACAGAAGAAATACCAAAAAGTAAAATATAAAATTTACATAGCAAAACCTTAATTAATATTCTATCGATTTCGAGAATGTCGAGAGAGATTTCTTTGTTCCTGATGAAGAGAGACCTCTACCCGTTTGTCCTCGAGATATAATATAAGAATATTTTACAAATCCATGAATAAAAAGTAAAAAAAGTTATTTAAATTCTCAATGATAATTTTTATGACATATGATATGCTACTGGTTTCAAGGATTGAAAGTCTTAAGAATTGTCCCTTCTAATATTCAGGAGTAGTTAGCTTGAGATGCATGACTATGTAGAAATTTCAAATTGATTTATAAACCCAATATGATCTGATAATACTATTTCTGTCCTATAGCCCTAATAGACGTCAAACAAATTATCGGGCCCACCAGCGGCCGAGCGGTAAAAACGCTGAACACTGATATTCGGTCCGAGGTTCGAATTCCGCAAACGGGCTGGCTGCATGGGCGTTTTCGTGTTTTTCCCCATGTGTAACGTGTATACGAGCCAGTTTCTCTTAGAAAGTCATCCACGAAGGCATCCCTCCCTTTAGGCAGATAGCCCTTGTGTGCTTTGCCATATTTGAATAACCTAACCTAACCTAACAAATTATCGATATGTCCGCGACCTATAACAAGATTCTTCAGAAGGTTAAAATAACTTTTGTATTCAAATAGAATTGGTGATATAAGCGCAATCCTTTTTGCGAAAATCTCCACAATTCGTAGTGATGCAAAATAAAATAGAACAGTGAAAATTAAATCAAAAGTTGGACAGTACTTAAAGACTACACAATTAAATAATATTCGAAGTGGGCTCACTAACGCTGGCGGAGCATCACAATTAATGAGTCGGCAGAGAGAGAACAAAAAGAGGAATAATCAAACCTATTACAGCTAGCATGAAAATAACTACATAGGCCACACAGGCCACGACGCCAGAAACGCTCTTTCTTTCAACTCCCAAAACCTGAGTTTAAATACTCGATACTAATTTGCATTCTAGTGAAGAATGCGGAAACGAGAAATAATAAATAGTAAAGTCCAAAATTATGAATAACTGATATTGGTTAATTAACATAAGATTCTCTACACATTTAATAGAGCTATATGAAAACAAATACGAATGTAATTCGAAAACATAAACAAAATACATACTTTATAAAAATATTAAAATAAAATTATCCCGTATCGAACAATTCGAACAGTTCATTAAGGTATCAGTCAATGCTAGACAGAAAGTATGTAAGCGGAAAGAACACATACTGTCCAATCTCCAATACTAAATTAAAATTGAAAAAAAATGAGATTACTATTTGTCTGTTATGCACGAAACGTAAGAATTATTTTGAGAAAATGCTTTGCGTTAATCCTATAAATATTACGCAATAGAATCTCTCAGAAAATATCGGAGTAGATATGGTAATGATATTCGCGATTTTAATAACTTTGGTTGTGATTTGGCCATATGCTTAGCCAGTGAATTCAATAGCCTTGTAGTATTTTGAAAGCAAAATTCGTTTTCCATGCATGGATAATGTAAGAAATATTAGCTTTTATAGAGTTGTCAAATTTTAAGGCGGTTAGAAGAAAGAAACACTTTGAAGTATTAAGAGATATCAAAGAATATTTAAATGCTTTGAATAGCTTTCAAAAGATGTAAGGAACTTCTCAGAACTCTACGAAAATAGTTAACGAGATTGAATAAATGATATTTTTCTCAGCAGCTGTTTTAAAATAAATCTTGATTTATAAGGCTCGTGGCTCATTCAGCATGATTCACATAAATCTATAACATTGCGCAATGTACCAATAAAGCACACTGTGCGAAAAATACTCCTGATAGCAAAATAGATTGCTTTTATTCCTTTTATTTTGATATTTATCATTATGTAAATCTAAAAGTTAATAGCATTCAGCCTTTGATGTCTTTATATTGAAAAATGAGGTAGTTGATAGACCGTGATTAGGAGCAGAATATTTTTCTTTCTTAACCGCTGTTAGCCATTCAGTAGCGCCAGAAGTCATATGCTAACTGGAAATTTGTCATCAAAAGTAAGTCTTTTGTGAATCGGTGTATATATATATATATTATTTATACATATATATATATATATATATATATGTATAAATATTATGATGACTATTGTTTACAAATCAGCTCTAAATAACAGAATTTTTCATTTTAATGTTTACTGGTAAATAAAAAAATGACTGAAAGTATTTTTTATATCCCTAACAGTTATCGAAAGAAATACCTGTGTTAAAAAAAATCACGAGATATGAAAGGAGTAAATGAACAAGACACCAGCACTTTAATATTAGTCATAAATTTAATAGTAGTGAGGCCTGTTACATTATTCTAACCGACTAACGAACAGCCCAGGCGGGACGCCCAAATCTGAAACCTACCACCTATTGCCACCGGGCATATTTTTATACGTTTTCGGAAAAAATCTGCAGAATGCATATTAAAGGCTTCGAGCATTGTCCACTTCCTGTAATATATGAAGCATTCAATTAAAAGTGCAACAGTAGAACTCCCAGTTTCTTAGAATACAACATGTTATAGGTTGATCAAAATAAATACAACCTCACAAAATTTAGATCTTAACACTACGTAAAATGCGTGAGGATGTTGATGTAATAATACAAAGGTCTCCCAACTATTTTCATGTCCCGCAACTCTAAAACGTTTTGAATATGTTCTCGCAACCTTGAAAGCATTCAAACGTGACAGCCAGCGGACTTCCGTATGAAAAATCAAAACTCAATGTTCCTTTTCAAATACTTCACAGAACAAATTAAAGAAACAGCCGTTCGGGACGCGAACTCCCATCCACTTGATTGTCTTTACTGAAGTATTAAGAACTTTTTCATCTTTGGAGGTGAAGTTTTTGATGTCACAGATTGTCAATGAAGAAAACAGTGGATAACTTTGAAGTGCAGATTTTCTTGTTTCTTCAGTGCAAAAAATTCTAATTTTCCTTAACATAGCAGGGCACCATACGTACATACGAATCAATAATTTAGGTGCTCAAGTCATACTTTGCTAAGGACTTTCGTTTTGTGGTGGTTTTCATGCCTTCGCAGGACAGGATATCTTTCAGTATGGCAACATCATGGACATTTCTCACCAATGTGATGAGTTGACTACAATGAGCAGCATCAGTTGTTTCTTCCAACTAGAGAGAGGTTTTTGAGAGACAGCTCTAAAATCAGCGATAACTTAATCCAAAAGGTCCAAATTCAAATCACTAATTCTGCTCTGAGTAGCATTATCTGAAAACGGTACTAATTTAAACAAGTTTCGATATTTCTTCTTCTAGAAAAATTGTTGCCATTTCTAATGCACGTAGTTTTGTCAGCTCTTCTGCAACAGTATGGGGCTTCTGGCGTTTGGCTGCTTTATACATCACTTGGTATAAAGCCCTCAGCAGTATTTTTTCAATTCGTATAAAATTTACTTTTCAAGCAGATGATCGAGAGTGATATCGGAATCTTTTAGCTTTCAATGATTCAGCATCATGGCCTGCAAAATCTGCACCAGTATAGCGGTTGTTGATATTTTTCAGCAGTTTAGATGGCTTCAGATTTACATTTGAGAAGACAGTACCAGAGTTTTTGCACATATCAGTTGTTCCGGTGCGAGTAAAAACAACTTTCACGTAATCATTATTCCATTTTCTTCCCTGCCATATCATGAATGTTAATAATAATGTCAGAAACATAACCTAAAAATATAGATCAAGTTGACAATTGGTGAGTAAAATACTGATTATACTCACTGTTTATGCTAAGAACAGAAGAGGAATGAGCAGGGCACGAACACAGAATCTCTGAAGAATGCAGTCAGAATTAACTAGCTTATATTACGTTGCAATTTGTGACTGATATTAACAACAGGCGCTACAAATCTGTTATTGACGCATACGCGGGAAATACGTTTTGCACGCGCACCGATGCTTTAAGCGTAATTTAAAAAAATAATTTAACGCATGTTAGTTAAAAAATGAAAATACCATATCGCAGCTCCTAGAATGCTATCTCACACCCCTTGTTGGGAAACCCTGTATTAAAAGAATCAGATTTTGTTGTTGATTTAGGTGAAAGAGAAGGTTAACTTGAATACCAATAAATAATATTTTTTTCCTGTTAGCAAACTGAATTTCAGAACAGTAAAAAAATTCATTGCATATAGTTAACATTTTTCCCAGCTATTTCCATCTCACAAAATCAAATCAGAATTATTATCCTTTCGGTGGAAAATAATGCAAGGCATGTTATTATAATTGGTGTTTTAGAATCGAAGAAACATGTATGTCTATTGAACTACTCACTTCTTTAGAAAGATATACATAATTATTATAAGTTAACATTGATGACATAGTTTTCCTCAAGGAATTTCCCAGAGATGCATCATGAAATAGTAGTTTAGATGCTAGAAAGGCTATTGTGATCCTAGCCATTTAGATCGTCTTTCGTTTTTAAATGTATGAATTACTTTTCAAACTGCTGCCACGAAATATTATTGCGAAATTAAGTAATGAAGAATCTGCATAAATGTATGTATGTTTCTCACACAGTGGAAAAGCAGTGGTACCTAGGGTCATCAAATTTTGAATAACGCACTTTTCTACCCAAACATGTGCATCCGTAAGCCCGAATTTTATATATCATATTTTGTAAAACTTGAATGAATTTTTAACAAACTCAACGATTTAAAAACGAGCAGTGGCAAAACTGTGCAGATTAAAACATTCTTATCTCCAACGGTAGAGACCGTATATCGGAAATTCAAACGTATACTGCTTTTAATTATTTTGTGATTTTGTAATTCAACTGAATTTTATGTGGCTTTTTTGAGAATAACATGATATTTAATTAATAAATTTAACTTTCAAAACTTTAATAATAAAAAGACACAAAAATGTTTCAACTACTAAGAACATCCGTACATTGATATTGTTACGGATTTCGTATTTATTTAGCTATGTATTTAGAATTGTAAGTAATATTGTTTTATTTTCCCGTGCAACGCAGACGATTTTTGAAGAGAAAGCTACGTCGGAAAAGTAAAAATAAAAGAGAGCGTGCATTTAATATTTAATAAATAAATATCTTGTAATTGCTGTTGCCATGCACAAACATCGAGGAAAATCGAGAAAACAGGTTTTACCAGAATGTTCTTGTGAATAATAAAAAAGCTTATAAAGGCCGAATTAAAACACCTGAGCTCAGTTACTGTTGTTTTAAGTGAACTGTTTGTTTACTTAATGCTGTTATTGATTGTTGTGAATTCACTGTGAGATTCGATTAACTTTCTCAGTTTTGAATTGAAGTTTTGTTTAACGTTTTAGATATTGTGATATTGTACGAATATCTCTGAGGAAATATTTCAGCATTTTGTTTTATTTCTTGGGCAAAGAATAAATTTTATTAACTTTTTATCGACTTCTGCATTCAATCCATTACGAATCCATATGCACGCAACACTTTTTGGCGTCAAAAGTGGGGTATTTGAATGCTATTCACTAGAACGATGGATGACCAATTGAGACAGCTCATTATTGCTTTTGCTGCATTCCAAGAAAAGATGGAAGCTGGACAAGCATCATTTAAAGAAGACATGAAACGTTCTGTTAAAGACGAGATAATAGCCGTTCAAGAAAAGATGGAATCTTTCAAAGATGAAATGACGGCTGTTCAGGAAACTGTTAAAGAAGAAATGAAAGTAGGTCAAGAGGAAATAAAAACAGAGATAACCTGTGTAATAGAAAACAAATTTAAGGCTAAGGAAGGCAGAAGTGACGTTGTTGAAAATAAAGTTGGACTCATTGAAGAAAAAGTTTCTAATGTGAAGGAACAAATAGAAGAACGAGTTTCTGCTCTGGAGCAACGAATCGAAGGAAGAGTTTCTGCCATTCAACAACAAATTGAAGAGAGGGTATGTGCTGCAATCACCAAAGAAGTTCACACCTTAAAGAAATGCAAAACGACAGCAATTCTCATGGATTTCAATTTTTATCCGTGCTTTCCTTTTCCTCCCTGAAGTTATCCACATATGATAGGAAGACCTCTTGGCAAGTATATAAGATACAGTTTTCTATGGTGGTGGAAGCAAATGGATGGGATTCCTAAGCTAAGCCTGTCATGTCGCCGCTTCTCTGAGAGCAGACGCAGCGGATATCCTTCAGACTCTTCCCAAAAACAAAAGGCTAGTTGCACTAGAGATGCGTTTTGGGGAGAAGTGTTTAAAAAACTACAGCAGGCTTCAATTAAAATCCCGTCAACAGAAGCCCACCGAAACACTCCAGGAGCTCGCTACGGATGTTGAAAGGCTGTCTCACCTCGCCTTTACGAAGTGCCTCAGAGAAACGAGGGAAATCCTATCCCTGCAGTACCTTATTCCGACAGCGTTCGAGATCCTGAAATTAAGAAAGAACTGCGAATGGCAGATGTGAAAAACGTAAGAATGCTCTGATGTATGCCATGAAATTCGAGGCATTCAAACAAGCAAATCGTAGAGATCGCTACACAGTCAGAGCTGTGCGAGTCCATGAGCCAGTGGATCTATTGACGGCTCGTTTAGATGGTTTATCCAGACACGTCAGTGCCTTGAGACAGTATATTAGTGATGAAAAACCGACCGTAAAGTGCTCGAAATGCGGTGCTTTAGGCACATGCGAAGGAACAGCCGAACACCCCAGAGAGCGGAAAATAAGACGGGCAATATAAACAAACAATGAAATGCCTTGAGATGGAAAAACAGTGAAAAGAAATCAAAGTGCTCGAGCTGCGGAGCTGAAGGCCACATACGAAGGAACTGCAGAACACCTCGAGGTACGGAAAATAAGACCATTTTCCAGCAACGAGGAAAGAAGCAAATTAATAAGCATATCGAGCAGCGGAGGGTGCCAGATAGTGAAAAACCCTGTTTTAAAGCACTCAAGATTTCTGCAGTGAGTGGCAACAGTAATGAACTATCCATTAATAGGTATATCGATGGAGTTCCTTGCAATATGATCATTGACACAGGAGCAAATGTAACCATCATTCGGAAAGATATAGCTCAATGATTTAAAGATAAGCTGATTTGGACGCCATCCTTTGTTACCCTCCAGACTGCATTCGGCGAGAAAATTGACATAGATGGGAAGTTCAACGCGACCATCACGCTTGAAAGTGCCGCCATATGTGGCGAATATTACAGATTCTTTCATACTTGGATTGGAATTTTTAAGGAAATACAATTTTTACTTGGATTTCCAAGACGATAAACTGTTCTCAGCATCAGAGGAGATAACTGTCCGTCAGCTGAGGGGATCCTCACCACGAAACGCCGAGGTCTCGTCTGAAAGACCCTGCTCAGAAAGCTGACGAAATCATACTAGGGTCGAAGAGAAACACCAGAGTACTGGCAATTCTCCATCCCAAATGCTCATCGGTCGTGACCTTCGTCTGCCTGGTGATCTCTTGGTTGTTTGCCCAAAGGATGCGCCTTCATTGCCTGAGGAATACATCCAAAATGTCCAGGCCCGGTTTGAAGTGAGACACCGTTCTACACGAAATCGAGTCAACTTGGCGACGGAGAAGGTGAAGACCGGATACGACACCAGAGCTACTGTACATAGTTTCAACGAAGGAGACAAGGTGTGGTTGTGGGATCCGACTCGACGCAAAGGAGTCTGCCCGAAACTACAGTCACCTTGGGATGGTCCGTACACAGTCGTAAACAGGTTCAACAACATCGTGGTTCGGATTCATAAGCCCTGGAGCTCTAAAGTCGTTCATTGCGACAGGTTTGCTCCTTGTTATGGCCATAGTACGCACAGTATGTAATTGTAAATAGTATAAGATCATGGTCTTTTTTGAATTAAGTTATTTGATAGTATTTGATTTGTATTTAGTATCTGATATTATTTGATTTGTATTTAATATTTGATAGCATTTAATTTGCTGAAAGTTACTTATTGCAATTATTGTTCAGTTTGTTATTGTAATATAATGTTTATTATTGCATTGATGCCTTAGTTGTAAGTTTGGCTTCCTGTCCAGGGATTGTACTGCCCGGGACCTGCAGTCCTTGGGAAGGGGGCTGTGATACGGATTTCGTATTTATTTAGCTATTTATTTAGAATTGTAATTAAAACTGTTTTATTTTCCCGTGCACCGCAGACGATTTTTGAAAAGAAATCTACGTCGGAAAAGTAAAAATAAAAGAGAGCGTCTGTTTAATATTTAATATATAAATATCTCATAATTGCTGTTGCCATCCACAAAAATTGAGAAAATATGTTTTACCGGAATATTCTAGTGAATAATTAAAAAGCTTATAAAAGCCGAATCAAAACACCTCAGATCAGCTTCTGTTGTTTTAAACGAGCTTTTTGTTTACTTAATGCTGTTATTGATTGTAACGAATTCGCTGTGAGATTGGATTAACTTTCTCTGTATTGAATTGAGTTTGGTTTAGCGTTTGCGATATTGTGATATTGTACGAATATCTCTGATGAAATATTTCAGCATTTTGTTTTATTTCTTGTGGAAAGAATAAATTTTATTAACTTTTTATCGACTTGTGCATTCAATCCATTACGATTCGTTCACACGCAACAATATGATAAACTGGGAAAAGAGTGAAAAAATAGAAATATGTAGGCCGACACATAAGATTTCATTGGGAATTCTGAACGCATGTTGCTGTTAAAATGTTTGTGATTTTTTGTTCCATTGCATATGGCGTAAGGGCAAAAAAATATGCTTAATAATAAAGCTTAAAAATAAAAAAGAAATGGGTTAGGAAAAGCGAGTAAAACAGCAGACTGGTAGATTGAGAGCTCAGCGAAAGTGTAGAAAAACTTTAATAAACCCTTCTGGGCGAAGATGAAAGTCAGAAGATTTTCAGATTTACTTATTTATTTATTATTTATTATTATTATTATTATTTGCTTTTTATCTATTAACTCTACAAGTGTATAATTTCATTAGAAGTGGAACTGAAGACATGAGAAATGGAACTGAAGACAACACTTTAGTCTTTATCCTCTTGTCCCTCTTATTCTGTGTGTAAACTTTTATTCAAAAACTTTGAATTAAATTTATTCCAACTGATTTAATTTAACATGTGTTTAAACGTAAGTACTTTCTAACCATGACCTGAAGTTAATGTAATACTAAGTGTTCTCTATTGTAATATTAGAGCTTCTGCCCTAATTACAAATACTGAACTTTTACAGGTGTTTTCGATGTCATCCTTATTTGTTTACAGATTTCAAAGATGTTTCTATTATACCTTTTGACATTCTCAAAATATCTGAGGCTTGAAACTGTTTGAGCTTGGGTAGAATCATTAGTAGAAATAAATATTACTTGTATTTAGATTTGTTTTCAACTATATTTTCCACTAAAAATAAAATTAGACATAAAATGTTGTCTAAAAGATGCTTTATTTTTTCATAGCATTTTTGCAAGAAACATTAAAACTTGTCATGAACCTAAGCTAAAGTATACGTGACCATTGGACGTTTTAGACCTTGATCTATACTAGTTATCATTAAGTAAGAAAAAATCACAAAAATGGCGATTACCGAAATTATCAATAGGTAGAATTTAATGAAACTAGCCCACAATATACAACACATAGTGAGGTATAAAATAACATGAAAAAAAAGTACCAGACAATTATGGTGTTATAGAAATTAGCATATGTATAAAATGCAAAAATCGGATGTGTCAATTTGGTATAGGAAAATTACCTTCAATATGGACTATGATCTTTCTTAGAAGCAATACAACTCATACAGTGATGTGCGATGCTGTCAATTATGCAGTGTATGGGAATCGGGTAGGCTGATCAAGGAGCTGACCACTCCATGCCCTGAAGATAGTCATCACAATGTGAGACCTGTGCGGTTTAGTGTTGTCCTGTAGCCGGAAATATTTACCTATTGTCTCGTCGTAAGGGCGCACATAAGCGTCAAAGATGTCATATATGTAGACCGAAGCATTCATGGTTCCACGTGGAAAGACATGGAGATCTGTGCACCCACCCAAATAGATATCACCCGAAAAACAGACACTGTTTCCTCCGCATGCATCTCGTTCATAGACGTTTGATGAATGATAACAGTTTCGAAGTTCTCTCAAGATAACATAAATCTTACTATCGGTGTGGAGGCAAAATCTGGACTCATCTGAAAAGACAACAGCCTCTCATTGATCGGCTGTTCAGCGGACACGTTGCATGCCCACCTCAAATGTTCCCTTCTATAATGTGACGTAAATGGCATGCAAATAGTTGATAGCCTCGATTACTGACCTCCTTCGTGAAACCTTCTGTCCACAGCGAACGTTGATACTATCCAGTGGCTGCAGGAAAGGAGGATCTCAATTGATTAGGAGTTGAGGTTCTATTTCTTCGTGCGCATAGCAACAAATATCGGTCATGACAACTCGCCGTAGCAGTTAGGCATCCTTGGCTGAACTTCCTGGATGCCGAACCTGTGGTTAGAAATTGTTGCCAAAATCTATGAACAACCACAAAAGGACTTACAATTAGCCATCTGGCCACTTTGTATGAACGTTTTGCCTCTAGTCTCTCAATGGCTCTCCATCGCATTTCTTCGGGCAAGTGATGCCTGGAGGTCATTGTTACAAATTAGCTAACCCAGATTTCGTGTCTCAGAAACACAGTGAAATTTGCAGGCTTGCTCTGAAACGTGAAATTTTATACTCCTCGCAGATGACTTATTTCGATTGCAGCGCCTCTAATTTGCATACCGCAATTTTACTCAGGAATATTTATCTGACAACATATTCACATTTTATGCGGATTGGCTTATTTCTGAACGAGTTATCTCTATTTTTGTGATTTTTCCTTGGAAATCAGTGCACTTATTTTTATATCTATAGCTTGCGATTCTTAGTAATGAGATTTTTGTTTAAACTGAGATTTCTTCAACACGTGTGACCGCTAGAGATGAAGAGAAATAGGAACTGAATAGCTGGACTGAAACCGAAATTCAATAGCTCAAAAATTACTGGAATAAGTTAAGTAATTTTTGCTACTTTTGCTCAGTTTATGAAACCGATTCATCCTTCTACACACACTCTTCTTCCCAAGATGTCTAAACAAATGCCTGATCTTTATAATTTGAAAAGCTCTTGGCATGTCTTTCTTCGAATACATAGAGACCCTCAGTTTGAAAATCAACTTCACACTAAAGGCAAATATTGTCAGATTTTAGAGATAGCGTGCTTATTTTAAGTTTTTTTAACTCTAATTTTTATGCCCTCATTTTTCTGAAGGATCTAATGTCGGCCATTTTCTGCAACCACTCGTGTAATTTGCATGCTTTTTAAGCCTTATATCTTGAAATTTTATGCAATCTATTGCAAAGTTTAACTTCCTCGTGTTCACAATTTAATAGTATTGTAGCTTGGCCGTTTAATGCAGTTTGTTACAAAGTACAGCGAAATTCTTTAATCCACGATAATTTTGCATAGAGGTCTAAAAATGTTTAAAATATTTATTTCAGAAAATAAAGAGAAAAATCAATTTCTTGCTTGCATTACCATTAGAATGATACTTCAGCCGTCTTTGGATTGATAAACTGAAAGACTATGGGTTGATAAATATGCCGAAATCCTCTTTTAGCATGTGCTTGAAAGACTTCGCAAGAGAAGATTTCTCATTTTACAACATTTATTTATAACTGGAAAGATATATTGTTGCAGTTATTGCTCACTTTACGGAAAGAAATATAGATTGCATTTATCCTGCGTTTTAGTCAATCTTAAGCGAAAGCTTCTAGAGTTATATGGCAAGAGAATAGATAATTTTTGCAGTCAACTCTTATGAATAATGTTCTGGTCTGTTGAAGATCTTATTTCTTTCCATGATTAGTAAAGCAGAGAGAGAGGTATTCCTCTTCTTTCTTGATATATGATCCTCCTTTCTCCTTCTTTCCGTTTTCACACACGATTAACTTTTTAGTAACAATATTTATAGTCTTACGCTTAAGTATTTCACATTCAAATGCAAATATTTTATTGAAACTATAATATTTAACAAAAAGAATTTTTTTCGTTTTTTATGGATGCAAATGAATGTATAATGTATGTGTGACATTTTAAGCATAATTAATTAAATGATTTCATTGCCATCACACCGTCATGTTTTCTTATTACGAAATGTTTAATAAGCTTACTGAGCTTTAATTTCATAAAGTAATGTTAAAACCTTCATCCTGAAAATATTAATTGCACTTACGCGCAAACATTGACCACAATTATGTTCACATATTTTTATGATGAATTCAGATGGTTAACAGTATAAGCAGAGTTATTCATGCGCAAAGAATTCATGAGCATGAATGTCCGCAACCAGTAAAAGTACGTACATATTTTTAAAATTAATAGCTCATTTCGCACAACAGTGGTGAGCTAAGAAGTGGATACATTTGTTACTATTCATTTCCCTTCTTTGCCGTCTCAATATTTTTTTTGAGAAACTTAAGTACATGTAACGCCATTTTATGAAAACTGAATTCCGCTCTAAGCAATACACATGAGGTTTCAGTGTTTGAGACTGTGTAAAGCAACTTTAACTTCTGTAATATATACTACATCATTATACACTTTATGTACATTCAAGCTGTTGTTCCATCTTAAGCAGAAAGTGTGATATCAAGAAATGGTCTTATGAATGCACCCTGCCACATGAAGGAAAATTTATGGAATCGAATGCTCAGAGAAAGATAATTTAATTTCTATTTTCCTTAACTTTTAAGCATTTTATTTCTTCAGTATTATTTTTTGCTATATCATTTGTTTTCTGTTCGCTTTGTCTTCTATTACAGTCATTTTTCTTAGTAATGGGATGATTTCGCTTCGTAGAAGCTCTATTTTTCCTTCAAAAGTTTATTATTTTTTTCTTCTCCTGGGTTTCACTCGCAGGTTAAGTATCGTTTTTATTTTTCCGTGTAATTCCTCTTTATTAGATTTAAAACAGGGACTTTAAATTTAATTTCGCTTTAATACCGAAATATAATTTTAATTATTTCTTTCAGAAATAATCATTTAAAAGCTTTTTTCATCAAACGGTGATTCAGTAAATGTTTTAAAATTTGAATAGCCATTTAATAATGCAATTAAAAGTAAATAGAGATATAATAAATAATATCTCATATTTTTAATTTTTGCACGGACATGTGTATGATTACGGTTTTACTTCACCACTTTAACTCTCTATATATTTACATGCAAGAGAAATAAATAATAATATAAGGAATTTATGTTCTAATATTTAATTAAAATCGTTACTAGAGTGCATAAAGTTCGTTACTAAATAACCGTTACTAAAATGCATAAAGTTTGTTATTAAATAACCTTTATTAAGGCATTTCCCCCCTCCCCCTTTCCGCATACTTTCGTGGTGTAATTGGAAGCATACTCGACGTGTATTTGAGAGGGCCAGGGTTCGTGTCTCGGTGAGGCCGTTGCTCATTTTTCACTTTTTTGCACCGACAATCCTAATGACTCTCTAAAGTTAACAAAAGGAAATAATTTCAAATATTTGGCAACTTATTATTGAATTTAAACCTCTCTTCCCCACTCGAAGAAGACATAGGCTTACATTTTCAGTTGCTTCATTTTATTTTTCATAGCTGCTTGAATTTACTCAAATGTTTTTTTATATAAATTTAATGTATTATATTTACATACTGGGGGTTTTCTCCTGATTCTGAGCAATATCTAGTTTTTTTTTTATTATGTATGTTTGATTTATTTTGCCTAGGTGCAAAGCAAACCACTTTAAATGTGATTTTCCTTAAAATTTTAGTGTTACTTTGCGAAGAATATTTCTTATCCCATTAGTTCAATTAATCAAGCAGTTGAAATAGGTAAATTACAATACCATACAAAATGTCTATTCTAAAAATTGGTACTTCAGCTCTTCAGTTTTTTTAAAAACTAAAATCTAGTTAGTATTAATATTATCAAGTAGTTCATGTTAATGTTATTGTTAGTGTTACCATACAGATTTCGGTCCGTTTCTTATATACTCATTTAAATTTTTTTAGACAGCAATCGTCAATTATAAACAGTAAAATTGTTATTCATATTTTGATAATTTTTTTACATCATTTCAAGTTAAAAAAAGAAATGCAGTAACAGACGCAGGTTTAGTACGTTTAATTATCTCATCTTAATTTTTTAAATCTATTCTATTGGATTCTAATTTTATTAAAAAGAAAAAATTCACTTTTATGAGCTGACAAGAGAAGATATTATTTTCGTGCAGTTAACTGTAAAATCCCTTTAGTGATATTATATTGTAATCTAAAGCTTTCAGATTTTATTTTAATTCTTGCTCTAAAGTATCTTATGCTACCGTCCGATTTTTGGTTAGATATATTTAATTTTCCTTACGTAACAATTGATCGTTAATTTTGATCTAAAACGTGATCCAAACTTGACATGCATGGTAATTGTTGCTGTTTATTCCTTTCTGCTGTCTTTTGATCACTTTAGATACTTTTTGATTTCTGTATATGAGGAACAGTCATACTGAGTTTTACTACATACCAACTAACTTTCTACTTTGCATATGCAAACAAATTCTTCATAAGAAGCATATATTATCTATGGATATTCTCTACTTTAAAAATTGTCACGACAGAATTTTCTGCAACGAAAGGCAGGAATTACTTTAATATTAAGAACCACAGAGCTTCATTCATTTGAATGAAATAGCTGACAAAAACATTAAAATTAAACAGGAAATTGCAGTGTTGAGATTTTGAACATTACTAGGCATTTGTATATGTAAATTCCACAAATAAGTAAGCTGTTTAAACTTCTTATGGTATAAGATATTTTTTCCTTCTTAGCATGCCTTAGTGGTGTAATGGTCAGTACGCTCGACGCGTATTCGAGAGGTCCGTGGTTCGAGTCCCGGCGAGGGCACTGCTCATTTTCCATCTCCCCTGCTTTCAAAAAATACCTAATGCCTCTAGAATGGTACATCGGATAAAATAGACCATGCAAAAATGCAAAAGACCCAGTCTCACTGAAACATTGTGCACCATATCTTATACAATTATTTCTGTACTGCGGTACATCATAACTTTACAAAAATATTGCCACCAATTTTAAATGCAAACAAAAGATATCAGCAATTAGTGTAGAAAAACATTACATGAGTTTTGTTTTCCTGATTTTCGAACATAAGAACATGCTTTAAAGCAAATTCTGCTATAAATTTTGCAAAGCTGCTTAGCAACAAGAGAATATTATTTCCTTTGAAGCCGTAAAAATATTATAAAAGGATTTTGATGTAAACTCCCTCCACAACATTTAACATCTGAAATGCATCAGGCTTTCGAGTTATTTTGTAGGTTTTATGTCAAATTATCATATAATCTTATATGAAAATAATCAGGGTTTCATAGAAACAACTATTTAGAATTTTTCTGATTTATATACAGAATTTTGTGTTACATAACATGAAACACAGAATAAAAATAAATAGCATCCTAACGCCTGCATAAAATAGAAATCCCTTATATTTTTTTTAATTATTCAGAAGTAACAATAAAAATGCTCGTCATTTTATCAAACGTATTAAAATAATTTAAAACCACCAAGAAAACAAAATAGAAACAGCTCTTATTTATACGATCATGAAAGATTCTGAACGAAAACTTCACGAAAGCTTTAGAAAATTTCTCAAAATATCTCATATTTATTCATTGAAAGAAATTTCTGAAAATGCCTCATATTTATTCATTGTTATTTAAGGATAGCGTATTTCTTTAATCTCTTGCATAAAGTGCGTAACCATGTCTCCTTTCAATCAATTCCATGATACCTGAACAATCTTTAAAATTTCTCCGAACTAATTTTTAAAGAGCAAAGATTTCAGTTGTTATGAGTTACATTCAGACAACTCTGGCATTTAGATACAATGGCCGTTTTAGAAAAAATAACTGTACATTATGTCGCATGTGCAAACTCTTATTTATATGCGTAAGCTCTTTCAAGACTTATTCATTGATAGAGATTTTTATAAAAAGTGGATCCCAAAAAATATTTCTTTGTGTATTTATAAATATGTACAATGTAACGAAAACCTTTATAAGGAAAATCCTCCAGTTTAAGAAGATTTAGTCTTTGTAAAAAGGTTGTCGCCTAAAGACATAATGCTCAGTGCCCATGTTTATTTGTAATAAAATACAGATGAGCTTCGTAAGCAGTTATCATGGTGTATGTGGATTCAGATTATAATCACATCTGTCAAACTTTGATAAATAACATGATTATAGAGGAATAATTCTTTTTTAAATCGTTGCTTTAGAAATTTGAGAGAAAATGAAGATATTAATAAATATAATAGATTATTTTGCAATATTTTTCTCTCTAGTGCTTAGAATAAATGCTGAATAAATTTTCTTTAGTTAACTGCTCTTAAAATGTTGCTATTAGTTTATTTATGATCCAGTTTCATTCCAAATTGAAATACCTTTAAGTTGCAACTTTAGAGCTACAAGCTATAAAATTATTGTAGTACGTTTGGAGTAATTAATATAGATTATTTTAGCGGGAAAATACTTAAAGCTTTTCCCCAAAATATTCTGCTGTGTAACATTGGCTCTGTAATTTATGATCCTGCTCATTAAGATTAGTACTTTACTTTACGTTGTACCTGTCAAACTGTTTCAATGTCCATTTATTCTGTGCTTACACGATAACGTTTTCGTTTATTCGTAAGATTTTAAAGCAAAATTAATGGGTTAAGTTGAAGAAGAATTATTAAACAATGGCTGATCTACGTTGCGTGCTGAGGTGAGTAATGGTTAAGATGGATTAACATAAAAAACTTTATGTAGTATGAGATGAATGCTACTTAATAATCTTCCGTCAGTCAATAATAACATGGGTATATTTTTTGCAAGCTTTTTACGCCTGGATGTGCGAGTGGGAACCTGGTTATAAATATATGCTTCTGTTCTTCCTGTCAAAGTATGTAACAAATGATTATTCTGTGGAATACATATTTTTAATTCATCATAAAAATTTAACGATAGATTCATGATTGCCTGATAATTTTTAACCTCAGAAATCAAAGGCTTCAGAAAGGATTATTTAATTTGAATAAAATATATCTTTCTTAGATTTTAGTTAGAAACTAACTTACTTTCTTTTTCAAAGGCTTCGGCTCAAATCCCGAAAGCTCATTTGGAATATAAGTAAAAGCATAATTGATAACAACAAGTAAAAATTGATATATCATTTGCCATGTTTTATTCCTTTTGTTATATTTATCTATACCTTGTGTGTTCTATTTATATCTGCTAACATAAAACTTAATGGAATTCATAACTTTAATTAATAATACGCAAGTAGATAAAAAACAAGTATATTGATATGGTTTGCTGCATAATTTTTACTTAAATAAACATCAAATTTTCATATGTATGACAAGTAACACTGTATTCATACATATTTGAAATTATATTATGTTGAGAAAATTAAAAAATATTAAAAATTTTGGAATCGCATAGCTAATAATACTAATTTACTCCTAACAATTACTGGATTACCTAAAATAATAAAAAGGTTTTTCAAACTATTAAAAATAGTGCTCTAGCATTTATGACATTAACAGTTACGATTTTGAAAACCAGTATACCTTTTATCCTCTAAAAGATATCAATAAAAGTATTATTTCATTTTAAACAAAAATTTCGAGAACCCAATGGCATTCTTTACTTTAAAAAACTGATTATAAATTTCAACTGTTCGGTTTTCAAAATTTCATCAAATCTAAAAATAAAATATTGAAACAGTTTAGTAGGATACCCATGGCCATAATTGATTCCACTTCATTTCGTTTCTGGAAAAGAGTTCAGTTTTTGCAAAACTGAAAATGTACAAAATTTAATCTTGCTCTTAGATACATAGACTACGTTATCATTTTCAATAATTTTGTGTTAATTGAAACTCCCAGTATTTATCCTAAACATTCAAAACGCAATACAGCTAAAACAAGTAGTAACGGAATCGGTTACCTTGAATTAAATGTTCTCATCTGTAAAAAAAATGTAACATTTTTAGAAGTTGAATTAACCTATAAAAGAAGAGTTTTCAACTTTTATACCCATTAACTAATACACTGGAATCCCAATGTATCTAAAGAAGTAATTTCCAATAGAATAATCAATCAAACTGCAAGAATTTAAAATATTGACACTGCTATTGGAGACCTACGTTAAAGAATTCGACTTCTCAAAATCGCAAATGCTAAGGTAAAACATTTAATTATTTTATAAATTTTCAACTCCAAATTTGCATTATAAGTCATTTTAAATTTTCTCGTTTCTTATGATAAGGATTACAGAAATCAATTTTGAAGGCATTTACTTGATGCGTAACAAGTGTAAATAAATAATTAGTCACATTATCTCTGCTACACTGTCTACCAATAAGTACCTGGACACTCGCGGATATTTGCGGTTCTGAGATACTTTACGCTCCCCGCCGTTAAATATCGTGTAGAAAACAACATTGATATTAGACACCTGCAAGATGCCACAATAGCCACCTGCAAGTGTAGAGTGACCTGATTTCGAGAAAGGTGTAATCGTTAGGTACCACAGAAATGGCCAATTCTTAAGGCGCATATCTATCACGATGAATTACCCAAAATCGATGGTGTTCTATGTAATTCGAAAGTGGAAGCGGAGCCGTGATTGTCGGAATGTGCTCCGACTCAGCAGACCCACGAAACTAGGAGACAGATAGCAAACGTGTGCTGTGCAGGGAAATTCAAAAGAATCGTATCCAAACGATGACCTACATACTTCAGTAGTTTCACCAGGCATCCGGAAGTCTTATTTCGATAAATACCATTCGTAAGGAAGCACATCTGCTTGATTTTCATGATCGTGCTCCCACCCGTAAGACTTTGATCACATTGTCTAGCCGCGCTATACAGTTAATATGGTGCAAGGCACGTCGACAGTGGACCGTAGATCAGCGAAACAGATTTACTGGAGCCACGAACCCAGGTTCACCCTCCACTGTTTGGATGGTAGGTTTTTTGTAGGGCGACTGACTGGAGAACGCTGAATTGTAATTGAAGAGTGATTCTTCTAGTACGGAATGGGACCGTTGGTCCAAATTTATAGTAAGCTCAACACTTGCGTGTAATGCACCATTTTGGATGAGAATGGGCTTCATTTGTTGTAGTAGTTTTACGGATTGGACCCTTGTTACTTTCAGGAAGACAACGCCAATTGTCATCTTGCGAGATTCATCATTCATTGGTATGATGATAATGGGTTTAACTGAATAGACTGGCCTTCCCAGAACTCAGATATGAACCCTATCATGAACCTCTGCGACGAGTTGGATTGCCGAATTAAGGGGTGCAGCAACCGTCCAACATCCGTAAAAGAACTTACATGTCTACGCAAAGCCTAGTGGAAGAAATTACCAATAGCCGTCGTACAGGGACTTGTGGAAAGCATGCCTCAGAGGGTTGAGGCTGCAATTTCTGCTCGTGGAGGCCCTACCAATGATTAAACGTGAATAAATCTTATTTTTCTTTTCTATCACAGGTGTCCAAATACTTATTGGTACAAATACTTACTGTCCAAATACTTATTGGTATAAATAAATAGCCAGTTCTGTTTTAATCTTATTTTATCGAAATCGATGAAGGCTTTCCGCTATTACTTATTAATTTCCTTTTCATAAATTTTTTCTTCTTTCTCTTATATACAAATAACTTATCAGTGTTCAAATTACACAAATTCAGTACTACTCATATTGCAAGTTCAATTTCTTCTCTTTATTTTACTCCATTCTATACATTTTCTACACCACTGAAAATCTGAATTTAGAAATTCCATCACGCCCATCTTTTTATCCTGAATTAAAAATTTTTAAATTTACTTCAATTTAGTTTCAATTTTTCACATTATAAAAAACTTTTAAATAAAATTAAAGCTTTATATCCCAACAGTTACACTTTGGAGCACTTTCAGGCTTACCACGAACTAGTTTTTTAAACTTTTGTAAGCAACACTTATCCGTTTTCTACTTTAACATACAACAATCAAACAACGCAAATAGCTTTTTCCAAACTGATATATTATTATATCCAGTATTCTTATATCCAGTATTCTTATATCCAGTATTCTTATTTCATTTACTTCTAGGTAAACTATCTTTTCAAAATAATTTGGTATATTTTCCTTACATTTCGGTTTTAAATTTAATTACCTTTTTCCACAACGTTTCCATATTATCTGAAAGGAATTTATTACTCTATGTCAATATGTTTTGCATTTTTTTTTATAAAATGATCAAAATTCTTAAAATTAAACTTCATATTTTTTGTTTCTGTTTAAGATAGGAGTTATAATATTTAATGTGGAATTTTTGCTATTTCTTTGATTCGACATTTTTTGCAAGTTGATAAATACATGCAATTGCTTTTCTAGGTTTTTTAATTTTAAAAAGGCTAATAATATACTATATAAATTTTATCTTTTGTGATTTATTTACGATCGCGACATAGCAGATTATACTTTGATGATAACTTGAAAAACAAAATTTATTCTTTATTTTTATTGACATTTTCATTAGCATATTCTTTTAGCACTTTTTTATGAAACTGCAATATTATTTTAAGTTATTTTATTTTTAAACACTCAATTTATAATTACTTCATGAATTTATTTTGACAGTTATATAGCTATAATTCAAATAATGGGTCTGATAAAAATGTTTCAACTGCTTCTTGAAAAAGAAAGATAAAAAAAATATTCAACTATTTATTATTTTATTATATGTTCTTGTTTCAGATTTGACTTGCATTAAATTTTCTTCCCATTAGTAACTTGACAGTTTTAGTAATTTATTTTAATTTTGTAATTTTTAAACTCTAGATTTAATCTATAAACATATATAGAGAAAGAAAGGATATCTGGCATTTGAATGTTCATAAAGTTACAATAAAATAAAGGAGTTTATATATATATATATATATATATATAAACTTGCTTATAAATTCAAAATGGAAGTATTTAAGAATGTTATGTTTCCCTCATCTAGAGATGGTTGCAGATGCACAGCCGATAAAACATTAGGAAATTAAATTAATATCATGGAACAGAGATAACTTTTTCTTACAACAAATTTTACTTAAACATTGTCACAAATGCTCATTATAATCTAGGCGCTATCCTTGTCCGCTACGCATGTTGCTGATTAAGCGTGCTGTAGGATTGACGGATATGTCGGCTAAATGCACTGTTGACTGAACTCACAAACTCTAGAGCCAATTCACAATTCATAAAATATCCAAACATTGTAATAATAGTAGTAATAGCGAATAAGAATGAGAATGAAAATGAAACATATGAAAAATAAGCTATAAAGAAAGAGCAGATGTGGAAAAGCGAATACAAAAAGGAGAACCAGGTAGGAATAATCAAAAAAGTCCATTTATTCTCACTAGTTTAGTTTAGTTTAGTTTAGTTTAGTTTAGTTTAGAGTAATGGGAGGGTGAGTTAGAAACAAATATAGAAGTACTGATGCAGGAATACTGAGGTGCAGAAACGCAGAAATCCTGATAGATACCATAGAACGTAAATACATATAGATGAGGAAGGATTCTGCTTGAACAGAATGCTAAAATGTTGAATCCGAAATGACTAAGACTGTTAGCAGCCCAGTTGTATTAAATTTGATTTTGATTTCAAATGAAATAATAAGAAGAGAAGCAGAAGCTTAAGTGCGCAATTACTCAACATGCAAACTCATCAAAAGAAGGTTTTGGTTTAGGTTAGAAAAGTTAGAATTTTGAGTTCAAGTTCCAAATTAGCTACACCATCAGCTGTAGGCAAGCAATATGGCATAGATAAATTTAGAAATGGAGCAGTCCAGAAAAATTATCGCTACTCTTAGAATACAGGGAGGAAGCATTCAAATTAAAAATGAGGAATTAAGAGGCTATAACTGAATTAAATTATAAAGCTGATTTACATATTTTTTAATCCTCTACGTCTTTTGCTATTTTCATTGCATTTGTGATGACAGGATGTCCTAACTGCGAGTGGAAAATTCATCTACGAAATTATTTGTCTGTGACGGAAGTTTCCCGCCTTCTTAATAAATGTTTTTAATAAAGTTAGAAAAGAAAACATGAAAGCAATACCTTTAGTTCGGGTAGTAATCATCACCCAAACCTATAATAACCTGCGTATTGGTAGTTTTCTAAAGCCCAGAAGTTTGATGGCAGCGAGATTTAGTTGCAGATTGAAAAAAGTCCGAAGGAGGGTTGCCAGGGCTATATGGTGGTTGTGGCAAAAGATACCATTCGAGACCGTACAGAGTGAAGCCAGTAAATGCAGACATATGTGGATACTAATGCACATGCCGATGATGGAACATTACCGTTTTGCGTCGGAACTCAGTTCGACGCTTTTCCTTCTTAGCATCTTTTTGCACACCTTACTGTCGAATGTGTTACCTTTTTCTAGATGTTCATTGTGGATAACACAACGCCAAACCCACCATAAACAACGCATGGTCTTTTTGTTAGTCAGATTAGCGAACATCAAACACTTGCTTATGTTGGTAAAGTAAATACACTTTTCATCACAAGTGACACCTTGTTTAAATGTTTTCTGTGACACTGGTAAATTTATGCAATCCGAGCTTTGTTCAAGATCAATAACCCCTTATAGAATTTAGCAAAATAATCCGTTTTTATTTTCCCAAATATTTTTTTAGCCATGGACATAAGAAAATTTGTCACAAATAATATTTTTAAAAGGACTAATAGAAATCGATGCTGTATTTAATAGGATATAAGTTCCTGTAAAAAGATAATAGTATCTCCTTAATCCTTTTAGAGTTGATCGATTTATTAGTGTGTCTGCACTTCATATCGCTACCATTCCCAGACCCGCATTGCTCTATTTTCAATTAGAATAATTTTTTACGTCGATTTGCTGTCTCTGACAGCAAGCATTTTGTCTTCTTGTTGCTCTGTATTCCTTACTTTTATGTACGATTTGAGAATACCGTTGTTTGTTTTTGAAGATCTTATATATTGTGCATTTAAATACCTGTGAAAAAATAATAAAATAAACCTAGATTTTCAAAATGGGAAAATGGCTGGTATTGACAAAGCGGAAAAGTGCTGATTCACAGATGAGGGATCCAAAACAATCTACTTGCACTAAGATTACTGAAAAGAATAAAAAAAGTGTTTATAGAATATATAATAAAATTTATTTACCATTTAGGTTTACAAGGAATGGAGATGAAATGGATTCTCAACCTCAATGCATTGTTTGCGGTGAACTATTATCTAATCAAAGTATGAAACCATCGTTTCTTAAAAGACATCTTGAATTTAAGCATGCCAAATTAAAGTATAAAGTCTGAAGAATATTTTAGAGAAAATTATCGGAGTTCAGAAATAGTAAACAAGTAATGAAAGGTTTTGTTGCTTCAAGTGAAAAAGCTTTGGAAACTAGTTACTCAGTAAGCCTAAGAATTGGCAAGATTAGGCAGGTCCACTCTATCGGGGAAACCAACATCTAAACCAACAATCTATTACCAACATCTAAAGATATCGTTTAAACATTATTCAATGAAAAGGCGCCTAATGAATATAAAGCAAATTGGAATGCATACAGCTTTCGACGGAAAATGCAAAATTTTACATTTTGGCTGCCAATGAATGAACAGTTGTCGCTACAGCGCATCTAATCTGCGCAACTTGCAGGATATTTAAGAGGAGAAATTACAGGTCATAAATTCTTCACGAATTTAAATCCGTGTACTCTGGTAGACAGTAAATATGCCTTGCATACAGGTGCGCGAACGATATGCGCAATTGTCAGAATTTGAGAGAGGTCGTGTAGTTGGGTTTATCGGGGAATAGCTCGACATTTGAGCAGGAGCGATGCCACTATTAGACAATGTTGGCAGGAATGGGTGAACTATGGCCGCACACAGCGTCAAGAAGGAAGAGGTAGGCCTAGAGAAACGACAGAACCTGAAAACCGAACAATCGTCAGACCGGCACTCACAGCCCCAGATGCAACATTATCATCGATTCTACGTGCAACTAGTGCTTCAGTGACCGTAAGGACCATTCATAGACGGCTCACAGAAAGGGGGCTGAGGTCACGGCACCCCTTGCGCTGACTACCATTGACCTCTGTACAACGTCAAGCCCGTTTGCTGTGGTGTCGGGTTCATTCGCATTGGAATGTCACTGACTGGAGTAGAACAGTCTTCAGTGATGAGTCCCGCTTTGAACTGAGCCCCGATGACCAGCGAAGGCGAGTCTGGAGACGTCCCGGATAGCGGTTTGATACCACCTCACTGTCTTCCGGCAGACAGGCCGACAACCAGGAGTGATGGTCTGAGGTGCCATTTCATTTCATAGTAGGACCCCTTTGGTTGACATCCGTCGCAACCTTACAGCACAGCGGTACGTCGACGAAGTTCTAAGGCCTGTTGTGTTGCCCTTCATGTCACGCCACCGTGGGCTTATATTTCAGCAAGATAATGCCCGCCTCCACACTGCACATGTTTTTACTGCTTGCCTTAGTGCTTGCCGAACATTACCTTGGCCAGCAAATTCGCCGGATCTCTCTCCTATTGAGCACGTTTGAAGCATTATGGGCAGGGCCCTCCAACCTGCCCGAGAAATTGACGATCTAACCTGCCAGTTGGACAGAATTTGGCACGATATCCCTCAGGAGGACATCCGCAACCTGTATCACTCGATGCCGAGCCGAATAACTGCTTGCATAAGGGCCAGAGGTGGACAAACGCGTTACTGACTTTTTTATTTTGTAAAGCTCTATCACTTCAATAAATCATTCAATTTTTCTAAAATTTTAATCATTTGTTTTTCTGTACGTCATTTCTACCCATTTTCGTCCCATTCGTATATCTCCTTCTTGGTGCGTCTTTTTTTTTTTTTTTTTTGGCTAATGTATAATTAAACACGCCAATGCGAAATGTTTACGCAGACGGTTTTTGCAGTGGCGGGAAACTTTCATTAAAACTTGATACAATGTGTGTTAAAGAAATAAATCTTGTTTCCAAGCTACATACCTCAATAGAAAACTTATTCGGCCATTTCTTGTAATCCTTGGGATATTTACGTAGCTGTGCTATTCTATGTGCGAATCGTTCTAAAATAAGGGTGTTACAAATTTTATTTTTCACTTCCTGGCAGTGTCTACATACTTAAACAAAAACCTCTTTAAATCCTCGATTGTGTAGCTAAATTCAACAGAGGTAAAAAATGGAAATACCCCCTAGTAACAGCTGTTTAAATATAATTCAACATCTGGTTTATAATCGAACGATGTGTTTTCATGTGTGCGAAGGTTCCAAACTATTTCATGTCAATTAACGTCAAATGTGGATGCGGAAAACGTTTTCGCTTTTGCTTTCCCCAGTCAAAATAATATTATCAATAATTTTTTATAAATTGGTCGGATTCTGAAATTTTAACATGCTATTTTATCAATATATTAGGTTATTAAAAACTGTATCGTTGTTTAATGAAAATATAGAATTAAAATTTTATATCAAAAGATTTAACTTTTCGTAATTATGTGTGATAGAATTAAGTAACGATTTTGAAATGTTTAAACTATTTTTAGGGGAAAATATTAAGATATGTACTTACTTTTTTGAATTTATGTTGAAAATTTAGAATTGTTGATAAGAACTTTTACGTGAATGAAATAATATTGACAAATTAATATAAAATAGGATAATAAATATTGTTTTAAGTATTACGATAGAAAATATTAAATGTTTTAATATAGAATAGTATAATAACCCATAAAATATGAGTAATTCAGGAACCTGAATGTTATTGTAAGTAGTATGGAGTTATGATGACTACTTTTAAAAATTATGGTTGATTATATATTCAGATAAACTTCCACTTTTATTTTTTTCGTATAACATAATTATTTTTTAATGGAATGACTTTTAATTTTTTTATATAAATGTGATGTTATAGTGCAGTTAAAAAATATCAGTTGCGTTTAAGGAACTTAGGCATTTATAAGTAACTGACATAACAGCTTTTAACCATTAGTGAGTATACACTAAATTCGTTAATGTGGATTTGCCCATAAGACAAAAATGTTTGCATTAAGAGAAAGCTATGTGGTCTTCCAGTTTGTACAAAAATAGGTAAATTAGAAATTTCGACTGCAAGAGAATATTATTTCAATGACGTTTCGAAAGAAAAATTATTGACATTATAATACTTTGAAATTTCTTGTGAATTTTAACGTAATTAATACATGCATTTAAAATTTTTATATTTGAAAAGTTTTAAAAGCCTTCCCTAAACAGATAAAATTATGATTTTTATTTATTTTCTTATTTTATATTCACACAATTTCATGGTCCATATTATTATTGCAAGGCAGTGTAAAATTTTATTTATAAAATTTAAAAGGTTTTTACTTGAATATAAAAGTCATATGTCTTTAATTTTAATTTTGGTATACACGTTTCTATTTCAATATACTAATTTGAAGATTTTTATAACCATAAATTATAAAATTTTGATAATTATACGATACCGGAAGCGAGCTGCCTTTATTGAGGAACGGGATGTTTTAGGTTCTGTGGTATTAAAGCATCTCACAACCATCCGCTAGTTGTAACGCTGATTCGCTTTGTGAAGACCCATCCATTTTAATCAAATATATTCTATTATTGCATTGTATTTTATTAGTGTTCTACTATTAATTTCTATAGTACATTTTACATTGCTGTACAATTAAGAAAATGTGCATTGTTTTTAAGCGTTAATTAATTTTAATACAAATTTCATGAATATGTAAAAAAATTTTGGTTTTATATTGATAACAAAATTTTTTACGAGAGAATTTCAAGACAAGAACTGCAAATTAGGATGATTATGATTATGACATTCAAACAAAGATTTTACAGAACTGGGAATTTTTACAGTCATTTCTTGAAAATAAAAATAGGACATTCCTTACAGTACTTTTACAGAAAAATAAACTTGCAGACTTTCAAAATTGTAACTTGCAGATTTTCAAATTTTCAAAATTTCAATCAAATTTTCAATTTGTATTTATTTTTAAAAATGATATCTACAAGATTTTTGTTATTTTAAATAACTATTTAAACCAAATTCTATGTTTTTTTCACATTGTATTTCTCTTGTTTCGCTAGTTCTTTAATGCTTTCTTCTAAAACTGCTTTATTGTCGCCAAGCCTTTTCTCTTTGAAGGGTGTGAATATGTAAGACAAAAATAGGCAAATCAGCTTCATAATATAATTCAGTAATAGCCTCATAATTTCTCAATTTCAGTTTCGGTGTTTTCTCTCTGTACTTTTCTGAACTGCCCCATTTTTACATTAATCTATATCACACAGCTTGCATAACGGTAATGACGTGGAGCTAATTCGGAACTTGAACTCAAAATTTTGAGAAATGAAATCTTCCTAACCTGAACCAAACCTTCTTTTGGTGAGCTTCCTTGTTGGATAATTGAGCACTTTAGCTTCCGCCGTTTTTCCCATGAAGATTCTAGTTCCTCCCGTATTCCTATGGCAACAGTATCAGAAATGTAAATGTTCTTGAATAAGCCACATCAGAGTGACAAGTAAACTATGCCTGGAAATGTCAATTGAAATAAAAATGAAATTTAATCCTTATCAACTGCCAAGTTTTCTGGTCATTACGTATTCAACATTTTAGCATTCTACGCAATTAGAATTCTTCCTCTGCAATATGGATCTGTGTTCTATGATATCTACACGTTGCTCCATTAGTGTTTCTGCGTTTCTACGCCACAGTGTTCCTACATCAGTACTTCTAAATTTGTTTTTGCTACATTTGAATGAAATGCCACATTTGTCCATCTACGCTGTCAAAGTTCATGCTATTCATTATAGATTGAATCAATGCTTCTATGCCATCGATACTGGTACGTATTTTTCTGTTTCCGTTACATACACACACACATATATATATATATATATATATGTGTGTGTGTATATATAACAGAAACGATGTGAACAATAAAAATTTTTTTAAAAAGTATATTAAATGGACAGTAAAGTTATACATACACATGTCCCGTCGGTATCACATATGCAATTCCTACTCTTGCATGGCTGAACTCGCCACTCTTCTTTCAAAGTTAATTTTCAGAAATTTTAGAAAAACGGAATGTTAAAATTAATTCATTAATAGTGAGTGAATCAACAAATACACTCCTACAATTTTAGAATGAAAGATACAAATTGTTTAAAAAATAATTATACTTAAAGATGTATGAAATAGCAAGAAAATTGACTTTTATACGTTAAGTCTAAAAATCTCGATGTGTAAGAAAGAGTAAAAATGAGTGATGTAGAAGAATCCATTAACGTATGACAAAAGTATCGAAGGAATGAAATTAACGCCAAACGGAATAGGGAAATATTATAAATTAGTCAATAAATGAATAAATTATGATAGTAAAAGGAATAACATTCAGTGAATTCAGGTTTGCTTGCATTATTCGAAAATCTTCCCACGCCCTCCCACGAAAGTTAGCTGTAAGATCAGAGTTCAAAAGTTGTAATACTATCTGTAGCTGTAATTATTAATCGAGTAGTGTAAGACTGTGCTGTTGCAAAAATGCATAAAAGTTGTTTCTCTAATAAAAGTTAAATTGAATTGGTTTAATTAAATGGACCATTTGGCTCTTTATGGTAGCTGAGCGTTGAAATAAAGCGAAGGAAAAAAATAAGAAAGATTTAGTAATGAATTATTATTACGAACTATCAGTAAAACAGTGGGAAAGAACTGGGGTTCTATTTTTTTCCTATTTCGCTCTTGTCAAATGGATTTTAAATTAGGAGCAAATAGGTGCACATTTCCTTTTGCTTCGTTTTCATTTGATGTTTTGTGTTTTAATTAAAAACAGATATTTCGCCAAATTTCCTCATAATTTATTCAAATTTTACATGTATTTTTTGTACTCTCGTATTTGTACATCATCAATAATTTATTCTCATGGTTGTATATTTTTCTGAATTGTCTGTAATGTACGTGATTAATTTACGTACGTTAATTAATGTACGTGATGATTTAATGTACGTGAGAGAAATTCACCTCTCTCGAGGTTTAAGGATAAAGTGAAATTTGTCTCGGCATCCACTTCAAAAGAGGGCAAAACATTCTGGAATCGTGAGCAATTTTCTTAGAGAACACTTATGATATTAACATTCCAGATTGTAAGCAAGGGACATACATTTTTTACATTAAAAATTTTCGTACTCTTTACCTTTAAACGTTTCTCAAGGTAAAAAAAATTAAAATGTTTCTCAATCCTTATTTTGAAAACATATGGTAAACGCTAAACTCAGTTTGTTCCGAAAGCTTGAAAATCAATGCGGATGAATAGCAAAGACTAATTTTCAATCAGTTTTTAATTTTCAGTTTTACAGTTCACAAATATCCTCTAAAAAGTGCTCATAGCATTTAAGTTTCTAATAACTGTTTTCATTCTTCGAGAGGAGAAAAATATTCAGACGAAACAACATAGATGTTATTCTTTTTTCCCATTCCGTGTAGATACACTGGTGTGCAAAAATTAAGGACGAAGTCGAAAAATTAGCATATCAGCTGAACGAAGAGGCAGAGCGGACAGAAAGACCAATCAGGAGATTAAGTAAGGTGATGTACGGTAGCACATGCGCAGATATGCAGGTAGACGTAATGGGGGAGTGTCTGAGTAGTATAAAGCATGTTGTCGGTGTAAGATCAGTATTTCTGGCAAAGAGATTGCACGCCGTATAGCAGTTAAAATCACACCGAGTAGCGAGAAATGGCGAATAATCAATTTGTTAGACGACATCTGCATGCTTTTACCCGAGGTCGAATCATTGGGAAGTTGGAGGAAGGCCGCAGTGTGACACGTGTGGCTGCAGATTTCGGAATTGCTGACAGCATCGTTTCACGACTTTGGAGACAATTTCAAACTACAGAAACAGCTATCCGGGGGTCTAGTAGTGGTCGTCCTCGAGGAACCACATCCGCAGATGACCGGTATATTGCCTTACAGGCCAGAAGAAACAGGCGGCAGACAGCGGGAGAAATCGCTAGACACACGACACAGACGACTGGACGACCGATATCGCGTTTTACCGTTCCCAGAAGACTGCACGGTGGTGGTCTGTTTGCACGACGCCCTGTACGGTGTGTACCTCTAACGCCTGCCCATCGAAGAAGGCGCTCTCTGTAGTGCCGGGAACACCGGAATTGGAGAAACAATGAATGGGGACGAGTACTCTTTACAGATGAGAGCAGATTTAGTCTGAATTGCGATTCTAGACACATACACATCTAGGCAGAGCGGGGAACACGCAATAACCCCTTCAACATCATCAAAAGAGACTGTTTTGGAGGTCGCGGAGTTCTCGTTCGAGCAGACATAATGCTTGGTAGCCGGACCGACCTTCATATCTCCCAAGGAGGTTCGTCACCTGGGACTGCTATTGTAACGAGGTTCTTCTTCCTTACATGCGTCTTTTCACAAGGGCTATGGGTCCTCAGTTCCTCTTCATGAACGACAACACTCCACCTCATCGCACAGTTACTGTGGTAGAGCTGTTGGAGAGTGAAGATATTGAAGACATGGTTTGGTCGGCAAGGTCTCTGGATCTAAATCCCGTCAAGCATGTACGGAACTTACTAGGGAGACCCGTGGCAGCACGTAACTTATCGCCAGTAACGATTTCGAAACTGCAATTGGTGCTACAAGAGGAACGAGCAGCAGTGTCTCAACAGCTCTTAACAACCACATATCCAGCATGCACAAATGATGTGAAACCTGCCTAGCAGTCAGGGGAGATCATATCCCCTATTAAAGACCGGATGTTTCTTGCTGGACACCCATCACAGGGATGTTTCGGCCTTCAGTCGCATTGCGCTCCATGCTACTTTTTCAATAAAGCTTCTTTTTATCCCTGTGATTTCTCTTTTAGTAAGTGTTGCTTACATTACTCTAGTCCTTACGTATTGGGGATCTTACGGTATTAAATGTGTTGATTTGGAGAGCTTTTGTACAAAGTTATATTGAAGAAACCGTCTCCTCCTTAATTTTTGCACACCAGTATATTTCTGACTACCCAAGAAATGAATGCACTAAAGTCTGCATGCATAGTAATCAAAACTTATATGTTATATAGCGGACGCTCGTTAATTCGAATCTTCGGTTAATTCGAACTAATCCAAAGGCTCCAAAAAACTTGTATTGAAATTAATGTTAAAAATATCTCATCAATTCGAACTAAATTTTTATCACTTCGGTTAATTCAAACTAAATTTTTATCACTTCGGTTAATTCGACCTAAATATTTTATAATTTTTTTTTCTCGTTTAACTGGTTTTATGTGTCAAAGTCGTCTGTATTTCTTTCCTGTGTAATGAGGCACAAGCCTGCATTCCTAGACTATTCCATTTTTGCTAAACGTTAGTGGCTGCCATATTACTGACTCTACGTCTGGAGGCAAAGGTAGAAATTTTTAAAAAAGTAGAGAATTGCGAATGTAAAGTTACCAGCTGACTATGGAATTAAAAAGTACTGCGTCAACTTATTTGAAATCAAGAAATGAATTTTAGATTCAAGGGAAAAATCTTAATTTGCTAGAGGAAGGAAACACATTAGATATGTGTCCCAAGAAGATCTAAAAAACGCTCTGTTGGTATGGTTACAGGAGGCTAGATCTCGAAATTTTCCGATAAACAGACCCCTATTTCAGACAAAGGCTAATGAATTGCTAAGTCGAAGGATAATAAGATTTTAAATGCAGTGATGAATTTTTTCTCGGCTTAAGGCAACATATTTCTTACCAAACTCTGATGTAAATAAAGACGTGGGGAATTTTAATTTCTCTAGGAAACTGTCAGGGCTTTTCTCTATTTACCTGCCGAAACATACTTTTATTGCAGACGGAACTGCATTTTTTTATAAACTATTGCCAAACAGGACATTGCATTTTAAAGGGGATGCTTGCGTAGCATTTTTCGAGGGAAAAGCGTAAAATTCTTTTGTTTGTGAATAACACAACCTTCCACAATAACCTTCCAGAACTGTGTTCCATACAAGCTGAATATTTTCTGCCAAATACAACTCCGAAGCTACAACCAGTATATTAAGCAAACATGCATAGTCTTGAAACAAATTATCGTAAGAGATTCTTACAACAAATCCTTTTTTCTTTAGATTCTGGTGAAATTACGACATTACTATGCTGAAAGCTATAAATGATCTACATGCTGCATCGGTTGCTGTTAACGAAAGCTCAACTAGTAATTGCTTCCATCACACTAAATTAATGCACACCGAAGGAAATAATCATATCGAAGTATGTGACGATACTGATACAGCTTTTCCTGAATTAATAAATAAATAAATAAATGCGACGACGTTACTTTTTCTCATTATGTGTGGATACATGAAGACCTATATCTTTGTGGAAAACTGAGCAACGATGACATAATAAAAACTATCCAAGAAGATGAAAGAGACCTTATCGGATTCAGAAGAGAATGCAGAAATTGTTAAGCATCATAATGATCAATCCATACTAGACTCTATAAAAACTCTGCAAGCGTTTATTCAGATTGTACCTTCTTCTGAAAATTAGTTGAAATGTTTACTTATCGAGAATCTGGTCGAACAATATAGGCATAATAAACAAAACCATTTACAGTTTTTTCCAAAAGTGTAATTTATAATTTTAATTAAAGATTACTTTGTACTGCATATTTTCTGCTTCATTTTATGATTAAGGTAGGTATTTATTTCCTTTTTAATATTTTTAATTTTAGATAGCATAGTATAATATATGTTTTGGGGTTATGCATACTAAGAATTTTTTCTTCTTCAGTGATACACTTTTAAAGTGATGTTTTCTCATAACATCGGTTAATTCGAACTCTTTTCTGACAGCCTTTAAGTTCCAGTTAACAAACATCCACTGCAGTTTTGGCCTATGTTTAGAATAATTTATGTTTGGAATAAAGCTCATTCGACATCATTGTACGCTTCTACTCGTTATATTATAATTCTTTTCGCAAGCCAACTGTACGAATTTACGCAGTTTCTGATCAAGCTCCAATATTCTGTCCAGCTAAGATATACGCATTAAAATCAGTAAACTAAAGTCACTGTATGTTTCTGCTCTCGTTACAACATAGTTCTTTTTCCATTTCAACTGTACAAATTTACTTTGTTTCTGACTAAATTCTAATATTTCTGTATTCCTAAGATACACTTTGCAATATTTGTAAAGCCTGAAGGAAAGCACGAAAATTTTAAGAAACATACCTGAAGGGTCTTAATTTAAAGTTGATTCATAAATATGTTTTATGTTTATTGCATTTGAATAAAAGCATTATTGAATATGAGTGCCCTCAGTATTTTTTTTTCATCCAGTATCGTAGCTAAATGTGTGGATAACAATCTGAGCGCAAATCAATTTAATTTTAAAAATCCGTAGACTTTATTCTTTGAAGAACCAATAGTCACTCTGCCAAATGGATAAAGATGTTATGAGCACGAATATGAGAAGTTATATTTCATAAAAAATAGCCCGTTCTCATTCTATATAAACTGAATAATAATTATCTCCAACAATTTTTGCGACTGCTAGAATACAAGTGTGGAAACTTCGAGCTATTTTCCATGCAGCAAAGTATAAAAAATTTTATTGCTACAAAAGAAACGTAATTTACGATTTTTCATAGTTATTTAGTGTTTTAAGGCTCAAATTTTGACGCATGCTAAACACAACATAAATTTGCACGGATGAAAAACATGGATGAACTAAAGTCATCAAACATCTTTAAAGACAGAAATGCACAGCGTATTCAATAACTATAATATGCAAAGTGTATTTTGGAATAAGCCATGAGTATTTTCTTGTAAATCAAAGTATATGCATCTGAGAATATGCCTTTTCCATTTAACTTAATTTCGATATCTTTTGGTCAATTTTCAAAACAACATTTAATAAATGTGATAGAATGAATTTTCGTAACGTAATTGTTAATACAATGAGTTTTGATTAACATACCGTGAAAATGTCCTAAATTGAGGAATTATAATACATTTTATCCCAATAAATATGATATTAAGAAACTGAATACATCAATTAAAATTAAAAATAATAATAGTTTTTACTTCATAAAAAGCAGAATTTGGATGTTCTAAGGCCCATTTCAAAAACTTTTTGTGCTCTATTTTGAATCAAACTCTCCCCTTTAATGTTTTAAAAATTAAATTTGAGGCAGCAATCATCTGTATCGCACTGCTACTTATTTCTTTTTTTAGGTTGATAGAGCTGTGAAAATGTTATTATGAGCACTAAAGATTTGAAATATAAAATGCCGTACTTAAGTTTTTGCTGTAAATGCGTGTTCATTTACATTTTTATTTCAATAATTTTAGTTAGTGATATTGATTTTTATGGCATTTCAACTACATGTTATTGACATATACTATATTTCGTGATCGTTTTATTGTTTACCTGATATCTTGAGTTCCGCCGTTCCCTGCGCTGCATCGGCTTCATTATAAACGAAACACTGGTACATTCCTCTGTCTTCCCTCCTAACTGATGTGATGTGCAGTACATCGCGTGACAGGAGTCGCACTCGACTAGAAGCAGCCAGCTGACGTTGGTCTTTCTTCCACGTGACTGAATGAACGGGATATCCGGTGACGTTACAATTGAATGTGGCCTCTTGGCCGATGTTCAGCACTTGATGGGGAGGTCGGAGATGAACAGCCAAAGGAGCTGCGGTAGAAATTAAAATAATTAAGTACATCCACATATATATTTGCGTAAAGCATCATGTTAGAGTTCCTTTTAGCATACTTACTATACTTGATTTCCAAAATAGAAAAAGCATCATTCGTTAAAAATATTATTCGGATTAAAAATATCCTTAATCTTGTACAATGATAAACTACGAATATTTTAACTAGATACTCGCAGTTTACCGCAAAAACAAAATATCTAATCTTAGCTAATGCTTTAGAATATGCTGCTTTACAATTGCCTAAAATACAAAATATGGTTAATGAGCAATAAAACATTACCAATGTTTTTAAATTAAAACGAATAAATTAGAAAATTTTCCAATTATAACAAAAAAAGAGTAAATTTAATTATGCGGCACAATTTATAACAGGAAGCTGCCACACGTTTATTGTCTTGTTCTTTCACGACTGATCTTCTGGAATGTTACCATAGGTCGATGGATGAAATTTTAGTTTTTACATAACGATTAAGATTAAATTGCCTTAAAATCTCTCATTTAGGAAGAGAATCCTTAAATTTGAAATATGCTGTACAATCGAAGATCTTCAGCCAATAAAAGAATTTTAAAGCCAACAATAACTTTATTGTAATCAGATAGCATTCTCTAGCCACTGCTTAAATTTTGGATTATCTACAACGCCTCTGAGTGAACTCTGTCCAAACCAGAAAATAATTTAAAGAAAGTATGATAATGACACGAGAAACGTGTGCCTTTTTTTTGAATAAATATATATGCCGATAAAAATAACAAGGACTTACAACTGTATGTCATTGTTAGAAATACATTTATCAAAGGTTAACCCTGACTCCTCGATTCCTCTAAAGCTCATCAGTGAGTCTTATGACAACAATCTTGCTAATCTTTTTATATATTTTACTGTTTTAAAATTGCAATCGGTTTTTATAAAAACTTTCTCACTGGAGATAATGCTTGGTTTATTATTTGTTCAAATATTTCTCCGAAATATGTAGGCTCGTTGTGGTTAAATGAACAACACAACTGAACACTGTTTGTGCTGTTCAAATTCATATCCAAGGCAAACCAGCTTACTGTTTTTCATGATTAACCTATGAATATCATGAGGTATTTTTCATTTGAAATGTCTGGCATCTTAAACTGCCGAGGACATCAATCCTGTTAGGTAGATATCATTTGTGCGCATTGGCTACACGAATTAACCAGTGAATAACTAATCAAAACATTATCAGGCCATTAACTTTATCTTAAATATATCGGCAAGTGTGCTTGAGACATTTCGTTGAAAATTTACTAACAACTATTATGCCTCGTTTTGTTTTCTTTTAGAACAGAAATTTATGTAAACTTTATGGCAATAGGCGTAGGTTTAAATGAAAAGAAATGTTGCAGTAGAAACGTGGGTGTTGTTACCGCTGCGGCTTATCTAAAGCGAGACAGCCGCTAATCAGAACACCATTAAATGCCTAAAGTTGGCATGGTTCACATATGTTGTAAGCTACTTAAGTTTATGTTGTAAGCTACTTAAGTTTATGTTGTAAGCTACTTAAGTTTATGTTGTAAGCTACTTAAGTTTTGACTGCCCAATCTACTTAGTACTTATCTTCGCGCAGAGCTACTGTAGTTGCAGCACAATTAATGTACAGTAAATTTACAGAAAAGAAGGGCTAGAAAAATTAATTTGTGTTGTTTTATTTTAAGTAGAAAATCCCACAGACTGTGAAGAATGAAGCTTTATATTAGCTTTTCCTTTTTTAATTATTCTTCTGTCACAGTAACATCCAACATAGGTGTAACTTCTATGGATAAGCATTTAGTACACATAGTTATGCAAGTAGTTAGAAATTCTTATTCGTAATGAACTAAATGTATCTGAGGTGCTGAAGAAAGACATTTAGGTGTATATTTCATAATCGTTTTTAATTTTCATCTAATTTTCCGTAATTATCTCTCATTTTATTTTGGAAGTGTCAAATACCCAGTTTCATAAGCAACATATTGTTACGGATTTTGTATTTGATTAGCTATTTTTAGTAGAATTATTATTAAAATTGTATATATCCACGTGCAATGCAGCACAAGACGTATTTTAAATTAAAAGAAAGCTACTGAGGAAAAGTAAGAATACAGGAGCACGCGCATTTAACATTTAATAAGTAGCTATCTCGTACTTTATACTTAAATAGAATGAATGTAATTGGCTACTTTGTTAGCTGTAATCGTAATTATACTCTTTTTCTTTCCAGAAATCTCGAGAAAAAAGAAATTACCTGAACTTTCTCGCGGCTGATTAGAAAGCTTTAAAAAGCCGGAGAGAGACATCTCAGTTCTGTTGTTGTTTAGTGAGCTATTTTTTTTTCGAATTCACGGTGAGATCAGATTAGCGTTCTCTTTGCATTGGTTTGCATTCTAACGTTTAGAATAGTTTAAAGGGTAGCTACTGATCATATTGCGTGATATTGTGATATTGTACGAATATCTCTGTGGAAACTTTCAGTGTTTTGTTATATATATATATTTGTTATATATATAT
>KK121964.1:891405-929616 GCA_000611955.2 Stegodyphus mimosarum
TTTTTTTTTTTTTTTTTTTTTTAAGCAGGAAGGTGAAAAATGTGCAGTGCTCTCGCCGGGACTCTAACCCTGGACCTCTCGGATGCGCGTCGAGAGTGCTACCGTTTCACCACGAAGGCAAGCTGAAAGGAGGGATAAAATATCTTACAATGGAATACCATTCGTATAACAGTATTTTATATCTCTAAGATAAAATTTGAGCAACAACTGCCGCATATTGTAACGCCAGTGCACACGTTAAGTGCAATAAAATCAACCTGTAAATTAAATCTGTGCATTTTTGTTGAATAAATTTTAATAAAAATCACCATATCTTCTAAGATATACACTCACGTTTGTGAAAATTGCAACACCAAGAAGGAATCGTCATAATTGCATGCAATTTAATACACAGTTGAGTGGTAGTGGTACAAATAAATGATTAAATGTTCAAAGCAAACAAACAAAAACAAGAGATCAGAATCAGTATTTTGTGTGGCCACCACGCGCCGCAATAAGTGCTGCTACACGACGTGGCATGGAGTCAAACAAAGTTTGAATGTCTGACTGAGGAAGAGCATTCCATATCGTTTGTACGCGTACCCAAAGTTCGTCTGCAGACGCAACAGGACGAGGATCACGAGCAAGACGCCGACCAATGACATCCCACACATGTTCAATTGGCGACATATCCGGGGAACACGCAGGCCAAGGAAGAAGCTGTACCTGCTGCGCTGCAAAGAAGGATTTAACAATCCGAGCAGTATGAGGGCGGGCATTGTCCTGTTGAAATACAGCGCCTGGCAAGCTTTGAAGGAAGGGAACAGCTTCGGGCTGTAGAACTTCACGGATATACCGGTTGCTGTTCAGATTGCCCACAATTCGTAGCAATTGAGATCGTCTATGATATGCTATGGCGCCCCAGACCATAACTCCGGGTGTTCGTCCACTGTGGCGTTCGATAATGCACTCCGGAAGGTGGCGTTCACCGGCATAGCGTCTGACACGAATGCGGCCATCATGGTACCACAAATTAAAGCGGGATTCGTCAGAAAACACGACATGCTGCCAATCAGCACGCCAGTCTCTATGCTGATTGGCCCATTGTAGCCGCAGGCGGCGATGGTCGTGCGTTAGGGGGATCCTGTATAAAGGAGTCCGTGCGCGCAGTCCACACTGCAGCAGACGTCTACGAATTGATGAAGCACACAATGAAACACCTGTAGCTATTGACCACAGTGCTGCCAATTGTCTAGAGGAAGCTGTACGGTCCGTCCGCGCCATGCGGACCAGGTGTCTATCATCGCGAGCTGACGTCACATTTCGGGGTCCACTCCCGGATTTCCGAGTTGTCCGACACTCGTCCGTCCACTGCTTCCAAACGCGCATCACTGTGCTGCTGTTACGCTGCACACGAGAGGCTACTGCACGATACGACAATCCAGCTTCACGAAGGCCGATGATTCTCCCTCGTTCAAACTCTGTAAGTTGTTCAAATCTCGCTCTCTTTCGTCGACGAGGCATAAGTACAGATTGAGTTAACGTTTACCACTAGCAGATAACCACCGATAACCATACACGCCTCGCTACAGCCGTCTATTTATTCGGATCCATCAGCCGTTCAGAGGGCGCTGCTCAGCATACGCATGCGCTAGGGATTTGCAATTCTAATCATTTGCATATCATGCGCTACTTTGCATTTCCTGAAAATTTCAGCTCACTCGCGTAAGTCCTTCATGGTGTTGCAATTTTCACAAACGTGAGTGTAGAATTACTTCTTGAGGTACCGGTAATGTTCTCATGCTATTTTCATAAAATGAAGCTGTAACAATTATCATCATTTTTACATTTAACATCAGTATACTTTAATGTTATTACGAAAACTGTTTATTAGCATCATTTGACATTATATTCCATAGATCATGTAAGCGAGTTAGCTAGTAAAACTGTTTATGTCATCATTTTGTTCATTTAAGATATATCTGGAATTAAAACGCTCATTAATTAACAAAACGCTTATACCATGAAACCAGCTTTCTGAGACTTATTTCACAGCAACTGGAAACTGACTTGACTGTCTGAATTAGCGGTTACGGGCGAAAACATCGCTGTAAAAACATCGCGGACGAAAGCGTCGAGGAGAAAGGCAAAACGCAAGAAGGAAATTGAAACATTAAAAAACTGAAAATCAGTAGAAAATTAATTCTGCTTGTAGCAGTTAATAATGTTTTAAGCTTACATAATTAACTAATAAATATCATTAATTAATTAATCTCTTTTATAAAGTCTTATTGGGAATTTTTCATAAAAAATATAACCTAAGAGATATTACAAAATGGGAAATGAGTAACTCCACTAAGTTACCTCTATTAAAATTCTTTAATTAATTATCAAACTGTAAAATTATTTTCTGAAGTCATATTTTGCTTCAGCTTATACATTTTCTTAAAGTGTCATCAATATTTCCATGTACAGAGAGCAGTTTATCGTTTGAATGTCGATTTGTTATTTATCAAACGTGTAAGCTACATAATATTTCAGCAGGGGATTTAAAATCTATTAACTGCTATAAGTAGCTTTAATTTTCCAACACTTTTCAGATTTTGATTGCTCCTTACTGTTTAAAAAATATTAGTTAATTCAAAAGTCTCAAATATAAATATAAAAATATTCCTCATTCATTCTTGCGAATCATCATGCGAACATGAATTTACAACTTTTAAAGCTTCAAAAACGCGTGTGTGCGATGTTATCGTCATGCGGTGATTTTTAGGTGCTTTATTTTTTATTAAGATATTTTCAACGACGATGATTTTAAACTGCAAAATGTTTTTGCCGCTTTGTTTCCGATGACGATGTTTTGTACTATGATGCTTTACCCAAAGACATTTTCGCTTCGAATTGTCTTTTCCACGATGAAAGTTTAAGCCTGCAATCATCCATTAATATTCTTAAAATATTTTAAATGACGTTTAAGTTATTATTTTGAATATTAATATATGTATAATACAAGTAGCATTTCTGCAGTCCATGCTCAGGTAAAGCAGAAAGTAGGTTGTAAAGAGGATAATGTGCGTACATGAGAAATAATGTTAAAAGTTAAAATTAGGTTAAATGAGAGCAATTGATAAAGCGAAAACGTCGTTTAATATGTTGTAAAAACAGAATAAATATGTTGACATTCTTTAAATAGTTTAAGTTCATTTTTAAGTATTAAGTATTCTTTAAGTTTTTCAGAAAAGTGCACTTTTCTAATATTCCTTCATAAAATTAATCGAAATAATGTTTAAGTTCACTTCTGATTTCATAGTTCGACAATTAGCAACAGGAAATGCAAATTTAATTTTTAAATCATTTGTCATTCTTCCAGTAAGTAGAAAGTCTCAGTTTAAATAAATTATGCCGTTAAACATGTCAATTAACAAATTCTTTTATGTAACATTTGGAACCGCCCTTAGGAATTTTTAACCACGACTTTAAACGCTTTTGTTCCATCAACTCATGTGGGGCTAATAAAGAAAGGAAGCCGTAAAGTTTCACTTTTGCCGGAAGACATGTGCGAAAACAATTCTTTAAGAAAATCTGTACATTTCGAAGATAATTGAACCCATAATTTGTGTCTCTTATCTTGCTTATCAGAACCTTACTCAATAATTAATATTCGGAAACAAGTTTTACCCTCTATCGGTAATTACTTCGTAACTCGTTTCCTCATGTCAATCATCATTTTGCTTTGGGAAAAGAACGCTTTAACTGTGATAACAGAAGTTTCTTACGCTTATTTTATTATTGTGTATAAGTCTTGAATTTTCTAAATTAAGTAATTACTTTCAGTGTGTTCAATCTGCATATTAAAAAAATTAAACCATATACATATTGAGCATATTTAAATGTTTAATTACTTATTTTTCAGTAACATTACACTGCTTTCTTGGAAAGGAAATCACATAACAATGTACAGAGAGCAAAGCTGAATTCCCAGCTGTCTTGGCTAATGATTGTTTACTTCTTTGCTGTACTATTTAGAGTAGTTCTTTACATGTAAGGCCCACTAGTGGCCGATCACTAGCGGCTGAATAAATATCATTAATATATGTAATGTTTATACGGTGATACAGTTTCCCTTAGAAAGAACTCCACGAAGGCATCCCTCCCCTAAGGTGGGATAGCCCTGGAACGCCTTACCATAATCAGACAAACTTAACCATCCTTTACGTACAGGGTTTAGCATTCTCTTACGATCACCTCAGACTTTTTCTTCTGTTAAAATGATGTAAAAAATTTCTTAGTGTAAGAAAATAAGTGTAAGAATATTAAATTTAAAATTATATAAACTTTGGCCTTAGACTAATATAGATATTAAAGACAATCTCTGCGAAATTTGAGAAAGTTTGACATGAGTCTTGCTTCATCAAAGAATAAAAAGTACTTTTATCAGTCAACTAAATTAACATAAATTAATATCAGTAAAGAAACGAAGAGCAATAATCTAGTGCTAACTGCAAAACAAAGTTTCGCACACAACTTATACAGACACACAAGTTATTAAAATAACTGAACGAGCACTTTGCAAAGCCCTAATAAAATAAAATCATTAATTAAAAATTACACATTTTGGTACATAGGGAAGCTTCAAGGAAGTTTGAGTTTGGAAAAAGCATTTAAATAACTTTGAAACTACAAATTATTCAAAAGACTTCTTTAGCTGTTGAATTAGATTTGCAAGATGACTACTATGCCCAAAATCATTAACTAATAATCTTTACTGAAAGGAATTTCAATACCTTTCAGCTAGCTGTTAAGTTACATTTTTTCAACTAGCTGTTATGTTTACTGAAAGAAATTTCAGTACCTTTCACTAACTGTTAGGTTACAGTTTTATTAAATACTAATGTGAAAAAGCAAAAACAGAAATTTATAAATTAGTTCTTGTAATTGTAAAAAAGAGACAAATGTTATAAATTAAAACTTAACGCAAATACTTATTAATTTTATAGTTTACTATAAACTATTTTATAGTTTAATTTTATAGTTTTTATAGTCATATACAGGGTGTCCTGTAAATGTTGCGACAAACTTCTGGGGGAGGTAGGACCCATCATAAGGATTAAGAATTGTATAGGAATCCATGCATAGAATGTCACTGTACGCCTCCAGGAGCTGCTGTACAGAGAGTACTAGTGGAAAGTGAGGATTGCCTCATTCGAGCGGTAGGCACCATACGAACAGCATGGAACGCTATACAGACGGAGACCTTGTAGACATGCACTTAGTGTATGGAATATCTGAGGGTAATGGGCGAGCCGTTGCACGCACTTTGTTAGGACTGAGTGTTCGGTGCATATTCTTGGCAAATATCTTCGTGAAAGTAACTAAGTCCTAAGTCCTGATCTTGAACAGGGAGCTGAATGCAGCTATGTTCTGTGGTAGAATACTGTGAATAAGTGGTAGAAGAACTACACTTCGGAGGGATTTTAAATCCTCTTTTATTAAACCACAATTATGTACAGCCACTTCCCAACTCGGGAGGGATACAGAAAATAATGACCGCCACTTGGGTCTAAAATGAACAATCAAGTTATTTAAACTAAAACTAATTAGAAATTAAATCGTCGTTGCTCACAGAGCTATAAACGCGAGGTTGACCTCTATGCTAAATGGTGCGTAGCAAGATTTAACTAATACTAACGCACTTAGAATTACTTCAATAAGTAATAGCGTAACAGCGCTACGGCTTAGAATTTAAATACTAGCTGGTCAGGCGAACGTCGAACAGAGTAGCAGTGGTTTGAGACTAAAAGCTCTCTCACATTGAAAAGTTCCTACCTTCCGTTTAAATAGAAACTCAGCTCCACTTCAAATTAGCATAAAGCTGAAACGCGCGCTTATTCTAACGGGAAGTTGAAATGAGAACAGATAGAAAAGGGTAAATTAAAATAAAACTTTGTTAGTTTAAACTAAAACCCTACAACTTATCGAGAACGAGAGAGAATCGAGAATTATTCTTACTTTTAAATAAGAACTGGACCCCCGATAAACATCAACCACACAACAGTTTGTATGCACGTCTGCATCAAATTTTTGCGACTTCGGGTCATTAAGAAGTGGTAGAACAAGTGAGCGCGGGCCAAAAGCGACTCATTCGGCCCTTAGGGAAGAAAGTGTGTTAGATGCGATGGAGAGTAATCCAAGAAAAAGCATACGTGCCATTGCTTCTTAACTTAGAATATCTCGTATCAGTGTCCAGCGTGTCTTGAACGCCGAGTCCTTCCACGCCTTTTTCGTCTCCAAAGTGTTCAGTTACTACTCCCAGATACCATCCTGAACGAGTGCGTTTCGCACAGTGGTTTCTGCAAGAAAGTGCCCGTGATGTTGTTTTCCCAGCTTATGTGTTGTTCAAGGATGAGATGCCGTACTCAATCCCCACAAATTTTTGGGCTTAAGAAACCCCCCGCGGCGTGCAGCGCAACAACACTTCAAAGATAATGTGTGGGTGGGTTTGGGTACCATCCAAGTTGAATGTCGCAAATTATCTGATCTTTCTGGAGCAGGTTGTTCCCCGCTTGCTTGACGATGTCCCAACAAATGTGAGGCGCAACATGTGGTTCCAACATGATGGGGCGCCTGTTCATCTGGGACTGGATGAACAGATAATTCTCGCATCGATGGATTGGGAGTGCTGGACAGTTTCCCTGGCCCCTACGCTCACCGAATTCATCCAGCTATGATTACTTTTTGTGGGGAGGCATCAAAAGTGTTGTGTATCACGATCCTGTTGTGTCTGAAATTGTTCTCGTGGCAAGATTCGCTTGCGCAGCTGCTACATTAAAAAAAACTCGAGATGTGTTTGAACATGTTCGGCAATCAATGTTCCGTCGGTGTCAGGCATGTTTGGCATCTGATGATGCAAACTTCGAACATCTGTTCGACATTCATGCTGTCATACACCATTTGTATTCATGTCCAATAAATGTTTCAAATTAATCACTCTCGTTTCCTTTCCCGTCTTCTACCTCTGCTACCACTTACCCCTGACATTTCCAGGTATGGGTTCCTATGCAATTCTTAATCCTTATAATGTCTCCTACCTCCCCCAGAAGTTTGTCGCAACATTTACGGGACATCCTGCGAAAAGAACCTATTCATAACTAAATCTATTCACTATTCGAAAGGTGAAAATGCAAGTGGATATTCCCCGATTTTTATTTCGAAACCTTTAAAATATTCATCAAAACTGGTAAAGACTGTTAGAACCTGAAAGAATCATTCTGCATTGCTCCTTTCCTTTCTAATAAATGTAAATGAGCTCTAAGTTGAACAATATTTGTCAGGTGTTAACTTTATTTTCACTCATTTCCAAATGATGACAAGTCCGATGTAAGAAATGTAAGTTAAAATAGAAATTGTAGAAAGTTATAACATAAACGCGGAATTATAGATCAACACAATAACGAATTATTCCAAAACTCCTTTATCAGTCTAACTTTCGTCTAAACAGATATCAATAAAATATAATTGACAGTTCAATTACTGTTAATTAAAAGCGAGAAAACTAATACGAAAAGAATTCAAAATCTTCATATTAGCTTTTCTTTATTTGAAAATTGATGATATATTTTTTATTAAGCAGATAGTGTTAAATGCAGCATTTAACTGCAAGCCTAAATCTCATTTAAAAATCTAGTCATCCTTCCAATTTATTTTTTTCAATATTTTTGCTTTTTTTTACAAAAATTCAGTTTCTAAACTGATTTTTGCTTTAATGCTTTGGATTTATCCTGCTATTTAATCGTATTTTTCAGGACTAAAACCGGAATCAATACTTCACAAATGGATATGAACCTCTGAAATGAATAACAAACTTCAATATCTCACCTGACTGAAGACAAATATGCCCATTCAATGTTGTCAATAGCTTATTTATGAACATTCTTGCGAATGAAAACAAATAAGTGAAAGTTAAACGTATGGTACGAATTTGTTTGTTTTTAATTATCAAAATTCTCAATTGAAAATTTCATTTACTTCCTATTCTATTAAATTTCTTCTTTAGGTATATAGCAATGCTCTCTTCTTTCCTTCTGCATAATAGGCGACTAAACAGAAATTCAAAAATAAATGGAATTAGTTTTCTTTCATAAAATTTCCTGTTTAAAGGCAGGGAATATTTTTGGTGTAGAGTTTCTCAAACAAAGACTTTTAATTAGCAGGTTCTTTTCAATCAAATACACTATCTTTTATTTTGAATGTTAAAATTACTTTTATTCAGTACCATCTTATCCTTTGAAATAGCGAGTTTTTAAAAGATTTTAAAATGCATTGGATAAGTTAATCCTTGTGAAAAATAAAATTCCCTACTTCTTAACGCCTTTCTTCCATTTGTAAATATATATTCTTACTTCTAAATAAGAACTGGAAAACCTAGCTCGGCATAAAATGATGTTAAGACCTAGTGCCTTTTTTTCGAATTTGAGAAGTTAAAATTATGTTTCATCTATATTATCTATTTTATCTATTATTTATATGTATAAGATAAATATTTTCGAATGTTAAAAAAACATTGTTGTCATTGCATAAAGAAAGAGTTTGGAATCACGGATGATTTTAACATTCGTTTCTAATTCATGTTTTCAAATACTTTAATGGGGAATTATAAATAAGCGGACGCAATGAGTGCTTGTGCTTGAAAGCTGAATCTGAACGTGTAAAATTTAGAAATAGGTGTTTTAAGTAACAAGTATTTGCATAAGGCCGAATATATCTTCTGACTTAATCTTTCGTTAGGCTAATTGAGAAAATGCTGCGCAGTCCAAATAAAAAACTAAGACAGAAGAAAGTGCCATGGCTCCCAAGACGGGTTTAAAAATTTGTTTTTATTTCTGCCTCTTAATAAATTTCTTTATGTGTATATATATATATATATAATTTTGCAATATCTGTGTTATTAAATTTAATTTGGCCATAGTCGTTTTATTTCCTCATTTTGATTTGGCTGTCTCCCCGTTCTGTTCTAAATTGTTTATAATATTTTTTCTATATTGCGCCTTTCCATTCATTCTTCGTTCTGTAATCTTCCTGTAATGGAACATCTCGTCTCATCTCCAATCGCAGATCCAGAATTTAAACAAAGAAATCAAGTTTATAAATTCCACCGTAACTAATGAGTAGCTTTTTTCCCTGCTCCGCCTTGCTTGTTGCTAACCACACATCGTCGTCGCTCTGTTCTGCCCATTGTTTAAAGATATGTAAGATGTACAAAATTATACGGTGCATCACGCGCCCAAAAATAACGTGAACTGCACGAATTAAGGGTCAAGCAATAAAATCACGTTCCTATTATCTATGCCATCGTCTGCAACACGTGTGGAGGTAGCTCTGCGATTTCGCTTGCCTACAATAGCAATATATCTATCTTCTGCGGGAGTTGTACCCCTTGGGCGATTGGCTACGGGCCTTCGGACAACTGTCTGTGTGGTTTGGAATTGTTTCCATAAACGTGAAATTACAGAATGACGAACGCCGAAGAAAAGAGTAACATCTGTGATCGACTGTTCTGCTTCAATGCGCCCCACAACACGCCAGCGCTCAGAAACTTCCATTCGTCTTCTGGAAGTCATAGAAACACGTATGTGTTGAAAACAAATTGTACGAAAGTTTTAAACACCCTTTAGCGCGATTGGCTGTTACCTAACATATTTGCATACTTCCATCTACCTCTGCAGCGAATTGCATCCTCTTCAATTCTCATAGGCTTCCGAAAATTAGCAATTTCCTCTTTGTGCTTAACTTTTGGAAGTGAGAGTAGATAGATAACCGATCTTTAAAACGTGCATAAACTTGCTGTAATGTTACTTTTTTAATGGCGAGCATTATCCATTTTTTACGCTTTCGCCAGTACTAAGGCCAGAAATGGTGATAATTTTATTACTGAAGCACCTAACAAGCGTCTACCGTTACCGTCTCTAAATACTATATACAGGTGTATTTTGTTAAAAAGTAGAAGAAATATGGAAAAACCTATGCTTACATTTTAAAGTTAATAAGTATGAAATCGAAGATTATATCAAAGCCATCAAGTGTAATGCTTTTGATTTGAACGAACACCAAAAAGAAATCGGTTGGATAACCGTTGAAGGTAGTGAACGATTAGCTAAAAATAACAGGAATGGTTTTTCTTTATCGTCACTTCCATTCATTACCTGGTTGTGAAAACAATGAATAATGAATATCAAGTTTATAAATTATTTGTTACGAAGTAATAAATCTTCGAAAGAGAAACAACCGGTTACTATCATCAACCATTATCAAAATATCTTGCAAAGTACGATATAAGAATATATAAGAACTCGTATAATATATAAGAATGAACATAGAGACATTATTCTGTTTTTTTATAGTCTCTTTTGTAGTCTTAAACAGTTTTTCTTTTTATAGTCTCTTTTATAATCTTAAACAGAAAACAATTATTAATTAAAAAAAGAGGATTGATATTTGGTAAATGCAGCAGAATTCCTTTTGAAGTATTTGAACGAGAAAAAACTGCATATGAAAACTAAGAATTTGTATACCTCACAAAACTCAATTTGATATGAAAGACTTTTTGCGCTTAACAATTCTGATTGTAGAGAGCTGGTATGTACTCTAGCATAATGCATTTCGGCTTAAGGCTGTAAAGTAAATTAAGTTAATAACATGCAAAAGAGGTTTTTCAAAGGGAAGAACTTTAAAGGCAAGAGTCATAAATGACCGATAATTGGGGTTTAATAATATATTTTTCCTAATGATTTCGTTTCATTTATGTGAAAAAGTAAGAAACGAATATTCCTTTTAAGATTCAGATCCCAAGCAATAACTAAAAAAATAAAAAACGAGGTGTTTTATACATATGATTTCTAAGAAATCCTTCCTTGAGTGCATCTGTGGATGCTCTCAGAATTCTTAACTATTGATCTGTTGAAACATACATATTGTGTATATGAATGATGGATAACGTTGCATGTTTGAATGAAGATAGTTTTATTAGATATACAACTCTGAAAGCTATGTGAAGCATTCCAAGAAGTAACACTTGTAAACAGCATAAAAAAATTATAGAATATATGTTTGGAAATCTGAAATAATGATATAGATTGATAATAAGAAAACAAAATATTTAAGAGAGAAAATTAGAGCTATAAAACGATCCTCGAATCCGGTGCAGAAGCATTATATACTGAAGAACAATATATGTAAGTAAAGTAATTTAAACGATATCTAACTTTGGCAAAAAGTTTATATATATATATGTTTGGATGTATATTTAATGTTTGCATTTCTTTTTTTTCTTTTGGCATATTTATTTTCTCAGTATTTAATTTTATGTTATTATTTATACAATAATCTTGTTAATGGCAACATATTTCACTTTACTATTGAGTTTGTGTGAATGGCAACAGTTGTTCACGTTTACTTTTGGTAGAATAGCGTCGTTAGCGCACTGTGCTATGGTCTACTAGTCGCACTGTGCTGCAGGCATTTCTCTGTTAAAGAATATTTCATGTTTAGAATGTTAATAAAGTTTGTCTACCAAACTGATTCTCTTTACTTCAAGGCAACTATCTGGTTCCCCAGGGAAGGCAGTTTAATATATATTAAATATGTTGTAATTATATGCTTCAGAACTGTCTTTAACGAACTTTTTTAAGTTCTAATACTACGTGTTGTCTGCAAGCAGCTAGAAAGATAAATGGTAATATTTTTTACTGCTTACGTATCTTGTTGAAGTTGTTTATGTTTATTAATTATTATTCATGGTAATAATGACAGAATTAAGTGAAGCCCATCTTAAACAATTAAGAGGGCGAAAGAAATTTACCCTAACGCGGCTTCACAATAGTTTCAGTAATAAGTTAAGTCTAACGGAATTAAAAGCGCGATTAGAAAGAATTGAACAAATAGTTGGAGAATTTGGTCAATATGATGCCGCTTTACCGAAAGAAGCTTCTGAAATTGGTGAATTCGAAGCTAAATAGTTTGAAATGAAAGTAATGTATCAATCCGCCATTCAAACTGCTACGGTCAGAAATGTTTCCATTCCCACTGATTCCCACCGAATCCCACTGCAGTTTAGGCTAGCTTTAAACTTCCTCGTTTAAACATTCCGAGCTTATACTGATTGGCTTAATTTTAAAGATCTGTAAGTGGCGACAGTTCATTCCAGTCAGTCATTAGCGAAAATTCAGAAATCCCAATATTTGATAGGACTTTTAACGGACGAACCAGCTGCTATTATTAGGCACATTCCGATTTCCGAAACTACATACGACGAGGCTTGGGACAAATTGATGAATCGTTATGATAAAAAAACTCAAATTGTCATGTCGCTTGTCAGAACCCAGAATCTCTTACTTCTGATGAAGTTGTCCGTGGATTAAAATCACTTGGCGAAAAAGCTTCGTGAAGAGATGTTTGGCTAATTTATTTTTTTGATAGAAAACGTCGATCCGGAAAGGCGCCATTTATGGTCACAAAAAATAGGTGAAGAAGAATTTCCTACTTTAGAATGTTTATTGGAATTTTTAAACTCAAAATGTGTTTCACTCGAAATGTTAAACACTCATAATACTGAGAAGCAAGTATTGCATAAATGTCAGTGCTCTGTTTCTAAGAATGTTTCATATAATAATAGGCATTCTGTTCTAAAATGTCAGCATTACACTAGTTCTCATACTTTACCAAAGTGTTATAAATTTAAAGGTGCAGGTATTACAACTAGGAAAAAAAACATCTGGAAGAATTTATTATGCTTCCATTGTTTTGTAAATCATCAAGTAAAATTTTGTTCATCGCAAACTTTGTGTTCTATTTGTAAAGCAAAACACCATATTTATTGCATGAAGATATTAAAAGTAGTAACGTAGTGGTGTCAAACGTAGTGGTGTCAAATTCATCTCCGTCTGATGAACAAATTTATAACTCAAACGAACAAAATAATATTTCGAGTTTTTCTATTCACGGCCAGAGTACTTCATTTTTACCAACAGCGGCAGTAATAATTTACGATTCTGCTGGTGAAGGTCACGAATGTATTACCCTTTTCGACGTCGAAGTGAAGCTTCTTTCATCTGTGTTTAACTTCGCATTTGCCTTTAGAAAAGATTAACAGCAAAGACCTTGATTATTTGACTTCAATTAATCTTGCTGATCCGAATTTCTGTATGCCCAAGGAAAGAGACATGACAATTAGAGTTGACTGTCTTTTCTCTGCTTCAGCCAGGGTCAGGCAGGGTTGGCTATAAAAATGTAATTGCGCAAATTATAATACTATTTTCAGTTGGGTTGTATCGAGCAGAATTAAATCAGAAGGCAATACTTCGCATCCATTAGCGTTAATCGCATTAGTTTACATACTGAGGATAACGTCGATGCAACACTTAAGCGTTTTGGGGAGTTGGAAGAATTAACGTTCCAAAATCAGAAGTCAACGGTTGAAGAAGAGTTTTGTGACAAACATTTGAAAGAAAACTATCGAATAAACGAAAACGGTATATTTGTCGCCCGATTACCCGTTTTCAGTAACACTGAAGAGTTAAGGGACTCCAAGCCTTTGGCTATTCCCCGTCTTCTATTCATGGAAAGAAAATTTGATTTAGATAAAGAGCTTGGTAGGCAGTATAAGGAGTTCATGCAAGAATACGAAACTTTAAATGATATGGCTCCAGTTGTTCAGACTGAAGAAAATAATCAAGTATGTTATCTACCGCATCATGCTATTGTTAAACCCAGCAACTCTACCACTAAACTTCGCATAGTATTTGACGGATCGTGTAAACCTAAAAATTCAGTTTCTTTGAACTTTGTTTTAGGGGTAGGTGCAACACTACAACGAGATATATTTTCAACATTGCTCAATTTTAGCATACATAAAGTAGCTTTTTCTGCTGACATAGAAAACATTTACAGCCAGATTTTAGTAGATAATGAGGATCAATATTTACAAAGAATTTTTTACAGAGAGTCTTAATGCAAAAATGCAGACATATAAATTATGTACAGTTACTTATGGCTCTGCAGCTGCCCCACTCTTAGCGACACGCTGTTTGTGTTATGTGTTTGCTCCTGTTCCAGGACAGGAGCATTCTCATGTATCTTCCGTTCTTAAAAACGATGTTTCTGTAGATGACTGTTTGTCAGGATTAAACAGTTTAGAGAAAGCAATCGACCTATGTTCTAAACTTTCACGGTTATTAGAGAAACGTGGATTTAATTTAAGGAAATGGAGATCAAACTGCGGTAAGCTTCTCGAAAATTTATCCATTGATAATTTTGAAGAAAGTGACCTAAAAGTTCATTTAGATGAATGTACCAAAACTTTAGGGCTCTTTTGAATATCTACAGAAGACGTATTTTTATTTAACATTTCTATGGATTTCGGGGCTGAAATTACTAAAAGAAGGTTCATTTCTTAATCTTCTAAAATCTTTGATTGGCTTTGATTTGATTCTCTTGGCTTGCTATCGCCATGTACAGTCAAGTTGAAAATGTTTCATCAGCAGTTGCGGTTGTTAAAACTTGACTGGGATGCTCCACTTTCTAAAGACTGGAAAGAGAAGTTGCAGCGATTTCAAGATCTTAAGGTTCTTAGCAATGTTAAAATTTACAGATGGCATGAAACTACATCGAACCACATTTATCTGCATGGTTTTTGTGACGCATCAGAATCTGCTTGCGCTGCTATCACCTATTATGTTCAACCAACATCTCACGACAGAAATGAAATCAATATGGCGGTTGCTAAGTCACACCCATTAAGCAAGTGTCTACCCCTAGACTGGAATTCCTAGATGCACTGCTACTAGCCAGACTAAAGCTGTCCATAATGTCATCTCCAACACCGAAATTTCCTTCCGCGCTTAGACTGACTTTAAGGTGGTTCTCTGTTGGTTAGCCGCTCATCCTCAAAAATGGAATCTGTTTGTGGCAAACAGGACTTCAGAAATATTAGATGCTATTCCCTATCAACAGTGGAGCTATATTTCGTTGAAACAGAACCCTGCTGATCTTCCTTCTAGAGGAATCGATCCTAAAATTCTACCAAACATATCCCTATGGTGTCATGGACCATCATTCTTAACGTTTGACAGTTCAAAGTGGGCTCTACAATGTTCTACCAGTAACGACAGCAGTAGTGATGCAACTGTCTTAGATGAAAAAAGGAGAAATCAACTTTTGTACAACAGCTTATTTGACTAATGACACTTTGGATAATTTATTTCAGAACTGTCCTTCTTTATCTAAAATAGTTAATGTAATTTATTTTTGCTTAAGATTTATTTCTAGGTGCAAAGAACGGGTCTTAAGTTCTGAAGATAATAGGTTAAAAAATCCTGCAGTAGCATCTTCATCTAATGGAAGGCAAGAAGTTATGAAGTTGATCATTAAATGGATCGAGTTTGTGCACTTCCATAAAGATATAAACAACTTCAAAAATAATTCATCTTTAAGTCCTAAAAGCCTTTCAAGCTCACTTTTTCCTTTTCTAGATAATGATGGTGTTTTACGAGTGGGAGGTCGTCTGCAAAACTCTGATTTAGCATTCAATGCCAAACATCCCATAATTATCCCGGGTCAACATAGGATTGCTTTGTTACTTGTTAAACAATATCATGTAACTTATATGCATGCAGGGGCTAGTTAACTAGCTAACATTTTTTAGCAAGACTATTGGATTGTAATAGGTAAGAAACTTATTCAGTCTTTTATCCATAAATGTATTGTTTGTCACAGATATAAATTGTCATCTAATAATCAATCATCTTTCCAAAACAAAGATGCAAATGGAAATAGCAACTTCCCAATTTGTCTGTAGGTGATATTGTATTAATTAAGGAGGACAGCATGCATCCGACTGTTTAGAAATTAGATCGCATTGTTTTTTTAAAACACGTACAGTAAAACGTTTACCACTGCCATTGCATCGGGTATGATTTATTGTTAATGCAATGGCAAGGGTGGTAGTAATGTTTGGATGAATATTTAATGTTTGCATTTCTTTTTTTTTTCTTTTTTCATTTTATTTATTTTCTCAGTATTTAATTTTATGTTATCATTTATACAATAATCTTGTTACTGGCAACATGCTTTACTTTACTATTGAGTTTGTGTGAATGGGAACAGTTGTTCATGTTTATTTTTGGTAGAAACATATATATATATGTTTTTATGTTTATATATATATATATGTTTATGTACATAAATATATATATAGTATACACACACACATATATATATATATTTACACATATGTACGTGTGTGTGTATATGATATGCTAATTCTTGATCTATAATAAAATGCAAACTTGGCCGACGAGGCAGATTAAATATTCTTTTTTGTTCCAATTAAGATCTGTGGTCGCAATTTACTTTGCAATCTAATCGTACCTGATTCAAAATATTTACATCTTTTACAGCTTTGCCGTAAGAAGAGAAGCAGGAAGTATTTCTTTGCTTCCTCTGCAGAAGCAAAAAGCGTACTGTTCAGTATAGAAGCTTATTAAGAGAAAGGTTTCGGTTCTCGGACACTTTAGTTTAAGTTTCGATTAGCTACGTTATCATCGTTATGTAAATGTCATATGATATAGATTAATCTAGAAATGATGCAGTCCAGAATTGTTCTCATTGTCATTTTTAAAATATAAAAGGGAAATATCAAATTTAATTGAGGAATTAAGCAATGAATGAATTTTCTAAATCTTTTTGTTCCGCATAAATTCATTAATATTTAACATATTTATGAATATCATCCAAGATAGAAGGTGATTCTATGAAAGAAAATAAAAGTGTTTTTAGTGAATTTTAAAAAGATCTTTCTGTATGAAACGCATGCTACTGAAATCATGAACGTAAAAATCTATTCTTTGTTGATCATTTCCCAAATACAATCGCTTAAATGATTTATTGAGTTGGTCCATAAGCTCTGGAATTTTTTTCAGGTTAGGTTTCCAAAAAGAATAAACTAGAAATGAACATCCGCCGCCTAACCGGTATAGTGGTTAGCGTCCCTGACTGCCGTGCCGAAGGGCTCGGGTTCGAAACCCGGAGAATGCATGGATGTTTGTAAATGTATAGCGTCGGTGCGGCATGGCAGCGCTTTAAATATGCGGCGAGCCGAAAGTTCTCTCATGTTTTTTGGTGGAAGTGGAGAGGGGTGGAAGACCCTCGGACCCGTTCCCCCGGGGTGCTCTCCATCAAAATTGGGGGCGGAACTGAGCTAAATCGCACTGTCACCTGTTAGGTGCTCAAGGCTGTTGCCAACGGCAGGCGTAATCTTATTCTCCTTGACACGAGAAATTTCGTGGGCATCGGCTGGATTTGTCAGACAAGTGAGCATGAGTAGCAAGAACAACAGTCAATCAATAATGCAACTGTTGATCTTTACAAATTCTTTCCAATGTTTAACAAGCTATTTAATACCTGGACGGTAGAAATCAGTCTGAATAGCATGAAACAATTTTGAGTCGTCCTAAGAACATCGGCTCACAAACCTCTCGAGTAGCTTCTGTGGCTTTGACACCTCGATTAAAAGCAGAAGGTATCGAAAATGCGTTTTTTTTCGTCGACTAGACATTTCATTTTAATGATATGAAAAGATAAAAAAAATATATCAATATAAAAAACTAAACACACTACTTTGTAGAGCATGTATTCTTTATCGACTTTTGTTGCAACCAAATATTATAATTATGCACTTCGCCTGTCTGATTAGATGCTTGAAATTAGGCAGTTTCTTGGAATATAGAAATTACACAAGGAAATCTACAGAAAATATTGAAAAATTGATAATACTTGTCATAATTTACATCATTCATTGAAATATAAAAGTATAAAAATTTACTTATTATATCTACTCTGATAAATTTTTAAACAGCGATATATCGTCAACAAACATAAAGGCAAACAAGCAAAAGACATATATTGTTATTAAACAGAAAGGTGTTATGCATTTATATCGTTTAAGAATATGATAATACGAGCCTTAAAAACTGAAAATCTGGGAAAGAAGTTCTGAAAATTAGAAACCACTAAGAGATGCTGCAATGAGATAAGCTGATTAATATAGTGGTTAGAATAACAAAGTTCGAATCATTGTAATATTGTTGCGTGCGTACGTGTTCGTAATGGATTGGATGCACAAGTCGTTAAAAAGTTAACGAAATTTATTCCTTTTCAATAAAAAAAACAAAATGCTGAAAAATTTCCTCAGACATATTCGTACAATATCACAGTATCTCATACGTTAAACAGAATTCAAAACAGAGAAACTAATTCAATCTCACAGCAAATTCGCTACAATCAATAACAGTATTAAGTAAAAAACCGTCCGCTTAAAACAGCTACATTTACAACTGAGATGAAGTGTTTTCATTCGGCTTTTATAAGCTTATTCGGCTTTTTTAATTATTCATTAGAATATTCTGGTAAAAACTCGATTTTTCTCGATTTTTGTGGATGGCAATAGCAATTAAGAGATATTTATTTATTAAATATTCAATGCACACGCTCTTTATTTTTACTTATAAACTGACGTAGATTTCTCTTCAAAAATCGTCTGCGTTGCACGGGAAAATAAAGCAATTTTAATTACAATTCTAAATAAATACGGAATCCGTAACAATAGTTTTAATTAGTGAAATGCAGAAATTAAAACAGGTATTTTAATTTTTATGAGAATTAAAACGACTTTAGCGGCATAATTCTGAATTTTTAAATTCTGAGTTATCTTGCAGCTATGCCGTTTATCGACCAAATAATATAACGAATACATTAAACGTAATGCCTATATATTTCCCGGAGCAGCCTAAATGCAAGAATTTTTAATTCATGGCATTTGGCAATGGTTATCTTTCGGACTGAGCAATTTAAAAATAATCAGAATTTGTTTTTATTAATTTGCAGTTTTATTTTGGTAGTAAACAATTAATATTGATTAAAACTTCATTTAATTTACGATATAATCCATCCGGTTCCTGATTTTTAAGAATACTTTCAGTATCATTGTAATAAATAAAAGATGTTTGAATGAGAATTGTTTCAATTTCTACAATCTGTTTTTTCTCAAAATTGTGCATTAATATCGTCAAATAAATCACGATTATATTTGAGAATAAAAAGTAAAGCTTCCAACTGGTTTTTGCCGCAAAGTACTATTCGCTGTCCTAAATTCAAATGAGAATCAAAGAAACACAGTAGGGCGTTACCAATATGTAAATATTGTGTCATTTTACATGACATTATTCATACTGACATGTAAACATATACGTGGAAGAGAAAAGTCGTAGTAAAAAGCTGATGTGGACACCACTAAGTTATATACATTATTTGTGGCACATTATTTATGTTCTCGAATTATTTTTACTTTTAACCGATGCTTCAAGGCAAGTTGTTTATGATATCGAAAACTGCAAATTTTGAAATTAAATACCTTGATCAATCTTTGTCGTCCGGGAGTCCAACTTCTTATAATTTTACTTTTTCATAACGAGTATAAAACTTCCCATAAAAGAAGTATAGGAACCAGGATACGCATTAAAAGTTAGACTTCGTTATGTGTCCAAAATTAATTTTTATCAAAATTTGACATTTTGCCAAAACATGAATATATTTACCATTTAAAACACTTTTGTAATTGGCAGGCTATGACTACGACCAACGACTGCAAAAATACACAAAAAATACACATTTGGTATTTCCGATTACAATAAAAAAGGGAGATGCACAACTAGATGCTGTAGCGGTCCTATATACAAAATTTCAACATTCTACTAGTAATCCTTTTTGAGTTATGCGACATAAATACATCTACGTACAGACGTAAAAAATGCCTTTTGAATCCATTTTACAGTCCGTTTTGGAAAAAGGAATTTCTTTATTATGTGTATAATTCTCTATAACAAATGTCATACAAAAAAATCATCCAAATGAAGGGTCAAAACGGGTATTCCCGTTGAAGTATGATAAACGGATTTCTTCGAGATTACAATAATTCCTTTTTAAGCGCAAGATAATAAAAATTCAACGAAATATTTCAACTCCGAGACCGGAGAATGCAGTTCGAACCACGGGGACCAATTCTTTTCCCAGAATTATTCACATGCACAAATCAAATTTAAATTGATGAAAAACAAAAGAATGTTCTTTATTCTTGAGATTTTTCTAAACATTTCATTGCTTGTAACATTAAAATACTTAATTTCTGCTTCAGGTGCACAAGCCGCAATGCATAAAAATCTTTATTGCATGTTCTGTGACAAATATTACAGGATACCATACTGATGGTAGACGATAAAAGAGGACGAGTTTTAGAAATGCGCCAAGAAACCACATATTTATATTTAACAGTTTTATGCCGGTCATTAAATTTTAAAATGAAATTCTCTATAACGATTCTTTGGAGAAATACGTAATTATCTCTAGATATAGGCAAGAAAGACTAATATTCTCATCAGCGAAGAGGGCGAATAGTTCACTTTGATTAACTTTCGAACCTCTTGGCTAATTTCGAGGAAGAAAGAGGAAATGGCTCTGGATATAACTGAGCAGGACTTCAAACAGAACTTGAGAGGAAAAAGTAAAGTTTGACGAACGGCTTTCATTAAAGTTTGGAGTAAATAACTTCAGAAAATAAGGTAAATGCTCATAGTCGGATTATTTTTCTAATTTTAGTTCAAATGCGCTTCATCTTTTCTGGTTAAACTTTTAAATTCTTTAAAAATATTGACTCCCGTTATTATACATCTTAAGCGGAAATATTTTAGAACGAAGATATTTATGTTACTATAGAGACTGCAAATTTCATTTTCAGTGAAAAGCAGATGTTACGAGAGATATGAGTTACTCCGTTGTTTTGATCCCAAGAAACCGCACAACTTCAAGAAAATATGATTTAAATAATGGGTATAAGCACATTTTTATGTAATTATTACATATATATATATATATATATATATATTCTGCTTAATCTGTTAAAAACATTAAAGACAATTAAAAAAGACCAGTAAAACTAAAAATAAAAAAAAATCTGAAATTTTAAATTAAGTCCAAGGGGGCGTTTTTTAATGTTTTGTGTGTTACCTTTATTTATTAAATATCATGTTCTTCGCACTTACACCATTTCAGTTCAACAACAGTATCGCAAAATAATTTTAAAATGAGTATATCTTTAGGATTTCTGATACACAGTTCCGAGGGCTTTAGATAAAAAGTTTTTTTCCCCGTCCAGTGTTGCCATTGCTCGTTTTTAAATTGTTTGAGTTTGTTCATCAAAAATTCCTTAAAGTTTTACAAAATATGATATAGATAATAGAACAAATTCCAAATTCGGGGAATCTTTATATATACCGAATATGCGCATCTTTAAGATGCGCATATTCGGGTGGAAATGTACGTCATTCAAAATTGGATGGCTCTAGGTACTGTTGTTTTATCACATTTGGAGAAATATACGTACATTTCAGCAAATTTTTCCTTATTAAATTTCTTTAAATATAAGACAGGGATGTAATATTTTGTGGCAACAGTTTGAAAAGTGATTCAGACTTTTATTGCTTCCCACGCAAAATCGCAAAACGAAAACAATAATCCTTCAGGGACAAAGCCCCTTTGGACTAACAAAATGCTATGAAAGCGAAACTACTTTTTAACTCATACTTAAACATAGAAATAATGTAAGATTTCCCCTTAAATTACTTCCACAATAATTGCATATAACTCTATTAAATTTATGTAAACTTAGCATTGTTTTAACTATCAGTTCTGTTGAGACGTTTAAACATAACAAGTAAACAGAACTTGCACAATATGTAATTACGTTTGTCGAATTTTTAACTGCATCTCTCTAAATAATCTTTATCAATTTATTCATACAACATCATTTATTTATTGAGACTAACTGATAACAAAGGTTTAAACACATGTTTTAAACCTATAAAATATAGATATTATGCAAATTGAAATTTTTAATTCTTTTCTTGTTACTTTTTAACAACCCCTAACTCTTATTTAAACTAATTGTCTCGTCATTTGCAAAAGAATGTGATGTAAAGGCCAGTATGTGATGCTTAAAGTGGCATAGCAAGTTGTTGTGTACACCAATTATTAGATTAGCTGAAATTATTAAATTAGCTGAAATGCATTAATCCTACAGCTTGTGATTCAAATTAAAGCTAATACGCAAAATTCAGGTTAATTGCGATTCAAATGCTCAATAGCTTAACTGCCTCTGCAATGAATAAAAGTTCGTATATGTCTCCAAGAATAGATAACTTAAATTTTATTTGATTGATGCAAACGAAATGACTATTGAATGACGTCATATTTCTATTTTTGATGAAGAAAGCAGGATCTTAGGCTTATAAAATGCTTCACCCCATTTACCAACGTCACACGAGGGGGATGGAACCATAATATGTTTTTTTCTCTATTCGCTATATACTAAGTACAATCTAATTTAATCACTGAGCACATTTATGAAATGTACGTTTAAAGCATGTATCTCATTTTCTTCTTCCTTTCGTTACTTGAAACTCTCATTCTCTGATCTCATTTTCTTCTTCCTTTCATTACTTACTCTTTATCCAGTATCAGGAGCATCTTAATATCATAAAAGGATTAACCTCGTGCTTTGATTAATGAGATGTGATACGAAAAAGATTCTTAATTTCTTTTACAGTTCTTTTACATTAACATCCTTTGTTCCTCTGGCTTATTCTTAGCCATCAATCTGCATTACGTCTATCTTTGTGATACTTTTAATGAGTGCATAATTAAACCACCAAAATTCTAACGAAATTAATAACTAATTAACAGTTGCTAAAACTAGGTAAATTTCAGCTTAAACTATCACGGAGATTAAAAATAAGTATACTTTATCATATATTTAAGGATTATTGCTTGCGGAAAAATTAACAGTTTTGGATTTGTTCTCTTATTTATATTCATACGCATTAAGTGTTGAATTTTGGTTTATTCCACGGTTCTTTCAATTCTTTTTATGTACATATGCACTGAATTTTCACTTGTATATACAAGTGAATTATTTATTTTATGTGTTACAAAATGATATTATTATTTCTGCCTCTGCTAAAATATTTAGCAAAATGCACATGAAAATGTTTTTTATGAAAACAAGCACTAGAAATTTCAATTTATGCACTAGATGAAATTAAAGCAGATTTTTCAAAATAATATTTTTTACTAAAATAATAGCCCACAATCAGCCGAGCAGTAAGATCGCTGAAAACTGGTTAGTTCGATCAAAATTGAAGTCCCAGAGAATGCGCTTTCTTCAGGGACGTTTTTGTGATTTCTTTCATATATAGTGTGAATAGGAGCAGGATTCTCCTAAACATTTCTCCATGAAAACAACCTTTCTTTTATAGTGATACATACGTTTCCGTAATTCAAATATATAGCATTAAAATAATAACAGAATGATGATAATTTATTTAATATTCAATGTATCACGAAATTAGTAAGAACAAGTGTTTCTCACTTATTTGACAACCTGAGGAGAAGATGGCTGTTTACAATCAGTTTTGTTTAGCTTACAAATGCAGCCGAAAACAGATATTATGCAACACATAATACTTGCAAATGCTTGTGACATGAGTATTGTGCTGTAAGTATTAAAATGCACTGTAAAACAAAAATAATAATAACTTACATTTAAAGGAAGATAATAGCATCTTGTGTAGAAAGAGAATTTTAAGTTTCAAATATGCACAGACATGATTAGCAAACCTAAATTAATAATGCAATTATATTATAATAAAAATAATATTAATTATAATTAAATTAATAAAATTATAATGCATCGCATTTTAGGCTTTAATTATATAGCACTGCAAATGATGGTTAAAATATCAGTGAATAGTTTATGGGAGATAACCTCTCCTTGAATCAAGAAATCAAGGGAATATCAGACAGGATACAACGTCAGGTAATCAAAAATAAGCCAGTAAGCAACTTATTGCTGAAATCAGTACTGAAGTACATTATAATGCTTTTCGTTGTTACCTTTCCTCTTTCTCCAAGAATGTACACTCCCCGAAAATTGCGGGAAAAAAATGGACGGTTCTGTATCTCCTATATGTTCTATACCAACTGGCTCTTTACCAATGTTTTTCCATATTTCAATTCTACGACTCAAATTATGCCTAAATGTTATATTTTATAATTTTTGGTGTGAAATTTATGTGGAAATTTAAAAAATTATCTTAGCGGGTGTTTTTTAATTTGCGCTAAGAATAATTCACTTGGCGAACTTCTTAATTTATAGCAACCTATATTTCTTTCCTTTTTTTCATTGCCCACGAACGGAAAAAAAGTCATCGTTCATACTTTCAAATAATTTTAACAGAGTACGTAAACCACATTTTCGTTATTATATTTCGTTATTATTGCTTATAATAAATGCGCCAAATTTCAAAACTCCCCAAAATGTAAATACACGTACATCTTAGGAAATTTTGAATAAAGAAAATCTACTTTTTTGCAGGTATGCGTAGAAATATATCTACTTTAAGATGATGGTAAAAATGTTATAGGTTATAATTCAATTTTTTTTTCGAAAACTTTATAAAAATTATTTATAAATACAAATTTTAAAAATAAATCATAAAAATTGGCGAATTTTATTTGGAATGGACCTAAATTTCGAAATGTGAAAGGAAGAATTAAGTAAGTTTAATAAAAAAAAATATTAATAAATATATACCGAATTCAATTAACACTGAAGAGCTAAAATTTTTAGAGCTACGTTTTTAAAAGCTACTCCTGCGATTTTTTACAAAACTTGGCAGTTGGCATAATTTGAGTCGTAGAATCGAAATATGGAAAAAGAATTGGCATGTCATATCGGAAAAAGGTCCGATTTTGTGCTAAAGTACCTATATTAGGATAATGCTATATATAAATCTAATATATATCCTAGGTCGCGTTTTCGAGACATAAAAAACGCAAGCGGAATTTCGTCAATCGGCCCAGTGGAAACTTGAAACATAGAACTGTCTCCCCCTTTTTCTTTTGCTCAGTTTACATCCTGAACGATTTATGATACTTGTTAATTTTACAATATAACATCCTTTGAAAGAAGAAAAAAATGTTCTGCATAATAAGAACGACAAAAATTGTATACTTTTGTTACTGAAAATGTTTCTTTCCATCTGTAATTTAATTAAACTTAACAAAAACTATAGATGTTTTAGATCAGTCAATGAGCCTTAAATGCAGTTAACAGCAATGTAAATTTATTTTCCTATAATTATTTCCCATCAGATTAAAGCAGAAAGTATTTCCTTAAATGTGCATTTAACTATAAATAGGGTTACATATCTAAAAAACACAGACCAGGACATTTAATGAAAATATACCGTATTTCCTCTTGTATTTTCCCTCTAGCATTTTAGCCCAAGGCTTCTGAAAATTTTAAACATGTTCCCGTATTTTACTTTTTTTTAATGCTCTCGGAGAATGAGCTCCCCTAAATTTTAAAATGAATTTCTCGTCCACTTAATAATTGTTTTCGTCTTAGGAATAAAAACAAATCATGACAAACTACTTGTTAAGTGCATACTGAACCTTTCCCTTCTAACTTTGAACTTTATGCTAGACTAATGCAAGAAATGACAACTGACAGAGAAGCAAATACGAAGTTTAAAAAGCGCACATGCGTTATCACTTCATAACGGAACGATTTTTTTTTAAATACGCATAATTCATGATATATTTTCTGCTCAAATATAACAATAATTTTATTTAAGCGTAACCATAACATATAAAATTTAATTAGATTGTCAATTAGTGAGATGATAAAATTCAGATGATAATTTATATTTTCTTTTTTCACTGTGTTGGCTACACATTCGCCTTCTCTAACTATTTATGGATGATTTTAGGCTTAACATACAGGTTTTGCGTATATCTCTAACTACCATCAGCAGTCATTCTGACCGCTTGTTCCGAATAAAAGAAAAGGCTCGCATTTTGCTAATACTATTATGCAAATGATGCATTTTAATAAAATGTTGCAATTTGTTTGTTTAATAAGTAAATAAAGTCAATTGAGTAAATACATGCAACCAAAAGATAATTTAATGTGACAAAGAGCAAAATAAAGCAAAGTGAGTAAATATATTAATGGAAGGATAATTTAATATACCAAAGGGCCAAAAAAGAAAAAAAATCACTCTAGATATTTTTAAACTTCTTATCATTTAATAAATTGCCTCATGAAAATTTTCAATGGGAAATAAATATATTAAAAATTACACATATTAGTACGTACATTCCTCGGTTTTGCAGTGCATACAGATTACTAATTTTTTAATTTTAACTGTACTGGTTCCACAAATATATTTTTGACAGTATTCGCACGTATTCAAAGTTTTGTTGCCTCTACGTGCATTTATTTGACATTCTTTGCGCTTACAGGAAGGGTTGACGCAAGTACCAATTCTCTTTTCGTTAGATACAGAGAGTTTTTGAGTTTTGGATGACACGTACTGAACGAAGATGAAGCTCCTCAGCCGAATTCAAAATAAAATCACGACGGTTGATACTCTTATATTGTTTCCTTGTAAATTATCCATACGTTTATCACGGCCAAATAAAGAATATTAAAAAAATTGAACTGGCCAACAGCTGGATGAGAACTTCACTGAGTATTTTCTCGCCATCGGTTCCAAAACATCAACTCTATATTTATTAGAATTGTAAAAATTCCCAACTTCTGCTGTATTTTTTCATGAGATGCGATTTTGAATATTTGGTGCATTTCTAATGTCAGGATAGCAGGCCGTTCTTTTTATTTTTTCCCTTGATAAGACGTAAGCGTTATATCGTCATGCTTACCAGTCTTACTAGAACAGAGCTCCCCTCTCCATCCACGTCTGTGAAATATGGAATCTTCCTTACCAAAAATGAACTTGTTTATCTCTCAGAAAACCGGAAATAGCTAAAAACGTTATAAATATATCGAGAAGTCTATAATTTTCCGGATACGGTCAAAATAATAGACAGCCGTAATTCTAGGTGTAAACAACAATATTGTTGAAAATAATTACTTAAAATGAACAAAAAATATAATATAATATTCGTAAGTTTTTCGAAAAAGTAAAAAAATATCAAAGTTGTAAATAAAGAGTTAAAAAATATTGTGTCCAATTAAAATGCACATACGGTCAAAATGACCGTTCCCGTAATTCTTGTGTTAATGTGTAGCAGAGACAGCAATAAAAATGGGCGAGGTTTCAATAGGAAACAAAGCAGCTTATTAGATATTGTAATGTTAATATATGCTCATAAGAATGTAGTTTTATTTAAATCAATATTGTGGCATTTTTGGCATTTACCTGTAGTTTATCCATGACTACTTTTCACTTGTTATATTCTTACTGTAACCTCATGTTTCAGAAATGAAGTTATTCGGATAATTTTCTCCTCTTGATTTTCGGACGACTAAATTATTAAAGAAAAAATAAGAAGGGAGAATATGGTATTACTGGCAAGATTACCTTATGCATTTTAAGTTGATGCCACCAATGAAAAGCTCATGTGGGAGAATGAAAGTAAAGAACTCGACAAAAGTAATCAGAAATCCTTCTTTTATAAATTAATAAATTCTCCATCGTTAGTTTTTAAAAAAAAAACTTTAAAAATCCCGGCATATTTTGTGTCTCATTGCACATGTAGGGCCTAGACATAATTGTAAATGCAAGATTATCTGGATCGATCCCACATGTCTGCCAATTCTAGCTACAGAAATTATAAATTATTGCAGTTTTAAGTAACAATTAATGATATTCTATCATTAATAAAATCGGAAATTTTAAAGTAAGTGAATAAGATATTTTTCGTGCCTTCTTGGCATGCCTTCGTGGTGTAGTGGTCAGCACGCTCGACGCGTATTCGAGAGGTCCGTGGTCCGGCGAGGGCATTGCTCATTTTTCAAGTCTCCTGCTTCCAAATAAAAAACTAAAGTATCTACAGCGGTGCCAGAACTAAAAAAAGGTGGTAGATGATGATTATCCAACACCAGGATTTGGCGATCGGGTCCTCTAATCCCTGGTCGCCCTCTAAAAGCGGGGTATATAAGGTATTTGTCCCACTTTCTTAACATGCCTTCGTGGTGTAGTTGTCAGCAAGCTCGTCACGTATTCGAGAGGTCCGTGGTTCTAGTCCCGACGTGGGCGTTGCTCATTTTTCATGACTCCTTTTTAAAAAAAATCCTGATGTGTTCTCTACAATTGTTATAAAATACTAGTGTAGGACCTCTGTAAGTACATCAAGCTCAACTTTCAATCCGGTAATTATTATAATGTGCAAGCATTATCCGTTGACTTAATTCAAAATATACATTCTATTGAGAAATGGATTTTTCATGGTATGAGATAAACCATACGAATGGCGAATGTGCAAAGATTAAAAGAAATATTTTTGTGCGAAGACGCTTTATCATGGTTGTTTAACTTACATCAATTTAACGTCTGAAATGCGTGACGACAAGGTTTTTCGCATGCACGATCGGAATCAGTGGGTAAAAAGTGATTAATCTTTTAAGCTGTCAGTCAACGCTGCGAGTACAAAAATTCCGCTTCCATACCATCTGCTCTTTCCTTCCAAAAAGAAAAAGGAATAAAATTTTTTCGAAAAAATAATACTAAAATTAACATACTCTTGACGTCACAGAACTCGAGTTGCGGAGTAACTTAAATTTAATATTTATCTTTATAAATAGCTTCGAGCTTTAAAGAGAGCAAAAGTTAACCTATACGGATATTTTTTGGCATGAATAATGCGCGTTGGAAACTAGACGCCTACGAGTAGAATTTCGTTAGACAGATTTATTATGGTATTGTTTCATATTTAAAGGAGCAAACTGAGTTAAAAGTAAATAGAATTTGATGCATATACGAACAATTGCGTGACAGAAAACTGCCTGATTCAAGCATACTGTTGTATTGTAAGACTTCAAACTTTAGCCATACACACTAACTTATTTTCGAAGTTGAATCACACTGGCATAGAATCTCTTTAAGTGTTCGGAAACTGGCTTGCCTGATAGACTGAAAATGATGACATACTAAAACATAGATAGCCTTCTTCCACTACATTTGAAATCCCAATGTTTTGTCTACCCACTGGATGATTACTCCAATAGGCGAACTCTGAACACTTCCGGTGATCTGTAATATTCCTCTCGTGTTACTTCCGTCTGCTTTCCTCCTTAAAAATTCACGACTGGATCATTTTCGGCACCGCTATTAATGCTGCCTTAATGATGATGAAATGCGAAATAGCATTATATAGTATTATATTATTGTATACACCAAGTGTTTAATTTTTAATCTTTTTGTAAATTTATATAGTATTTGTATTTATTTGAATACATTTTGATTTTAATGTATGTCATTAATTTACTTATTAACTGTCATAAATTTGTTAACTGGTGCATTTTACGTAATAGTTTTTTTGAGAACATGTATTTAATCGAATTTTTTGCCATTTATTTTGCTTGCGAATCTATATTTTGAATATTACTTTATACATAATTTAATTTTGGATCGATCCACTTTCAAGTGTAAAGGAGTAGCTTAATTAGAACTAGAGATACAAAATACTATATATATATATATCCTTACAAGCCTTGGTTACAATTTTTATCCATCTGGTTCATAACATTTGGGGATTTATAGTCAACTAGCGATGTTTTGTTTTCGGAAATGGCATTTCTGAAATCAAGTACCACTTTTTCTCGAATTTTTCAGAAGTACTTCTCCAACCCTTCAAATAAGGACTCTTCGAAGCCGAAAATCTTATCAGTTCAGTTCATAGGTTCAGAATCATGCATGTGCATTGAGTTCCTGCTCGATGATTACCTGCAATAGATGAACTCTGAACAATTCTCTGTGATATTCCTCTCGTGTTAACGATAATTTGCCTCCCGTCTGCTTTCCTCCTTAAAAGTTCTCTGTAATCTTGAACCTTATTGTGTGAGTAGTGGCTTCCTCAAAAATGTGTCAATTATGTCCTCTTCATCCAGCATAATTTTTAAGGAGATGTCTAGTTCTCAACAATGTCATCTCTACTTCTTCTATCCCTTAGCACTCTTCTATATTTTAAGTATTATGTAATTTGATATACAGTCGATTGCTTAATTAATATGATGCAGATAAATTAAAAACAATTTTAGGTATACATTACCAGTGCTTTTTGAAAATGGAAGAAAACTGTAATCAGTTTACAATTTCAGTAATTTTTATTTTCCTCATATTCGTCGTGTATATAGGCCAATTCACTAAAATGTCTGCGCAAAAGTATCTCCCCGCTTAGGCTGATAGCCCATTAGAAGTAGTCACGGGCTTTGAATATTTTCTCTATCGATAATTAAACAAAGTACATTATAGTAAATATATTCTTTACCAAACATTTCTTTTGTGTCTGCGCTCAATTTATGCGAGATATTATTTTGCTATCGGTTGTACTTTTCCTCTACTTGTAGCTTAAAAAATGCGTTATATATCTATCAGTCGTATCCCAGGCATCGCTGGCATCGCAGCAATCAATCACATCTTCTAAATCAATTACACTTCAACTATTGGATGTGATAGTTATTAGTTGCACTCTATCCATTCTGCTCTGGCTGCCAGACGTATTTCATCAATTAATCACTGAGAATATTAGTTACATGCTTAGCTTATCAGTTGCCCTTACACCCTGTAATATTCCTTAAGAGAATAATTTTAATGTTAGTTAGAGTGTATTAAAATAGTTATATATAATCCACTTTGTTAAAGTCTGTTAAAAATTACATTAAAAAAATAATAGTTTTTAATATAATTTAAAATTAACATAATTATTTATGGACATTTACCTACAGATTCCTTTGAAATATTTTTACAGGTAAAATTTTAGACGATAAATCAATTTCAAGCGTTACCGTTTATTAAAAGGAAATAAATTCCAAAATCCTTAAACTTTAGTTTTAACTCCCTCGTATGATTTGTGATATTCATTGTACTCGTATGTATTGTAATTGCGAAAAATGTCGGGTCTCATATTTCAAAGAAAATATCCATTTTGCCCTTTGCTAAATCCACTTTGACTATATTTTGCGTGACGACTGTACTTAAAGACAGATTAAAGGGCACTTTTTTCCAAAGCGGATTGTAAAATGGATTTAAAATGGGCTCAAAAGGGATTTTTTCGTGTTTCGTGATGTCTGTACATACGTTTGTACGCTTTATGTATGTATGAATGTATCTCACATAACTCAAAAACGATTAGCCACAGAATGTTGAAATTTTATATATAGAATTGCTGTAATAACTAGTTGTTCACTTCTCTATTATACTGCGGTCAGCAGTCCTGGAATTATATACATAATATATATATCACACCCACTACCCGGCTTAAACGTCCTTACTGGGCCTTTATTTCTTGAATCATTAGTCGCAGTTATGTACTTCCAGTTACAGAATTGTAAATAAAAAAAATATTCATGTTTTCGCAATGTTAAGTTTAAAAAACAAAGTTAATTTTGGACAAGTAAAAAATCTAACTTTTGATGCGGTTTCCCGGTTGCTATTCTTGGGAAAGTTTTACACTCATTATGAGAACTAAACGAATCTTGACTCCCAAACGGCAAATTTTAACGAGATACTTAATTTCAAAATAGAAATATTCAATTTAATTTTAGATTTTAACGAGATACTTAATTTAATTTTAGATGCTTTCAACTTGTTTGCAACTTTTCAACTTCCACTTGATCTTGAAGGATTGGTTATTTCAGTTAGAATAGTTCGACGAAATACTTTTATATGAAATACAGAAAACATTTTGTATAATTTAATAGGTTTTACAAGGAAGTCATGTGGTGTCCGCAACAGATTTTTTTTTTCAAATATCACTGAATGGTGCTGGCTAACGTAACCGTGAGTAGTTAAAATTAGAAATAAGATTAAGCTTAAGAAGCTACTTGGCTAGAAATAGCAATATTTTGATATTCCAGCTCGATATAGCAGATGACCTTGTAAAATATAAATAAAACGAAATACAATATTGGCTTAAATTTAGAATAAGCTAAGCACCAGTTTTAAGCTACGAAGAAAACTTACAGCTTAAGATAAAAACAAAAATCAGAAATACTTTCTCATAAATCTCAAAACTGATAAAGAAGGAAAACTAGTTTTTATTCCAAACTTTCATGATATGAGACATTCTGTCAAACATTATATGATATGAGAGACATCAATAAAATACCATATTAAGATTTTTGCTTAAAATTTTATATCTAATAATAAAAAAATTATTTTAATAAAAAAGACTCTTTTTGATAGTTTGTACATAAACTATAAATATCAGTGTGTAAATATCTCAACGAATGTTATTGCCTCAATTAAAATATGCCGAAGTATTACTCAAATTTTGCTCAGAAATATTGAATAGACCTGAACCATATATATATATATTAGTTCTTAATTTATTAACGTTCTAGTACTCTACAGATATCACAACACACAATGCCGGGCCGACTTCAGACAAAAAGGTAGACGGCCACGGACTGCATTAAATAAGATGCGTCCGAAGCAACAATTAAATAAAGTATATTTTCATTTTAAACTGTAAATGTTGTTAATGTTTAATACGGGGCAGCAACTGTAATCCTCGCCTAGGCCGCTGAAAACGTGTAGCGAGGCCTGGCATAATGTTTGAATGACTCGTAACGTGTACGAATACTTTATGTCAGGATTTAAGAAGATATTTAACTCTCTAAAATTATATATATATATATATATATATATGGGATGTCATTTTTCTCGTCTAACAGATGGCGCTGCACGCTGTCCTATAGAACTGTTTCTGTTGAAAAACGCAGACGAGGCCGCCATGACGAATTAAGAAAGAACTGACGATAGACGTATACACGCTGTAAAAATGAAATAACTTTTCGAAGTAAGTTTACAGACGCCAAGAAGGCTAAGTATCGAGCCTAAAGACTTACTCATTAAAATGAAGTATAAATGTGTTTCAAATCCAAATATATATTCTGTTGTATTAAAAATGATACTTGGTATTCAAATGTTATTTCATAATTAATTCAATATTAGTGAACCTTGAGATACTTGGAAGATAAACGGGCACAAACAGAGGACCATGGGATGTAGAATCCTTAGAAATTTAACATGGTTATTATACCACGAAAGGTATGAATTCCTCCAATCATATTAAACTGGAAAAACCTAATATCTATCTGTAGGATTAAATATTTTTAGTAAAAATACAAAAAACTTCCTTAATCAATAAAGTGTAACACCTTTGTTTCCAATTAATTTTTGAAAATATCATTTCTCGTATGTTCTCTTTTATCCTAATTCATGGTAGCAGCGTTCGGTAATTAAAAATTCATTCAGTGTTCAAACTTATAATATGTATATTTCAAACATATAAATATATATATTAAAAATTTAAATATATATATATATATATATATTCAATTTTTTCAATAATATATATTCAATTTTTTCAATAATATATATTCAATTCAATATAGATACATTTTTTTCAATAGATATGGCAATTAAACATATCAAGCAGCGAAAGTTATTCGATATGGAAACCAAATATACCATAAAGTTTCAGAATTAACTTTATTAAATTTCAAAATTTTATTTAATAAGGCTTAGAAATTTTTTAAACTTATGAAATTTTAGATGTACTAAACTTCATCGAATTTGGTGAGTAGCTTTCGCAAAGTGTCAAAATTTACTGTAAGTCTTTAATATTCTTTTATGTTGCAAATAACACATGGGGTATCTTGAGAGGCGCCTCCAAAGTAATGATATACGGAGAGAAAGTACTTTGAGTGCAAATTTATGATAATTAAAACTTCACACAGATGTTACGCTTTTCTAAACGTCGTGAATCTCTTCGCTTTCAGAGGCGCTGAGGCCACTTGCTCTTCTTGCTGTTTATAAGCTAGATACATATTGGTATTTTATTTTATCTATATTTTCACTTTTTCGTTTGAAGTTCTGTAATGGGATTTGCGATAAGTGATGTTTTGATTTGCGTCGCATTAGGTAAAGTAATGTCGAATTTATGGTATCGCGCATGTTTGAACATTTTCATTTGGATTTCTTCTTCGATTGTCCAAACGTAATTAGAAGTTTAAGAATTCCAACGAAAAACAGGAAGAATGTTATACATGAATATATGAATAAACAGTGTGTTCTAAAAAAGAGGGTTTTAAAGCCTTTCATTTCCTTAAAGGCTGATACTAGCCATGTTCTTTCAAATGCAGCGTTCTTCAAGAAAAAGGCTCTGAATGTTATGAAAGCAGTTTTAACACAGGGATTGAAGTGTCTTCAACATAAATTTTTTTACATTACTTCTTGAAGCAAAAACGTCCGACTATACTCGTGTGCAAAATTAAGAGAATTTTAAAATTATGTCTATTTCTACGTGAATTAAAGGTACTAATTATGCCGCCGTAGTATTACGTAAATTTTAAGAGTTGGAAAACGTACGTGTCTGCGGATCTATAGCAGTGGAGGAGACAAAAGAGTACAACATGCTTTCGGCGATTTGGGGCGCTCGCATTCCTTCGCGACATTTGTGTATTCTCATTTTAGTTGAATAAATTTATAAAGCATCAAATAAAATGAGTAACCACTAACGTATGGATGACGGAATGAGGTGTACGCTCAGCTCTCACCTGCAATTTGTGGAAAAAGTTTCAAGACACTGGATCCATGTCAAGAAGACCTGGACAATATCGTCCAAGATCCACAACGACGAATGAATGACTAGAGCTTTACTGTAATCATGCATACATAAAATGACTTTTGAATGCTACATCACGTTATCTGTTATAGATATATATCGTATCAAATTTGATTAAGACCTGTTCATTAGTTCAGAAATTTGACATAATGTGCAGATTCTCTTAATTTTGCTCCCGAGTGTGTAAAATTCTCCTTTGCTTGTAAAATAAATGTTCCTGGCCTTTACGCGTGAAATTCTAAGAGATATTTGATTCCATGTGTGATATATTAGTGTTTTGTGCACTGAAGACATAAATATGTAAGATTAATCTAGCGCTGTAAGATCCAATCTAGTTTTTATCCATTTAAAGTAAAAGTGATTTAAACTTAAGTGATTTGAAAAAAAGACACGTTTATTGGAAACGCATTCAGTTTTGCTATTTAAATAACTATTTCAGCATTTTCTTTTCTTTCTGTGTTGAATTAGTATTCTGAATACTTAAACAGTTTATACAAAAAGCTGACTTTCATGTAGTGTAAAAATATCTGTTTAACATTTTGGAAAACTGAGCGCTAAAAGGAAAGAAGCCTATAATGTCATTAAATTGGCAAAATCTTATTTTCCTGTATTCAACAGCTTGAATGCAACGTATAAGAGAGTTACGAAGAAATTTATTTGGCCTTGAAATTTTTCGCATAACAAAATATGCTTTAAAAGTTCCTTATATACCCATAGTATTACATATTTTTCCGATAATTCGAAACTGTTTCATTAATTATAATAGAAAGTCAATTTGAAAGCCTCAGATAAGATCTACTATCTCGAAGAATTTAACGTTCAAATTTCAAAAACCCTTAAAAAATTTAGAAATGCAAAAATCGTATGATTAAAATTAAATTTCAATCTAATCTTGGGATGCAGATTCTAGTTTACCACCTGAAACAGTTATAACTTAAGCAGTTAAGATAAGCTTTTGATTCAAAACTCGTCACTTGAAAGTTATAGAATTTAAAATATCATATATAAAATGAGCTGCTCAGAATAGCAAAATCACGCTCAAGAAAGAGTGATTATGTTTTACAAAGGAAGGACTTCATTATTCAAACTGTATTCATTTTACTGGATCGCTTTTTATTGGTCATTTTACTGGATTCACATAAGGCTTACAACATATTTGTCTTAACTGCCGCACTTTCTTATTTACCAGGCTATAAATCCGAGAGTTGAAAATAATAAATATTTCGAAAATTTTCCCTTCGATTTGTTAATCTAATTCTTTCTTTTTTTATATACTTATTTTTATAAATATCTCAAAGAAGTTATTTATTGTTTTCGGTTAAAAATCTTTTCACTAGTTTCACGGTTTGCTTAAAATGTCACCGCATAATGATTTCGGGTTAAATTTTTGCTCAAACAAATTATGCATAAAACAAAGTAAAACAACCTTCAGAGTCAAAAATAGAAACTCCTTATTAAAAACAGTTTAAATGAGCTGTATAATAAGGTATTTATTCCGCTTTCTTATCATGCCTTCGTGATGTAGTGGTCATCACGCTCGGCGCGCATTCGAAAGATGGCTCGAGTCCCGGCGAGGGCATTGCTAATTTTTCATGACCACTGCTTCAAAAAAATTCTTAATGACTCTACAATATAATTAAAATTACATTTTTGTTTTTCATACATGCAAGTTATTAGATGGGTTTTTTTTCACACATACAGGTTATTTGATGATGACAGGTTATTCATTAAATAACCTGATGAAAACGATTATAATCTAATCTGAAGGGTTTCAGATTTTAAATTACATACAAAGCGGCGTTTTTTTTAACATTTTGTGTGTTGACTTTATAAGTTAAATATCATATTCTTCGCACCATAAAATTCAGTTCAAGAGCAATATCGCAAAATAATTTTAAAATGACCGTATCTTTAGAATTTCCGATACACAGTCTCACGCGCTGGAGATAAAAATGTTTTTTTCTGTACAACGTTGGTATTGCTCGCTTTGAAATCTCTGAGTTTGTTAATCAAAAATTCTTTAAATTTTTACAGATTATGGAATCGATAATGAAACAAATTCCAAATTAGGGCTACCAGATGCCCATATACGATGAAAGATTACATTATTCAAAATTTGACGGCTGTAGATATCATTGTTTTATCACAATGCGAGAAACATACATACATTTATGTAGATTCTTCATTATTTAATTTCTTTAAATATAATACACGGCGACAATATTTGGTGGCAACAATTTGAAAAGTGAAACAACGCTTATAGCGAATCAACTCAAAAGGCCAAAACAAAATTAATTGTCCTTCTGGGCAAATTGCCCCCTTGGACTAAAAATTTAATACGGAAAACAAAGCCTGTCTTTTGATGTGTATCCTCAAAGACAAAATCAGAATTAGTGAAATGTACATTATGCCTTAGTAAACTAATTATAGAACTGTATATTAGTAAACAAAATTTCGCGGATATATTAGACCATAACTTGTCTAACATATATTGCTTTTCAAGTCTACTGTTATTGTACTTCGACGGAACTGAAACTAGATTTAGTTGCTAAATGTTACGAAAAAAATGCTTCTAGGATTAATGGCTCCGTGCTGGATAAATCAATGACCTGGAATAAGTTTTATTTTTATGGTACTATTTATTACAATTGGTTAAATCTTTTATTACTAACTCATTGGTGCTTACCTAGTCAGGTTGCACTTTAGTTAGCAGAGCTTGTACATCTTAAAGCCTTCAGTATCTTCAAATATGCAACTGTTGTGAGAATAGAGATAATTTATTTATGTTAAAAGTAATTTTTTCCATTTTTTACAGCCAACTGCATAATATAGTAGGTTGAGAATTATTAACCATAAAGTTTGTGTTTTCACTGAAATTTTTATAATTTAGTGCATTTTGTGACATAATTTTTATGTCTTCATGAGTAATTTCTACTTCGCGCGCACAATTTTAAATATTCTGTTTCATGTTTAATTGCACAACTTTTATAACGTCTGAAAAATACTACGAATCAAAAACCTAAGAATTTCAGAAATATTATTAACTCTTACCCATGTAAATAAAATTTTAGGGCTTTGTGCTCGTAAAAAGAACCATTCCTAGACACTAAACTAGCCAATACGTAGGTGTCATTTAAGTGTTATATGATAGGAATACGGCTGAAAGGAAAAATCGATTTATTTGTCTGCGACAAACTAATAAACTATCATACGTGGGTTTTGCGAGAAAGATAAAGTATAATTTTTTTATCTTGTTTACTCGCTTATGTTCAAACATTTTTTCAAAAATTCATTTTTAGTGGCTTTTTAAATTGAATGTTAAAATATTTATCAGACACAGAAAGAATTGCAGTGTAAAATATGCGGTAGCTGAAGGGATTGTAATTTATATATTTGAAAAGTGGCTGACAAAGT
>KK121964.1:929674-940304 GCA_000611955.2 Stegodyphus mimosarum
GGTACAGAAAGTTTGTTTGCTAGAAGCTGAAAGTTATACAATGAAAAGTACTCTCAATATATGTCATGCTAAATTAATTCCTCTTCAGTATCATGTTGCAAATGGAAATCATCAGATGCTGAATATTGACTCTTTGTATGATTTTATTACAGTAATATAATATATATAACGCGTGTGTAGATTTATGTATTTTCGGGATATGATGCTACAACAAATAGAACTGTCTTGCTGTCTCCCAAATTTGGATATGTAATCTACAGATTCAAGTTTTAGAACCTCATTCAATAGATGGTGGCACATATCCAGTTTCTGAATCAATGCATTTAGAATAAAGGAAACTAGAACTCGAATTTTGAGCGACAAATTATTAATTGTAATTTTAATGAGTATTCATTTATTGTTTCGGCTGCCTTTCATTCAAAATTGTCTCGCGATTCTTAAGCAGTATTAATCATTTACACATGATTATATGAGGCTTGTCAAATCACAAGACTTAATCATAGTAATATTAATTATTACTCGCGAAACACATTAAAATTAGATAAGAATGCTCTGTTTTGTAAATAACACCTTGCCAGCTCTATTAGTATGTAAAAACTGACATTTGTTTATTCCCATTTTATTTAATTCCGGTTCAATAAGTGCTTATTGTTTACACGCAATTTTTAAAAGGAATATTTAAACTCTTTGTTCATCATATAGTATTGCACAAGGATTACATCGGTATCGGTGGGTCGTGTTGGATGGTGTCATAAATGAATAAATTACCGTATAACAATAATTTATTACAAGGATTAAGTCACAACAGGGGTCTGATACAACCTAACAGGTTCATTACCTGGCCTTTAATGTAGTTTTTTTCTAGCTACTCACCCTACTCTCGTTTCTAGCTGTGAGTCCCCATAGTTCATAGCAGGGGTCTCCAAACTACGACCCGAGGGCCGAATCTTACCCAAGAATGATCCGGCCCGCCAGGGCTTTCTTCAAAATAATGTTATAGAATTTAAATAACAATAACACACACATTAACTGTTTCATATAACAACTAATCTAAAAATACGTTGCCTGTCATGCACTTTCTTTATAAAGCATATTATAAACATTATACAACAGTTTCTAAATTTACAATGAGTGAAATACTGTCACACTCTATACTAAAAATCTCATGTGGACACGCACGACCTCCTCATACGTCGTTTAATTTACACACATTTTTTTCTGCGCTTCATTTAAACTTATTTCCTCGAATTTCATTAGAGCTATTTTTATCATTTAATGAATTCAGTTCTCACTTCGCGACAAGGGAAAAATACACAAAAACTCCAAAAATATTCAAACAGAGCAAGAGTTTAAAGTGTAAACAAATGGTGCCTTCATTAGACTTAGTAGCACTTAAGCAACTTTTAAATTGTTGATAATTCCACAGCTATTGCACGCAGATTAACTAAAGTCATAAAAACCTTAACCGGAATATAAGAACAACATAATTCACTCAATTTTTAAACACGATAAACGAAAACATGTACAATTTATAAATATATAAGAAGAAAATGAGCCCACCGAGCCGGGTAACAGAGTGGATATATATATAGAGAGAGAGAGAGAGACTTTTGATGCAGCCAATTGCAATCAAAAAGGGAGATGCAAAAATACATGTTATAGCAGTCCCATATAAAAAGTTTCAACGCTTTGAGACTACTCACTTTTGAATTATGCGAGATACGTACATACGTACGTACAGACGTCACGAAAAAATTTCTCCTGAATCCATTTTAAATCCATTTTACAATCCGTTTTGGAAAAAAGAGTCTTTTATTCTCTGCGTACGTACAGATGTCACACATAAAAATTTTCAAATGGATTCGAGAGACGTCAAAATGGATATTTTCGTTAAAACATGATATCCTAAATTTTTCGCGATTAGGATAGTTGCTTTACTTCGCACAAGGAAGTAAAACATTTTCATTATATGTTTTTACAAGAATGAACGTTTCAAGCGTTATCTTTCTTACTTTGATAGTAGTATTCTAGGTCGGTTCATAGAAATCTTCAGTAGTGATTTCATTTAAAACTTAATTATTGTTCTGCATATGTTGTAATTTATTTTAATCTTGGAGACTTTTTTTCACACAAAACTTCCCAAAATATGAAATACTTATGATTTAAAGTTTGCACCTGACCAAAATGTAAATAAAATGCGCTGATAAATTGTGACAACGGGGAGGTAAAACCTTTGAAAAGTATATACTAAACTAAAAAAACCTGTAATATTCTGGGAGAAAAATACATTTTTGAAAATGTTTATAAACAGCTTTAAGAAATTTACAGTAAGTGAAACTGCATGATAGTCTAAAAACCAAGGCTGTTCGTAAGGTCACAGCGTATAGATACAATCACAAAAATTTCACTCCTTCGTTTAAAAACATGTATGCTGTTAATCATAATTGCATCGCTGTGGTATGATAAAATAACAGGATCTTGGTCCTCGAAGCTTCGTGAAAGTACCAATATGACTTGCAGGCTAAAAAGTTTGGAGACGCCTAGTTTATAGTATCAGGAGATGTTACAAGCTCCCCTTCTGTTTCCGCTGACGCCCCGGCAAGGAGAGAGAACTGGAAGACTTAGGAACTTTTATAATGCTGTCTCTCGCCTGAGGACTTTTGGTTTCCTGGGTAAGTGAACCTGTCTTTGAAGTATTGTACGGAACATCAAGTTCTTGATTAATTTGAGAATGCAAAGTAACCTCTGGCGGACGACCTCTATTTCTGAGCGAAACAATGGGAGAAGGGCTCCTGTTTTTAAAAGGTGTTAGTTCGGAAGTATGGTGCTCTCCTAAGCGTTCTAATTGTTTATGTTGGCTTGAAATGACGTTATGAAGGCTTGAAATGAAGTAGGTTACTGTGTCATTACCAACTATGGAACATCACGTTTTTGTATGAACTTTGAGGTCTTTTTGCTTTTTGCATTACTAACGGGATGCAAAGTGCACCCTGTTAGTAAACTTGACGAATAAAACAATTGTCATCTTCTTTTGTAATATTGCTTTATACGGTGATCTTGCTTCACTTCGATACGTTCTGGTATGCCTTTTCAAATAGTTGCGAATCGTTTAAGATAAGGAATGATTTCATGAACCAAGTTATCCTTTTCGATCATGGCTTTGAAATCGTGGACAAAGTCATCGACAGTCCTAAGTTCTTTTCCAAACAATAGGAATGCTGGTGTACGGCCTGTAGTGTCACAGAGGGTCGTATTTTTAGCGAAGCGAATAACTGGGAGTTTCAAATACCACTTGTCAAACGTAACTTCCACAAAGATTGCAAGACGAGGTTTTAAATATCTATTTTTCCATTCCACAGGATTTGATTGAGGAAAGTAAACTAGTATCAAGTTTTGATTGATATTTAATGTACAGCAAACTTGTAAGACGGCATTAATAAATCGTTTAAGATAAGGGGTGAATTCGTGAACCAAGTTATCGTTTTCGATCACGACTTTGAAATCGTGGACAAAGTCGTCGACAGTCCTCAGTTCTTGTTATCTCTGATGAGTCTTCGTGGTAAACCATGCCGCATGAGTACTTCTTCAATGAGGGATATGGCGTAGTCAAGTGCTGTATCTTGAACAAGAGGAAATAATTCAACCCTTCGCGTAGAACAGTCCTCGACAATGAAGATCGATTGTTTTCCAGGGTTAGTTTGGGGAAAGGATTCAAGCATGTCTGCAGAGATGATCTCAAAACGTTGAGTATAGACGGAGGTTCTCAGAGATCCAACTGGTTTTTGGTTGGTAACATTGTAGCGACTGCTTTCAGGACAACTATTCACGTAGTCAGATATGTACTTTACCAGTCCAATAGTGTCATCTGGCAATTATTTGGAATGCTTTGCCTTCTCCATAATGTCCTGCAATCAGGTCATCATGGTGCATTCGCATGATAGTTTCACGCTTGGTAGTTGGGATGACTAACCGGGCTTCTTCCAAATAAGACTCAGAGACGTATCGGCATTGAACACCTTCATTCATTAGGAATCCACGTTCAGCCAAGTTGGCATGTTCTTCAGTTTTCTGAGTAGATACGAAACTTTGGATAATCTTGTTTAAATTTTCATCTTTAAGCTGGGATTCGCCTTGTCTTTTGGACTTCTTGTGGCATGTCAACTGCATTTATGTTTGAAATTTCGCAAGGTGAAATTTCTTTTTGGAAATTGGGCGGGACAGCATATCGGCGAAGACATTTGCCTTCTTAGGGATGTATTGTACTTTCAGGTTGAAAGACTGAATTTCAAGTGCCTAACTAGCAAATGCTTCGCTTGAAGACTTGAGGTTCTAAAGCCATTTCAGAGGTTGTTATCAAACGTTACAGTTATTTCTGATGCTTCGACGTAACCCCGTAAATTCAGGGCCAAAGCGACAGAGAGGGTTTCTCTTTCTGTCGTCGAATAGTTTCGCTCAGCCGGAGAAAGCAATCGGCTGGTATATTCGATAGTGTGCTCTGTTGAACCTTCCTCTTGAAATAAAATGGCTCAAAGGGCATAATTGCTTGCATCGGCTCGAAGAGAATAAGGTTGAGTTCCATTTGCCTGCTTCTTCGAGGGAAGTGTTATGACGAGTTTTTAGTTTCAAATCTTTTTGTTGGTTGGAACCCTATTCCTACAGGATTTTCCTCTTCGTTAGGTTACTAAAGGGTCGTGATATTTCCATGAAGTTTTGTATGTATCTTCTGTGTCAAGAACACGTTTGAAAGAAGAATTGGAGTTCCTTGACGTTTTTGGAAGGTAGAATTCTTTATCCAAAGAATTCCCCCTTTTACGTTTACCACATACGTTTTCTAAATCCAATTTGATTCCTTTTAATGTGATCCAAAACGGGGGATCCACAGGAAGTGTTATGATCCAATTTTTTAATTTCAAATGCTTTTTGTTGGTTGGAACCCTATTCCCATAAGACTCTCTTGTTCGTTAAATTACTAAAGGGTCGTAATGTTTCCGCGAAGTTTTGTATATATCTTCCGTACCAAGAGCACGTTTGAAGGAAGAATTGGAGTTCCTTGACGTTTTTGGAAGGTGGAATTCTCTGGACAGAACAAACGTTTTCTAGATCAAATTCGATTCCTTTTAGTGTGATCCAAAATACCAAATATTTGACACAAGAAGAAGCGAAGGAGCACTTCTGTCTATTTCCCAAAGTTTAAAGAGCAAAAGCCTTTCGAAAATAGCTTAGAGATTGGAAAAGTGTTTTTAGAATGATTCTGATAAAACGGTCAGTTCGTCAAGATAGGTGAGGGTCAGGATGTCTTAAAGGCCATTTCGGAAACGTTCTATCAATCTCTGGAATGTTTCTGGGGCATTCCGAAGGTCAAAGGGCATTCGTAAGAAACTATATATTCCGAAGTGACATACAGATGCTGCCTTTTCGTGATCATCAGTATGAACCTTCACTTGGAGACAATCTGCGCAAGACTAAGGGGCGACATGAAAGGATTAGGTTTGGCCTCGTGTAACAAGTCATCCATTCTCGGAAAAAGTTTGGAATCCGGAAGTGTGATCGTTCAGTTTCCTTTTACTTATACAGAGGCATACTGTTCCATTAGGTTTCGGGATTAAAACGACTGGGATGCATAAAGTGATTCGCGTTCTTCAATTATTCCTTCGGGCAAGATCTTGTCAGTTTCTCACTAGAGAATTTTTCTTGGCAAGATTCCTCCTCTATAGTGGCACAACCACTGGGGGTTGGTTGCGAGTTTTAATTCGGTGTTGTATTAAAGGTGTCGGATCTATTCCATTTCGAATGATAGTTGAATATTGACTCAATAATTCGTTGAATCGCGATTTTTGATGAGGAAATAACTATTATTCTTCACCTTCTCTTAACAGTATAGTGTTATCTTCTTCCATACAGTTGGATCGCTCATTGAGCTTAAAACCATCATCAATGAACTTAAACTTCTGTTTCGGATTATTGCGGTTAAAACCTCCAATGATTTAAAAGGTCTAAAATAATTCCAGCAGATGTAAGAAAATCCGAGCCTAAAAGTGTTTTGTTTCCCTTTGCTATGGGGAGTATAAAGTTGTACGGAATGACCTTCCTTCGATTTGAATGTCTACCTAGGCTATGTGGACCTCTTTGTCCCTTTGGTTATCATTGGCGAGAGTGACCTTCATAGTAATATTCTTAAATTTTGTTTCCAATTCTTCCAAGAGATTAAGCAATGTTTCTCCCGCCGTACTGTGACTAGCGCCAGTGTCATCACAGATAATACCAGTAAATCCGTTGATATTTTACCCTTAAAATAGTTCTTTTAAGTGTCTTAACAAACAGTGTACTCAAGTTTATAGCTCTAAAGTCGTCTGATTCTTTACTTAAAAAAACAGAGCAGATCGAACTCTAATCCCAAATGACGCCTGATTTTCCGCAACCATGGCGACTAACAGTTGGCCGAACTTCGATCATGCCAGAATTCCTTGTAAGTGAATTTTCAACAATTTGACAGTTATTTTTATAATTTTGAGGAAATTACGTTGAGAAAGTTTCGGGGTTTCCTCACTGACGTTTCTGCTTCTCGTGCTTTTAGTTTCTTCATATAAATCTAATTTATCAGCAAGTTGAAGAAGATCAGTCCAACTCGGTCCAGTGATCCAAGAAATGTTCTCTATAATCTGGAGAGAATAATTTTTTTTTATTTATCCGATATCATCAGATCCTTTAACTTCTCAGAAGTTTTGACTTTTAATTCTCCGATACACCCATTAAAGAAATTTCTTAAATCGAAGCAAAAATCTCGCCAAGCACTATTAGAACTTTTGTTATGCTGCGAAAATAACTGCCGGAAATTTTCAGCACTTAATTTGAAGCACTTTAAGATGATTTATTATTCTAAAACAAGCATTAATGATCAGTTTTCTATTCATACTTGAAAAATAAATTGTTCAGTCGGATTATATATAGCCTAATTCAAAGGTTGGCTCAATTACCCGATAATTTTATCGAGAGAATCAATAAAATCAAAAGAGAATAATGCAATTTACTGCCGGAGCGATCAAAGTTAATTATGTATATATATAACATAATTTTTTTAATTTTAATTTCCACTTTTTCTTAATTTATTACTTGTTGAAATAGTCCTTTACACTCGCTTTTGTTCACTTTCCCCGAGAATATAATCATTATATATATATAAGTATTCATGAGACCTAAATCATTGCTTTAAAATTACGGTTTCATTTCAGTTTTTTCTAGAAGTTTCATGTAATGACAAAAGATATGCTGAAGTTGAATTATCAAAAAGTTTATGTTACGATTCGATTTGACAATTTCATTGTCAACTTATGGATATTTGAAAAGAATGAAAACAGAATTCAAATAACCAATAGGGCATATACTAAAATTATTTAACCTAATTTAAAGACTAGTTTGTTTGTAACACACACAATAACTATCATCTTTATATTTTTATTAAAATGCGGTGATTTTATCTATAAAATAACTGCGTAAAATTTAATTAATTAGTAGATTTTCCCTAGAAGTTTCATAATACCATTTATTCGTTTCCTAAATTGAATTTCATGATTTCAGTAAGTGCTTTTTTATATCCGCTTCTGATGTCATTAAACTGATTTCATGATTTATTGTAATTATAGACATAAATTCCCAAAATAACAGTTACTGAATCGTCATTCTCTTCGCTGACACTGAAGTGGATATATTTATCTCATTTTATCGCAAATACTGATGCTTTTTTCTTTCTAGAAATCAGTTTCCAAAGAGCTATACTTCATGTGCCAGACTCTGTGAAAGTAATAATTATTTCAGCAAAATAAGGAATATCAGCGAAATAATTTTATTGATTTTTACTCTTCATTAAGCCGGATTGCGAGTTAATATCTTATGAGAAATATCAAGTATTGTAACTTGTATTCTGTAATACATAGCATCTAACATTGCTTCCTTTAATATATTCGTCTTAAATTACGGTTTTATATTAAAGTTTTCAGAAAACAATTGTAATTTTATGATTATTATTGACATTTCTTTAAAGCTTTATTTATCAATCAGTGACAAAACGTAAAACGAACTGAAGCTAAAATAAATAGGTTAATTTATCCTGCTCTTTTCTTTCCTTTGTAATTTTCTATTTTTTGAAAATTATCGTATTTTTTTACTAAAGTTTTAAAAAAAATGTTACGTGAAGTTTTAAACACAGTACTTATTTTCTTCTAACAGCCTCTGTTATGTACTTAATTTACCAAATATTCTAACTACATTTGTAGAGTCATTAGATTTTGAAGCAGGAGACATGAAAAGTTAGCAGTGCCCTCGCCGGGATTTGAACGCAGACCTCTCGAATACGCGCCGAGTGTGCTACTGGTGCATTACGAAGCTATACTGAAAGGCGGGAGAAATACCTTTTATACTCCCTTATTTAAAAGGAGTTGTAGTTTTGGTGTTGGTGAAAAATTATCCTCCACCGCATTTTTTTTTTTTTTTAAGTTCGGGCGCCACTATAGAGACATTATGTTATTTTGAAGCAGAAATCATGAAAAATGAACAATGCCCTCGCCGGGACTCGAACCTGGAATTCTCAAATACTCACCGATTCTGCTACTGTTACACCAGGAAGGAATGCTGGAAGGCTATATTTTATACTTTGATAGCACATATAGTAAAGTAACCGTAAGTTGAATGAGAAAATAGTCTTCATTAACAGATTACGTTCTTATAAAAATATTTTTAAGATATGAGTTAAAATTTACATGAGATTTTGGTTATGAGCATTTCTAATAAAAATAAACAAAATAGCAAATATAAGCATACATTGATAATTTACAAGATTGCAATTTTTAATTTCGTAGCTTTTTCGCTAAGTTTGTGAAATGCAGTTGAATTACATTTGCCCATAAATTTTAAACGGCACATGAATTAATTATGAAATGGGAATCAACAGAGATAAATGATGGGAAAATTCCATAAATTGCAACGAGCTTTAAGTAGAGTATCACTACCGGTAAACTGGTTAACCTGTGAAGCCGTTAGGCTGAACTTAACTTCATTTAAGTTATTCACTTCCTTTTAAGTTAAGCCAAAAGTATTTGCTTTTGTAAGCACGTGTTGGTGCCATCTGTTAACTTTATTTGACTTAATAAAGGATCCTTTACGCCCTTCTCCTGAACTAGCAGTACTTTAAGACTCAGTAATTATTCACTCGACACACTTCTAACGTCAAAATCAGTAGAGTATTGTAATTATTTGCTAAATCAAATTTATCTAGTTATTCTCCACAAAAGCTTGCTTTAAAGTAAAAATGCCACTTACCCAAAACATCTTCTTAAAATACATATTTTGTTTGATTTTGACCCGCAGCCAGAAAGGTTGCTGACGCCTGATCCCAAAATGTCACTGTAAATCCTCGAACGGAAATTTTTCATGAAATGTTAGTGCCCATTTTAGGCCGAAGCTCTATAACTTTTCACTGCTCATTATTTAACATGACCTCTTCCCGAATTTTACCTTAAAATTACTCGTATTACGCTTTCGAATTTTCTGTCCTAGAAATATTTGTGTACATTTTCAGTTGTAGTTCTGCTGTCTGTAACGCCGAATAATGGAGATGCATAAACATTTAAGTCGGATATTATTTCAATACTCTTTTTTTTGTGTGAAGTGACTCTTTTTTATGTGAAGTGGATAGATGATAAATCGCTAATTATAAAACTACAGGTTAAAAAATTATGAAAATTTGTACATGGGGTAAAAATTAACTGAAACCTTTGTAGTAATTAATTTTAGACTATGTCCTGACTATATATGATAATAGGTTAATAAAGTTTTGTCATTTTTGTAATATCTGAAACCAAAAACGCTATACTTTATTTATATAGTGGAAATGATATGGTTTTATTTATTTTCGAAACTAAAGCCATACGCCTCCCAATCGCATAGAAATAAAATGTATCTAATGTGAAATCCCGAGAACAATAAACTACAGATTTAAGAAAAATGGAATTTTTCATTAATGAAATGTTCACATTCTCCTGAAGTTCTAAATCACATTTTCCTTCACCTGTGCATAATTTGTATTATTATATGATATTGAAATACTGATGTAAGATTAAAAATAATGATAATAAAATTTCTTACATTCAGAATATCTTAAAACTGCGCATCTTATAAAAAGAATTAAAATAAAAACATGAAGTTTTATTTTATTTAGATTTTATATTACGTTATTTTATTTTTTAAGCATTTGCTTGTAAATTAATGTTAGCAAAAAAGTGTAAAGGAATTCTCCAAGCTTTTGCGCCTAAACATATGCTCCTTTGATTATATTTCCGTTAATCAAAAATGCTAATTAAAAAATGTAATGCCTTAAAAATGCTTAATTTAATTAAAAGAAAACGTATTTTAATTTCTTTTATTTCAAGAATACATAATTCAACATTTATCTCTTTTTTCCTATTCCTTTTTCTTTCTTTTCAATTTTTCATCGGCTATAATTGAATCAAGTTATTATCATTACATCTCTGACTAAACGGATTCAATTGTTATTGCATTTGAAGTACCGAAGAAAATTTAATTTCCCTGTTTAATTATTTAAATTAAAAGTATGTGCCTCATCAAGAATTTCTCTAAT
>KK121964.1:940341-953334 GCA_000611955.2 Stegodyphus mimosarum
ATAACTGAAATTAAAAAAAAGGAAAAATCTTTATAGTTTACTTCACGGTTAAAGTACAAAATCTGTTTATGCATTCCCTCAGTGATATCGAACAAATGGTTACAGGAGTTTTTATACGATTTCTAAATGTTTAAAATATCTAAATGCTAATGAATTTAGCATCAAAAGCTGTTTTTGAATTTGACGTGTAAAAAAACAGGCACATTTATAAGTGAAAAACGTGTAAAAAACAGGCATCTGTAAATTAAGTTTAAGAACAAGTGCTGAGTGAAACATTTTCAAATTGCCTCTATATGTCTTTCGTGTGATCCATTGGCAGCTCTTTACTGCGTTTTATGAAGGTTATACCTCAATATTTTTTAACTTACATTCTTCATCATGGCCAATAGTATTGGAGCCCAGTGAGTGGAGGTAATTAATAAATTTGTCTTGGATAGTAAGGGTAATACATCTTTGACTTAACAACATGTACTTTAGTGTTTTAGAAACAGAGCGGACTCAAGGCCCTAACACATTCAAGTCATCGACAAATACGTTCTGCCACGTTTTTCATTGCGATTACAGTGGCCAACTTAATACACAGAAGACAAGCAGTTAACAATGAATGCTATATAAAACAGCTTGAAAACAAGTAGCATTAAAACCATGACTGGGCAAAAAGGTATTTAGTCATGAAATAGTGCTTTAAGACAATGCGCGGTTGCTGGAAGCAATTTTGGATATTGATCTATCAACACTTCAGGGCTGATAATGATTTCTGGGTGGTCTTTGCTTTAAATTCAGTCTATTCCATAATTTTGAACTGTTCCCAAAATGCTATGAAAAGTGAAAATTAATGTGAACAACTCAAATTTTAAAACAAAAATTAAAGTCTCCATAGAGCTCTCTGGTCTTGGAGCAGTTTCTATACATTTCAGTCAACTTGAATATAAAGGCACATAGTTGTTGCATGTGCACGGTGTGCTCTTCAAGTAAAGCTATTCTAGGAAAAACAAATAGAAAATTATTATGTTAACTTCAGAGGAAATGAATCATTTTAGAATAAGAAATTACATTTTTATTAAGGAATGATGTTCCAGTATAAATAAATTTAATTTGTTTCTGTAATAGTTTATTGTTAGTCATCTCTTTAGATGCGTTTCTTAGAAAAAAAAGCATGCAAGATAATTCTGAGAAACTGTCCCAAGTACACAATTAATTTTTTTAACTGAAAAGAGCTTTGCCTCTGAATGCAAAATTTTATTTAGTTTAAATACAGGATTATGCAGATTTTGTATTATTATAAACAAATCTGCAAAAACGGTAATATACGTACTTCAAAATCAGTAATATAAACAATGAAACTCTCGCATTTAAATCCTTTTGGTAATTTTTTAATCTACCCTTCAAAAAACAATGGTTGAGGAAAATAATGAAAATGCTGAGATCACATCCTTCTCCAGACATTATCCGTAACAGCTGAAGAAAAGGTAGCAGATAATATAAATATCAGCATGAAATAATTTCTTAAGAAGCATATGGTGGAGAGGAGTAAAATTATTATCACTGTCGGCATCTTTTCTTTCTTGTTTTTAAAATATGAGGACATCACACGATTTCCTTGTGCGGCCTATTAAATTATACACGTTATTTCTGCCAGAATAAACTGACATTAAACATTGTTTGATATTTACAGCAATAAGCTGATATTAAATATTGTTAGATATTTATGTTAGACAAATTACATATAAAGCCATTAATGTACGTAGTTAGATTTTGTTATTTCCGAAAATTATTTTTTTTTAAACTTGGCATTGCGAAAACATGAATTATTTTGTTTAAGCATCGAACAACGTATATTATTGGTGGAAAGAAACATCAATAGTGAAATCAAACGTCGATAAAATATGTTCAACTTTAGAACTAATCGACAGAATGAGAAGAACGACTCCATGAACATGCTAATTTTTTTCATCAATTAGTTGAAATTGCAAGCACTTTGCAGACATTAGAAGTTCATGTCATTTTCTTCTCCTGTCAGTAAAATTTCCTGTTCAGTATTTACACCCCCCATAACAGATACGAATTCCTCAAGTACCTACAGTATTCCTTGCCAATGTGACTTAATATACGTTGTAAAACTAGAGCAGCCTTGAAATTTGACGTTAAAGACGAACGACGTTTGTTATGTAAAACGAAACTTATAAATCCTCCGTTGTCAAAACTGCTGGTTAAACTATAACACTGTCAGCTTTTCTGCAAGCAAAGGTATTCAAAATATCAGCTTCCGTTGGCAAATTAGATAACCTAAACCCGTTTTACGGCCACAAAATTCTTTCAGTTCTGGCAAATGATCTCAATTTTAATCCATCTTTATATTCAGATTTTCAAGAAATTATTTTGTAGTTCCTTTTACTTTTTTCAACAGGTGGCGCTAGTGGCTTTGCTTCCTCTGTCTAATCTATAACATTCTCAAAATTTTTGTCTGTCATTATCGTTCGACCACATGTTTCCCTTTCGTCACTTTTACACCTGTAACCAAAGAATTTTCTTAGGATATGAATTACACGAAATTTAATTGAAGACCCCCCCCGTTCCAGCTGCTCTACAACGATAATAGCCAGCTTTTCTATCCCCCACCTTGTATACGATTGGAGAACGAAGAAAGAAAAACCACGAACTGCGCGACGTTTTCCCGCTCCTCCCGCTTTTTAAGAACCTGAATTCCATGAAGATGGGTGCTACAAAAAAGTCGTTTATCGCCATTAATGGGATATTTTACTGAAACTACAAACCTCTGTTTTCGTTTATCAGCTATTGTAAAAATTGTGCATAGAAAACAAATATTAAATTAAAATCTAGCATGTGCTAAAGTAAAAATGAATTTCTTTTACATTCATTTTATAATTTTAAATTGCATTAATGAGCTAGATCTTGTATATTCTCTACAGAAATTCGAAAATTTCTGAGTTGTAGATTTTAGCTGCGGATATAAATATATATATGTATGTGTGTGTGTGTATATATATATATAAATTTTAAATAATAAAACTGATAGATTAATGACATACATAAAAATTACACGTAATCAATCTTTCAAATAACGGATTTGTAGCGCATCTTAAATTAGTTTTCTTGTCTAGATAAATATTAATAAATCTGCTTAGACAGTAGAATGGTTTTAAATTTCAAATTTACAATTTTTGATGAATAGTGCTAATTTAATTTTAAAATTATCTATTAAATAAAATTAGATTTCTTAAACGGTTCTAAATTCACACCAATGTTATTGTAAAATATGTAATATTAAGCTTTCCATTTTTAATCAGTGAAGTTATTTTAAAGTTATTTAACATTCTTACAAATTCCTCATTTTAATATTAGAAACATTTAAATATTTATTCTGTTTTCCAGTTACTCTATCCGGTATACTTCGGCATACGTTTAATTTCTGGTACACATTTAATTAGTAATAATAATTGATTATTATGAGCATCTGCGGCATTTCCATAATTAATAGAAAAAATTCGAATTCTCTTATATTCGTATATTGGAGTTTTTTAATTTCCTCTTAACCCATTCCTTTTTCATATATTGTTTTGTATTGTATTCAGGATTTCATGCATCTAGAATTTGTATATTTTTGTGTTGTAATTAAGCCAGTTTTTATTTAAATGATAATTTTATAAACTCTTGCATCATAACTCTAGCAGAGAAATGTTTCTAACACCTTGGTATAGATTTATCTTCAGTATGCAGGTTATTTTTCAGTCCAGTTTCAGGCTTATTATTTGTAAAATTAATTAGTTGAAATTATTTATAAAGAAAGATGATCACTAAATCCCCTAAAGATATTTCTAACTGCTGTAATTTAAAATACAACGAGTTCACGTGATTTATAATATACCTCATTTATAATTTTTAAAAAAAATTTCAGCAGTATTGGAATTAACAGCAGATACTCATAATGTTATATATCTAGCTTTACACTAACTTAATTGCCATTGCCTTCTTCGTTGAGACTTTTATGTTATATTCCTAGTATTTCATAATGGCATACGGATAAGTTTAACTAATTCACCAAACATGTAAATCTATAATTCAGCATACTTTTGTGTTTACTAGTGTTACATCTTCTAATTTTTTATATACTGTTCAACACATAGAGTCTCGTCAACCTAGTTTCAAAAGTTCTTAGGATCAAGCGATAAAGTCACTAAATATTGGTAGTTCGACTCGAGTTTCAAATCCCAGAGATACTCAGCTCTTTCTTTCTCTGTACATATTTACTGTGGAAAAATGCATTGTAACCATTTCAGTTCATGAAGTAAAAATATTTTTAAAATTTATTCTTTAAGAATATTGCAAAACTTTTCGTCTTAGCATATTTCTTTACAAATCCCTTTAATAAGAAAAAATAAGCAAAGAAATTAACTCGATTTCTGTGATTGGTAGCTTGGTGTAAATGATATGTAGCTTTTCCCCAAAACATAGAATTTATACGGCTATCAATAAATTATGGATTATTTCTACATTTAATTTGCTTAACGTGTTTAATACAGAATTTTCCTTTCATACTGAAAGCGTTTCATTTTATGACTTAAGCTTTACATTATGACTATGAGTCTCACTCATCAAAAAGTTACTGAAGGTGACGAAACCGACTTAATTCACTATTTTAATAAGAGGTTTCAAATGTAAACAAATGGGGACACGTTAGGCTCATAATAACAACAAGAGAATAACATAATTCAATCACTTTTAAAGCAAAAATGCAGTGATTTATCCCTCTATAAGAATAAATAAAAAACAGCTCAGAGGCAGGTAACAGAGTGGGTACATATGTGTGTGTGCGTGTATATATACATATATATATATATATATATATATATATATATACATTTGATGCTACCAATTGCAACCAAAAAGGGAGGTGCACAACTACATGCTATAGCAGTCCCATATACTTAATTTCAACATTCTGAGGCCAGTCATTTTGGATTTATGCAAGATACATACGTACGTACCTACAGACGTCACGAAAAAAATTTTCTTCTAAATCCATTTTAAATCTATACTTCAATCCGTTTTGGAGAAAGAGTCCTTTTTTCTGTCCGCACGTACAGATTCTACGCAAAAAAACATCGTTTAAATGGATACGAGAGCGGTCGAAATGGATATTTTCGTTGAAATTTCGTTGGTACAAGGAAGTAAAAACTGATCAAAATTGGTTTTTGAAAATTTTCGTGATTTCACAAAATATTCATGATAATTAAATTAGTTATCTGATTAATATTATGAACTACTACTATTACTGTAATTATTATAATAGTAATATACTAGTATACCATGCTTGCTAACCGTACGATTCTACAAAGAAGAAATGCTAAACTTTCCCAGCCCTCTCTTAATAGGAGAGCTGATCCTATTAATGAAAAATGTTTTAAATTTCCAAATTATTAGAGTTTTCATAATCATTTCCTTTTCCCTCTCAGAATTTGAATTTTCAGAATGGTTTCTGTGAAAAATTACTTTTTTTCTCTAAAGCTGTCATTCAGTTGAGTGTAAAAATCACTATTTTTGTGTTTCAGATATTGTGAAATATTTGCATATAGAAAACAAATTAAATAAAAATTTGGCATGCGTTAAAAGAAAATTATTATTAAATTTCAAATTATATTCTATCATGTTTGAAAAAGTTCTGAATTAAAACGACCTGCTAATGTTATTCAGATATTTCCAATTGTATTACACACACACATAAAAATAAAGAATTTTTGGTTAAAAAAATTAAGCTATAATTTACTGAGAGGATTGATTGATTATGAATTTTTAGTACTGTTTATCTAATTCTTCCTTTCTAGATAAATTTTAAAAAAAATCTTCTTTGTGTAATTATTTTAATTTATTTAAAATTTAAAATTATACGTCAATATTCCAAATTCATAGTAATGTTGTAATAAATTTCACTCTAAGTTGTTTTTATCTAACTACAAATTTCTGCAAACATTTACATGATTACTTTAATTACAAAAATAATTCTAGTATACTTTAACATACTTTAGGTCTGAAGAATCGTTAATGAAAGATATTTCTGATGCTAAAATGTATGTTTACTGATACCTTTTACTTTCTTTACTAGCTCTTAAATTTATTACTGTTATTCAAGTAATTAGTCTGCTTATTAGACATGCTTTACTTCGTTGTAACGAGTAAAGAATATCTAACAATTTCCCTCTTGACTGCTATTGGATTCGGAAAATTGTAACCTTCGGCTTTTTGAAAGGAAGATGGCTTCTTCGGAAAATGTGAAAAGATCTCCGGTAGCTTCGTTCTAAGGGAAGAGAAAAACTTTTGCTTTATGCGGTCGTTAAATTCCCTGGCGGGAAAGAGGGAAGAAATTTTGATTCGCGCAGTTGGAGTATACCCATCGAAAGTATAGTCCAGAAAATTTACGCAGGCTACACTGATTCTTATTTCTAATTATTAGCATCCTTAATATTTGTTTCTCCGTGTGTTCTTTTATCTATAATTTAACCATTCATATAAAAGACGTTTTAAATATCAAGTATGGTGTAAATCCTTTGCTCCTGCCTACGAATGAGTTGTTTCTAAACATCAAGAACTTGCATAAAAACGTAAGTCCTGGTCAGATGTGATTTGTTAGTTTATTTGTTTGTGATAAAGCTGATAATTTGCTTATCACAATGATTTGGTTTCGTGGGAGGAGAGCATTTGACTTGACATTGAGTTGTGGGAGGGGAGGATTTCTAGAGGAATTACCATCATATTTTTTTAAATCAAACAAATGTCAATATGGTTTTAATATGATAATGGTTAAAACTCTCTCTCTCACAATGGTTAAAACTCTCTTTTGTAGTTGTGTACCAGAAGTAAATAAACGATCAACGATCATCATCTCAGTTGTAGTTGTAGCTGCTTTAAGCGAACGTTTTGTTTACTTAATGCTGTTTTTGATTGTAGCAAATTCACTGTGAGATAGAATTAGTTTCTCTGGTTTTGAATTGAGTTCTGTTCAAAGTTTGAGATACTGTGCGAATATCTCTGAGGAAATATTTCAGTATTTTGCTTTATTTCTTGTGAAAAGAATAAATTTTATTAACTTTTTAACGACCTGTGCATTAAATCCATTACGAATCCGTACGCACGCAACAATATATTATATGAACACCTGATATATCGGACATTGTTTTATATACTAATACTAAGGGAATAAAATACAAGTTTCTAAACAGTGATATTAGGTTCTTGTTTCTTGTAATCTGCGTTAATTTTGGTGCTAAGAAAAGTACTATCTGGCAAGATTTCGTGGTTATGTAAGTATGTTATTTAAAGAATTTCTCTCTCTACTTTGATCTTGTGCCCCGAAAATATTACGGACTATGGAAGTTATCACTGGGTGTTATTTGCCTCCAAATTGGCAAATGGATCATAATTTTGTAGAAAGGAAATTAAACACTTTTGTTCAGCTTCCGGTTTCTTGATTCCATACTATTTTCACAGAGTAATGAAATTTCCTACATTGTTCTTACTTTTATTAGAAAAAAGTTTTGATTTTCCTAACCTCTCTCAGTTGTCGTAATCGCTTTGCGTAACCCGAATGACAGCATCGTTCTTTGTTAACTTTCCTTCTTTACAATTTTACTTTTCCTCTTATTTAAGAAATAAACCGAAACTAAAATTTCATATGAATATTATATTTCTTTCTTAAATAACATTCAGTAAAAAAAAGGGTTAAAAATACATATGCGGAGAAATGTTTATAAACAACTTGCAACAGTGTTTCTGAATCATTGGTCACTGGACATTGAGTGCCTCTCAAAGACTTTCCTTATTGTCTCCTCTCATGTGGTCTTGCTAGATTAATGCTAATATAAAATTTATTTGAGTTAATCTGTTCAAAAAATATAAGTATAAAGTTTGTAACATGCTACTGCTAAAAGCTGCTGTTCAAGGGGACATTAGTAAGGTGTTCCGCACAATATTCTAATTTATAAAAGTGATTTGCATTTGAAAAAGAAATTGAGAAACACTGGCCAGTGTAAATAATAAAGTAAATGCATACGCCCAAGCTAGTCACAGTCACCATATTTGTAGGAAAAGAATAAATGGACAAACTGAAATGTATAAAAGCTCAAATGAAAAATTATTTCTTATAAATTAACATTACAAGTAAAGACATGTAATGAGCACCTATAAAAACAAATAAATCATAGTTGCAGGCAGAAATGGTACACGATAGTTATACACTTATATTAATATATTACTTACTTGATTCTCAAAAAAATTGCACGAATGAATTGGCATCTAATGATAAAAAAGTAAAGGTAGGAAAGGCGAAAGAAGTTTCTATATCTACAGTTTTACGTGCATCAGTCAAGTGCAAATAACTGGATTACGCAAATAATCCATGTGCCTACTGATGGGTTATTTCAGTCAGCATAATTCCTTATTATGGAAGGCTTATTTTTATTATTTATTTTGTTTCTGAAAATATTCTGATTCATTTCCTTCGCATTTATTATCAGGAAATAAAATTAATGGACAATTAATCGTAATTAGTTTATTAAGAAAGGGGAAAACTGAGTGATAAAATTCTGATAAAGTAAATGTGCTTTAATAATTTCTTTCAAATTTATTGCACCATGTTTATGGATTTTCATTTATTGACAGCTGAATTTTCAGTTTTCCAAGTTTCATGACCCTTTTTGTGAAGATGAATTATATTTGTATCATTTAAGCGCAGCTCATCATTACCCGAGTGGCTAAGTGTCAGTAATCGTGCAACATCTGTTTATAGGCTGTTAAATCGCCTAACTGCATAAGGGTGTCGAGGTTTTCCAAACGCGTAACGCAAACATGAGTCATCTTCAAATAGAAAGGTCCTCCACGAATAAATTTCAGCCTTAATCGTCTCTGCCGTATGTAATTTACCAAATCCACTGTACTGCGATTTTTGTGAAGACTTTGTTAATGTTATAAAGCTTTACCCTAACCGCCCTGCTGGCGTGGTAGTAGGGTAGCCGGCTGCCATAGCCTTCCTCCCTGGTTAGAATCTCAGATAAGGTGAGATTTTGTATTTGAAAGTGCATTGTGACTTTGCGCATATAAAATACTGAGTCCTTTCGAGAGAATAAAAGTCCTTTCGAGAAGGTGGGGTAAGGAAACAGATGTGGGAGACTCTCCTGTCTCTTTTCCGGAGGAATTCTCTTTCAAAATTGGAAAGGAACTGGGTAAATTCGTTTTGTTACGTATAAGGTGTCCATAGCCTAAGTCAAAGACAAATGCAACTTCGCCTCTTGGTCACAATAAAATTTCTGGATCTCTGATAGAACTGTAGGCTCAAATTAAAATGATTAGATTTTATTCTTTATTCGCTGCAAATCATAAATAAATCTATATCGATAAACTTAAACACTCGACGACTGTATCAACTGCGAAATATTTCAGCCTTTTCATATCAATACTTAATTTAATATATTTTAATTTCCGCCTTTGTCATTTTTAACCTTATACAAATATTTCACTTATTTTATCACCAGCTTGTCTCGAACGATAATCAGTATCAAATATTGTCAAATAATTTATTAAAGTATGAATTCCTAAATAATCATAAATTCTAAATGCAATTTCTGAAACTACTCAGTAGTGACACCCTTGTTATCAAATACGCAAATTGCATTACATTCCTATGTATTATTATTATTACGAATTTGAAGTTTTTCTCACCGCTAGCATTTATTTCTTTGAACTTTTATGGCAACGCCGCGCTCGCGGCAGTTGAGATCGTCTAGGCAACCATGAAGGGAGCTTGTCTCTTCTGTTCTTGATACGAAACTATGTAACTGTAATTATTCTGTAATTGTAAATAATTCTGTACATTAAAGCTTGTGTTGCGAAGCTACAGCAGTCTACTAATTTCGATGGATATCACGAAACATGGTCAACGTCGACCCGATTGAGTTCGAACTGTTTTAAAACAAAAATCTGAAAAGCGAAACGAATTAAGAAAAAATGGCTCCTGTCGAACTCTCGAAGTTAACAGTCTTTAATTGAAAACGGGGATATATCAAATCGCAAATAACGAGAATAAAGTCATTCTTACAAGATGAAGTGCCAGTGGATAATACGCATATTATTCAAAAGCTTCAAGCAGTGGACAAACTACGTTCTAAGTTACAGGATTTACGCAACGAATGCTAACAGCACACTTTCGGATGCTGACTTGCTAACCTTTGAAGCAAACCTTGATGAATTGCAAACTAACCTCGAAACGTGCGAGGTAAGCTTTCAAAAACTTCTCAATCCAAATTCTACTGCAAATGTTAAAAGTAGTCCGTCCTCTGGCAACTGTAAAGTAAAATTGCCGTCAATTAATCTTCCCGAGTACTCAAGTTTTATATGCTGAATGGCTATCATTCAAATCACAGCTTATAGCATTGATTGATAATAATGATCAGTTGTCAGAACATCAAAAATTATATTATCTGCAATCAGCACTCAAGGGTAATGCAAAACAACCAATAACGGTAAATGATACATATAATAGTTTATTCGAGGCATTGTAGAAACGCTTTGAAAACGCACGGTTTCTTATTATGAGCCATATTAATAAAATATTTAATTTCTCTAAAGTTAAATGTGAATTTAAGACACATGCTTGTTAGAATCGAAACTAATTTGCGATCTTTAAAACAGTTAAAATTACACACAAACTCTCTTTGCGAAACAATCTTAATACGTGCAATTCTTCAACGAATAGATATTGTTGCGTTATACGGGTTCGTGGATTTGAGAGTATCCGATGAAAACACGATCCAGAACAATAAAAAGCACAATTTATTTACAAGAATCACTATTTACAGCACAGTTCCAAAATTACCTTTAAAAGCGTCGAAAATCTACGATAAATACGCTGAAACAATCAGCAACACAGCTTCAGGCTGTAACTGTAAAGGTAGCGTCACGACAACACTAAACTTATGATAAACACCGTGGAACGATCACCAAAGATCACCAATCACTGTCAAGCTATACTGTAAAGGTAGCTTCACGGCAAAGCACTATCTCGATTGCTTCCCGTTCACAAAACTCTCGCGTAGCTTAGCACTCACAGTAAGCAGCTATTCTCACAATTCTCACAATGCCGGCTCTCAGAAACGCACGGGTTTATATAGCTTTTCCTTAGGTTCCACACGTTTCAAAAAATACCTCGACAGGAAGTTATTCTAGAAGCTTCCCGATTGGACCATGGGATATCGCCGATTTGGTCACCAAATGGGCGATAAAGTCGCCAATCTGGCAACCCTACCATACACTATTTTATGGCAGCCCTAGTGCTATGCCGGAAAGCTTACATACAGGCGCAACCGCCGAATTTTTCGCAACACTGCCCCCTCTCAAGGACTGCACGTCCCGGGCAGTACAATCCCTGGTTGGGATTACCAAATTACAATAATAACAAAATTTGCAAATATTTACAGTATTTACAAATAACAAAAACATTTATACTAATTATAAAGGTCTATGTAGAAGCAACTATGCATAAATCATACAATTAAACATAAAACCATTACGAAATACGGAGTACCCATAACAAAAATAACTATCACTAATTACCATGGCTATAGTATGGAGCTAACCTATCATAATGTACGATCTTAGGTTTGGAATTGGGAGACTTGCGGATCCGTATTACTCTCGAGCAAACCTCGCTCTCGAGCAAACCTGTGCATTGTTTCCAACCGGGCTTGGAGATCTTGAACGTACTCCTCAGGAGAGGACTGTAGATCCGGAGGACGGCCGAAAAGCAGGTCACTCGGAAGACGGAGATCACGACCGAAGAGCATTTGAGAAGGGGAATAGCCGGTACTCTCGTGGACGGTACTACGGTAAGCGAGCAGGAACAGGGGCAGCTTACGATCCCAGTCTTCTTGGTTCTTGGAAACCATAAGCGATAGGTGGTTCAAGATTGTGCGGTTAAATCTCTCCACCATGCCGTCAGACTGCGGATGTAACGGGGTGGTCTGTGTTTTCTTTATTTCCAATAAGTCGCACAGTCCTTTGAACACAGCCGAAGTGAAGTTCCTGCCTTGGTCGGTATGAATCTGGAGGGGAGTTCCAAATCTAGATACCCAATTCTGCAACAGGACTTCAGCCGTAGTGACAGCCTCTTGGTCTGGAATTGGATATGCTTCAGGCCACTTCGTAAAATAATCCATGACAACTAGAATGTATCTGTTGCCATCTTTAGTCCATGGCAGAGGTCCCAGTATATCAAGGGCAATTCGCTCGAAAGGCGCTCCAACGTTGTATCGCTGCATTCTTCCGCGACAGCGTTCCTTTGGTCCTTTCTTGGCTGCACAGGCATCGCAAGACCGGCACCATTTCTCAACGTCGTTTCTTGCGGAACTCCAAAAGAAACGCTTTCGAACTTTGTTTAATGTCTTCATATAGCCGAAATGCCCTCCTGTTGGGCTGCTGTGTATTTCTTTCAGGACATCAGGTATTCGTTTTTGAGGAAGCAGCAGCTGCCATCTTTTATTAGTTCCATCGTCGCTTTCCCACAGTCGATATAAGACTCCATTTCGAAGGTGAAGGGAGTCCCAGAGAGCCCAGTACCTTTTAGTCATAGGACTGAAGATGGAAACGTCCTGCCACTTGGGTTTCGTAGCCGATGATTCCTTCAGCTCTATTATTGGCTTAATGTTAGGATCCGCCAACTGGCCTTCTCTAACTTTTTCTCTTGAACAATACCCGGGTCAAATACTTTTCCACGGCAGTTCTCAGATGTATTTCTGTTTTTCATATCACAGTCTGAAGATTCAGACATTTCGGACTTTTCTTGCACAGGAAGATCTGAAACAGTTCGTTCACTCTGTAGATTATTCGCATTGTGTGTGCAGTTCACCTTGGTAATTTTAGTAGTTTCTACATGCTTATTTTCCTCCGTTTCCTGGGAACCAATTCCGAAGTTTGCACCAGGGTCATGAA
>KK121965.1:0-83523 GCA_000611955.2 Stegodyphus mimosarum
TTTGCGAAAAATGTTGAATTAGAATTCTAAAGCGAAAGCGATTTTTAGATGTAAGTTTTATCACCGTGCGAAGCTCGAATCGGAATCAAACCAATTTCGACGAATTAACGGACTTCATCTTAAGGAAGGTCCAAATTTTCAATTTACTATATGGAAAAAGGTCGACAAGGAAGTTATGGAACTCATATTGCCGCGGCTACTTCCGTCAATAAAGGACTTTCTTAAAATCAGAAACCCGGAAACCCTAAAAAGCTTATTTGAATGAGCAGTAAAATTTCAGAGCAGTCGAACGGCGGAAAACGCACACGCAAGCAACTTTGTCAGTATTCAAGGTTTCACTCTCAGAAGAAACCTCAAGGCCAACAGAATCCGTATCGGCAAGCGGGGAAAGTTGAAAAACTGGATAAGAGGAAGACTGCTGAGTCCAAAGCATTTGGAAATAAAAAGCAGCAGAATCAAGGAGCGGAAAAGTATTTCAACGGATTCCGGTGCCCGAGAAGAGGGCCCAGTCACCATCTGGGAAGGAAAACCCCTCAGAAATCAAACTGAATACGATAGTCGTACAAATTTTGGCTTTGCCAGAGATCCAGTTTAGGCACTTTCTAAGAGAAACCGGCTCATATACACCTTACACATGGGGAAAACACGAAAACGCCGGTGCAACCAGCCCGATCGCGGGATTCAAGCCTAGGACCAAACTAACAGCGCTTAGGGACTTTTAGCGCTCGACCGCTGGTGGGCTGAAATATTAAGAATGAGGATTGGTATATGCAGAAACGGTCTGTATGGCACTTTGAAGGTCTGCAAATTACTTCTTTCTTCGTTTTTCTGTTTAGAAAAGAAAACCTAGCTATAAAAATGTTATATTATAAAATACTAATAAAGAGATTCGTTTTACAGAAATGTTTTACAGAATCGAGCTACTAGAGGTCTATATGAGTGATGATGAAATTTCGTAAATTTTTTAAGCAAAAAGTTATATTTCTCTTTAATTCCAAAACTTATATTAATTTTTTCTGAAAAGAAGAAACCTTAACGTTTTAATAATATTTTATTTTAAATAATTGATTCCAAATAATATGGTACGTTAACACTATATTATGTTAAATATTTCGATTATACTACGGCGGCTTTTAGTAATATTTATTATTAAATGAAATATAATTATAGGAGTCACCATTCACGGTATTTTAAAAATATATCTAGCTCGAAAATTCTAATGAGTGCGGAAAACGTTCAGTTTTCTATGTTTTACTTGCAAGACTGGAAAATACCTGTTGACATCATTAACGTTTTTCCTAAAATAACGATACAGAAATAGAAATTTGTTACAATCATATTTTCATTAAGCACAATTTAAGTCGTCGGAAGTTGTAACATGCCATCTGGACATCATCAATTTAAAATGGTATTTAGTTCTTAACGTAGTTTTAAGCCAAAATTAATGTTTTCAAAGTTTGTTGACTTATAAACTTAGGTTACGCGTTTTAAAGTTTCAAATGAACTGAATTACTTACTGCTAATATGATAGAGCATAAAACAAGAGTCAGCACTATGGACTTCATCTTGATACACTACGGCAAAACTGACGAAACAATGCTCTCGAATATATAGCTATCAGCGTGAGAACTTCCATCTTATTCTCATGGATGCAGGTGCGTTTTCTCCAGAAGCAAAATGATTTCATTTTCAAGAGGAATGATGATAGAATAAGAAAATGTGAGTAGATTATTTTTCTTCATTGCTTTGATAAAAGAAAAACTTAGTGCAATAACAAACAATAAAATACTATTAAAAGATTAGATAGTTTTCCCAATTTCTCATGTAATATATAGATATATAGTCACACATTAAATACTTTTTTGCAAAAATTTAATCTCTTTTAGTTGCCAGAATTTCGTAGCTAAGGAAATCTTAAAAATTGATTTTCCATAGCTGCCATTAGAATTAAATTGTGAATCTAAAATTCATCCTAAGTTATCACTTACGAAATTGTCGTAAAATTATTTTAAAAAAAAAACAGTGTTAAACTTCTATGAGCCCTTTAGAACTGTGGACCAACTTTCTATGAACTACGTCAAAGATCTTCTATTGAATTCTATAACATTTCAGATATTGCTTCTATAGAGTTATGTATAGAGGTTTCTTAGAGCTATATATAGATATTCCACAGGGATTTCTAAATTTTGAATAAGGGGCATATAAACAACTAATAGAATTTTTACGAAAATAATATATACAGTTTACAGAAAACTGAGCCATAATTTTAACAAACTCTCACTCCTCCTTGCTTTAGTTTTCTATATAAAAGATTCTTTAGAAACTTTTGAGTATTTAAAAGCATTATAATATCAACAAAAGTTTCCTTGGGGAATTAAAAAAAGAAATTAAATTTTCATTTTTGAATCGAATTTTTTAATCTAAACTTTGAAATTATCTATGACATGGAGGAGGGTGATAGAAACTTTCGGGAAAGATGTGATTTTTTTCTAATAAAAAACTTCAATATTTTTTTTATTTCTAAAAATATTTAAATAAAAAACTACATTTTAAATAATAGTAAATAAATTTGAGAAAACATTTCTCTTATCAGGGATACAGATACACTAATTAAAAATATTCATTTCAGAAATTAAAATTTCATAATTAACAGCATAAAGTTAAACTTTTAAATAGTTTTTATTTTGATTGATTTTATACTTTTTCACTATTTAATTTTTAGATTATATAAACAAAACTGTGTAAAAAATTGCACAAAATATTGAGTAAATTTAGAGGCTAAAAAATACTAAGCTAGAGTGGGAAAAGTAAAAATTTCCATTCAAAATGATTCAAATCTTACCAATAAAAAGCGTTTAATTTTTTCTCTTCTGTATACCATAAAATACGTACGGAAACTAAAACCTTGCTTTGATTACAATTTGAAAGCTTTGCAGATTTCTGTAAAATGCCTTGCTGGATCTATAAAATGTCTATATGATTTTGCAGGAGATCAGTTCGATAGAATTCTGTTCTGTGTGAATTCAGTCCTATGGAAATTTAGAGAAAAGCGTTGCTAGAGGCCAATGTCTCTTAAATCTTTTTAAGTGAGGACTATTTTTATAAACTAGAATGTTCAGCGGACCACCTTACTTTTGTACCCTTCGAAAGAAAGTTTTTAGCATACGTTACTAATGATTTTAAAATGTAATAAATTCCGTGATTACTTATTAGTTACATTAACAGAAGAAAATATATATTGTTTTTAATAATTCAAAAGCTTTGGATAACATGTACCTTATCAAGTAAAAAATTAAATAAATGTTTGCACTCAAATTAATCAGACGAATGAGCCTGCCGATTCTTGCATAACTGTTCTACTGTTGGAATCTTTGCTGGTAAGCATCATCGCAATCACAAAGCGTTAAATCTCTCTTTTGTGGCTAAGATTACATTCGGAGCCCGTAAGAATATAATTAATAAATAATAATAACAGCAAAAGGTAATAAATTTCACAAAATGGAGTCCTGGGAGAAAACGCGACAGATAGTTGCCACGCGTAATTTCAAAATTCTGAGATTTTCAGCTACAGTGTGGTGTATGCTGTTAATATAAATTTTACTTTTTGTCTTTTTTTTAAATCGAGGAAGACCACAAGGACCGTTTGTGGACTTCCACGTCCAACTGCAGAAAGGCTGCTACGCAGGGATTGCCTTTGAAGTTTTATAGGAATTCTAGACAGCTCTATGAGTCTGTGTAAACGCGTTTCGTAATAAGCTTCCTCTCAAGCATGCATAATCTTAAAACAAGAGAAAAGTTAAATCTTTAACTTTATCTGTCAATATTATTTATATAAAATTTTCTATGGCAAATAATTGAGCTTTTGCTTCTAATTCAGTCCATATCGGTTATTAAATTTACACCAAATTGCTCCTACCTCTGACACTCATACAGATTAAGGGGGCCCCATAAATATAACTTCAAAGAATTATTAACTTGCTATTGACCTTAATAATTTTAGCCGCATTTATGTTTTTCCTTTCTATTTTCATAACTCGTTTTTAATTTTTAGAACGTTCTGATTTATTTTATTACTGCAATAAACTCTCAATTAACCGGGCTACGAATTAACCAGATAGTGTCTTAAGAAAAGTAAGTTTGTTTATTTCGAAATAATGGAAATACTACTATCAGAAACTATTATCGAAACCTAAAATTGTAATCAGGGTAAACCAAACACTCAGTGTAAAACAAAAACCTCAGCGTAAACCAAAAATAAAGGGAAAAGAAAACGACATGAGATAACAACAGTGATAGCGACATGATGTCGAAGTATTTGAAAGCCGTTTTCATCAAGAACAGTGCAAAACTGAATAGTTTGTAATGGGGAACATTTATACACTATGTAGCAAAAAGCAAAATGTTATAATCAGCTTTACATGTGTTTCAGCTCATTGACGTTGTTCGAGTTCTCTTTTAAATACTGTTCTTTTAATGATACTTATATCTTTAATTTCTTCTTTTCTAATGATGTTTATTTTTCCATTGCTTACAGTAGGTTCTTTTTCTTTTTGAATACTGATTGAATTACGTAACCAAAAGAATTTATTCTCTAAATTAAACATCTTGAAAATGCAGGTAAATTATTAATGGCATTTTATGTTAATTAAAATACCATTAATAAGTGTTACTTCTTTTATATAGTTAGTATTAAAAGATGTGAGTCTGTTGGTATTAAAAGATGTTAAAAAAGTATTAAAAAGTATAAAGTATTAAAAGATATAAAAAACTCTGTTAGTGTTAAAAGGTGTGAATATTTAACTAAGACATTCATTTTGATTTCTTAGAACGTAAATAACTTTGTGTTACATATTCTGAGCACCAGTTTGTAACCTATAGATATATAGTGCACAGTTTTAAGAAACTGGTGACTTACGAAAGCTTTTTTTAAATTCAGTACCACTAAGTCTTTAAAATGGCTTCAGCAAAATTATTTTAACTTATACAGATACTCAAAAAATAACACAAAATAAAGGAGACATTCATATGCAGTATTTATTTATTAGACAGAAATTTCAGTCTTGAGTATACATCATCAGTTCTCATGTTATTAAAGGAAAGCAGAACATTTCAGTTGCTTCATGTAGAAATTTTCTTCTAAATACACCTGGCATAATGCTAGAATAAAAATAGAAAGCACTTCATAAGAGTCTACATTTACTATCTACATTAAATTTATTAAATATTTCTTTTATAAGGTCATTTTGCGTCGAGTTACTAAAAGCGTTGAATCACTGTTCAAATTGTTGCCAATAAATAGTATCTCTCGGTATTAAAGAAATTTTAAAAAATCTGAAATCTATCAAAATTTATATTACGTCCAAAGGGGCATTTTTTATATTTACTCACGCATACACGTTTATAGAGGATTTAGGCTAAAGCACCTTTGCGCTAAAAATATTTAAAAATAGCTCACCTTTAGAATTTCCGAAAGACAGTCTTTCGCGCTGACGATAAAAATGTTTTATTACGTACAGTGTTGCCACTGCTCTCTTTGAAATCGTTTTGCTTTTTTAGATTAAAATAACACGCCTAACAAATATTAATTTAGAAGGAAAACAAAATTTGCGTTATATTTGGAAATATCTACAGGACAAGTTTCAATGGTTTTACCGAGCAATAAACCTCAGCTGCCAAAGTGCAAAATACACATACATTTTGAACTTTGGCAGCTAAGGATGATGGCTCGCTAAAACCATCGAAACTAGTCCTCTGAAAATTTCCAAATGTAACTCTGATTTTTGTTGTTTGACTTCGCAATTCATCGTTAAGTTTATTATCAAAAATTCGTTAAAGTTTCACAAATTATGAGACAGGTAATAATGCGAAATTCAAAATTCGTGCTTCCAGGTGCCCATATTCGAGGGGAGGACTACGTTATTCAAAATTTGATGGCTCTAGGTACCGTTGTTTTCTCATAATGTGAGAAACATACATGCATTCATGTTGATTCTTCATAATTTAATTTATTTAAACATAATACTGAGCGATAATACTTGGCGGCAACAATCTGAAAAGTGATTAGATGTAAAATGCCGTTTCGAGACTAATCGCCCTTCTGCGCTAACACTCCTTTGGGCTAATCATGAAGAATCTGCGCGAATGTATATGCATTTCTAGCACTATTAAAAAACAACTGTACCTAGAGCCATTAAATTTTGAATAAATTTGTCCTCCACCCGAATATGGGCCTCTAGAGGGCAAAATTTTGAATTTTGATTTGTTTTATTACCTCCTTCATATTTTGTAAATCTTTAGTGAATTTCTGATTAAAATACTCAATGATTTCAAAGCGAGCAGTGGCAACACTGTACAGAATAACACATTTTTATCTCTAGGACACGAGATTGCCTGTCGGAAATTCTAAAGTTAAGCTGGCTTTAAATATTTTTAGCTCAAATGCTCCCAAAACATGTATGCGTGTGTAAATGAAAAAAACGTTCCTTTTGACGTGATATGAAACCTGAATTTTTTCAGTTTTTTTTTTACGTTTCTAAGATAATGTATAGTATTAATGACATTTCTGACTCTAATTCTTGAACAGTCTATCATTTGTATAAAAAATAGAGTCTAAAACCGAAGATAAAATTTTGTATTAATATATAGATAAACAGATAGCAATCTTCATCAATATATATATATATATATGTATATATTAATTTTATTCAACTGTCAAACTTTTTTTTATTTAAAACGCTAATGTAGTTTTTGATATTTTTAGATTCTCTATTTAAGGCATCTTATGTGTAAAAACGAAACATAGAATCAAACGTCTGATCTCTTATCGGTTGGGGAAAGTAGATATTATTTTTTCTCTTCCACTGAGAAAATTTTCTTGAAATTTTTCAAAGTTACAGTTTATAATGGCAATACAATAGGTCACTGCTGGCGCTTGATCGTCTGCTAAGCGAGAACTTTCTCATTTACCGTCAATGCGCATGCGCCAATATATTTTTTCTTTCTTGATACTAGTGGTGATTTGATAGACTGACGTTCGTTTCGCTTTTGAATGGCTGGTAATTGAGCTGTTAGATTATGAATAAATGAAAAATGAAATCCAAAATAAGCATATTATCCAAAATAACAATCGCAGAATTTGTTTTTCTTAAATTCATTGCAGAACTCTTTTTCACATACCTTCTCTGAATAGTCAGACTTCAAAATAGTTCCACGGTGATGTGTTATGATGTCACCTTTTCGACTGATGTTCGAGTTTTAACTAATATGATCTAGCCCGCCTGGTGCTACTTAATAAGAAACACTTTTGCGCTGTTAAGCTCTCCGAATACATTTGGTATCTCATTGCAGCTTATTTTCGCGTTTTGACAACTCCTTTGTTCCTGTGACTTCATAACTTTTAACCGTCAACTCTGAGGACACACTATTTCGTCTCACTACAGCATATATATATAGCGCTGAAAGATGGAGTACATTTATTGTGAAATAGAAGAAGCATCGAATTAATGTTTGATATGAGTGAGAAGCATTTGATGTAGTGAATGACATCATTTAAGGGCGAGAATGCTTCTCATTTCTACCAAATGTTAATTCGATATTTTCCCTCTGTTAAAGTTATTTGCTAAGAAGTAAACATGAAAGCTATTTTGTATTTGAATAATTTAAAAATCTACTTCTGTAAAATAAGAATCTGTTTTAGAAGCACTTGTTCGCAATTTTTTTAGTCTAAGTTTTAAAATACCTACAATAATGTAGTTTATTATTATATAAGTGCAAATACAGCTTATTGAAAACTCTCATAATTCATATATGTTACATTCGCTGAAATGTATTCATCCAAAATCTTAGCCAGCTTTCCGTAGAAATTCAAAAAACTCATTTTTCTGTAACATTTCCATGATAAAAGTTGAACCTTAAATAACCTTTGAATTGTCAGATAGCCACTATACTTTCGCTTTCGTACTTTAAGGAGATATTTACTTTTCGTCAACATACTGAGCTGCCGCGTTGCAGTAAAAAATGAATTGCCACTTCCAGTTTTACGATACCTTATTATCATCAAGCAATAAGTACAATAATAAGAAGAAACAACTACAATTGTTTGTTCAGATAAATGTCACGAATCTTAGCAGCTTTACTATATTTAGAACTTAAGATATAAATAATATTCTTACTGTTGTCTTTAATAATTCTTATTTATTCTTACGCACTTTCTTATGCACCACAAACCTTCCAACTAGCAACCGAACTTGCTGTCACCTAAATCATGACAGCATGCATGTGAGAATGCGACAGTCCATCCATGTTTAACCGTGAATGAAACGGGATGTTTTTTTTTTTTATTCTTGCATTCTGAAATAACATACGAAAAAATATTTGCGTTACTTACCCCGAATAGCTGTTTGCACTCCATACCATCTGCGCATGGGCAGAGATGGTCATAATATATTATGTCTCTCATTTTATCAACCACAAAACAGAACTGACCTGTATAAAAATATAAAGAAATAAGAAAGTATGTTTTATCAAATACATAAAAGTATATTATATGAAGCAGAACTTCTCAAATGGTGTTTCGTGGGAAAGTAGGATAAGGTTATAAAGTATTTCTCCCGCCTTCCTCATATGCCTTCGTGGTGTAGTGGTCAGCACGCTGGGCGCGTATCCTAGAGTCCGTGGTTCCAGAGTCCCGGAAAAGGCGTTGCTCATTTTTCATGACTCTTACTTCAAAAATACCTAATGTCTCTACAGTGGCGACCGAACTAAAAAGGTGGTAAATGATGATTCTCCATCACCGGGATTTGATGATTGGGTCCCCTGAACCCCCGTCGCCCTTTAAAAGGGAGAGTATATAAGTTATTTCTCCCGCCTTCCTCGCATGCCTTCGTGGTGTAGTGGTCAGTACGCTCGACATGTAACCAAAAGGTCCACGGTTCGAGTTCTGGCGAAAGGGTTGCTCATTTTTCATGACTCCTAATTCAAAAATACTAATATCTCTACAAGGTGAGATAAAATTTAAGATTTAGGCATAAAATTAAAACATTTAACAATTTAAGCGGTACTACCTTAACCCTTTTCTTAAGCATGGTAGCTTGCAGTTCATATATCAGAGGAAGAACTAAGACAAAGCCACATACTGTCGTTGTATTTTTATCTATATTTTTCCAAAAATTTTTAACAGCTTTTAATTTGTTAACAAGTGACGAATCTGTATCATTTTACCAAAAAAGAGGCATTTTACCCCGCATTCGAATGTTCCAAAATGGCCACAGAATGGAACCACTTATCTATGAAAGCATCTGGAGGTGAAGCATGAAAGTGAAAAAAAGGGAAGGAAAGTCTGAAATAAAAGGAAAGAAAGGAAAGTCTGAAAAAAAAGGAAAGAAGAGCACACTTTCTGCAACTGGTTCAGTGTTTCTAGAACACCATTCAGAAAGCTACATAATGAAGTACAAGACATATCAGAGCTGTATTTAAAGACAAATAATAAAAGATACAAAGGTAAATTGATTAAAATTATATCCTTATTAGACTTGCGGAACACAAAGAAATCAATATTTTGTGTTGTCGCCATGGCCTTCAATACGTCTGCGGTACGCCTTAACACTAAGAAAGAGACTTTGTATGCGCGCTTAAGATATGCTAGTTCAAGCTGTTTTCCCATACATTACCAATGTTCATCTGGAATAGACGTAGGTGATGAATGCTGAGCCATTTTGCCAATCATCTACCAGACGTTTCGACAGGCAACATATCGAGAAAGAGAGGTCCAAGGCAGCAGTGTGATTTGGTTGGCAATGAAGAACTGTTGAACGGTGCGTGTCACGTACGTTAACACATTAACCTGTTGAAATTAGGCCGTAGAAAGACAGGAAGCACGACAGACTCCAGAATTTCAGATGAAGCGGTCGTTGTTAAGTATACTGATAGTGTGCATTAGGCGGGTATGAGTATAAAATCCCTTGACATCCCATGTTATAACCTCAGAGGGTTAACCAATATCACGATGCATAATGCAACGGTAATGATGTTGTCATTGCAGAGCTATGAATACGGTAATGATGTTGTCATAGCAGAGCCATATACGGATATGACCATCGTGAAGTTGTAGACAGAACTGAAATTCGTCAAAAACTACATTGCAACTCATTGTGAACAACATTGAATAGTAGGTGCTGATACAAGTTGTGAGCAAAAGACCTTAATTCTAGCACTCAAAGTATTGATGCTGCAATATCATCTGCCATTGTCATGCGCATAACATAACTATTCTCTTGTTCAGAGAAATAATAAGGCTTCTGCGATCTTCTGTCCATCCATCCGTCCTGCACTTACCAACTCCATATTCGTATCATTGTAGCTTGAATGATTTCAAAATGATATGGATTTCTCGGAAGGATAATGTGCAGTACCTATCACCCACAATCCTTACTCGTAAACTTACTAATGTCTGCCGTTTTATTTGGCGAGAAATATTGAAGTTTCTCATCTAAAAACAGCGCACAATTTCCAGTACTTACAACAGTCTACGCTTCTTCCTTCTTACAGCGCTTTTAGGTGGCGCTACTTTGCATATGCACTGTTACACAGAGTCCTATAGAGGTCTACCAATGGTGACATTTAAAACCTCTCAGGTACTTCCCACATAAATCGCATTTCGATTAGCCAGTAATGTAGTTTCATTTGCAGAGTACCAAATCAGTAGTATTAACCTAATCGAAATTTTTTATTAATCTGAGCATTTACATCATGCATTATTAAAATATTCAGCACTGTATTCAAATTTTGAATAGATATGTTCATATTCACTATTAATTTAGACTCTTTCTTAAAAGATCAGAAATCACAATTACCTTTTTCTTAAGAATAAAACTTTATATATTTTCTGACAAACCAAAATACAGAGTGAGTGCGCTTATTTAGGAGACAGGAAAAACAAAAGAGAGAAAACGTACAGCTGTCTTCAAAATACGTAGCGCTTCTCTTTCAAGAAAACGAAATTTTCGAACTGATAATTGGTCAGAAGCTCCATTTTATTGCACAAATTGTAAACGTTCAAGACCATTTGGTGACTGATTTTAATCGGAAATCATATTAAACGAAAAATTAAATGCTTATAACTCATCCTTCGAACAAAATCCGCACCACATTTGTTAGCAGACTACATTCACGTTTAAAAGTAGTATCTAGTAATATCTAGCATAACGAATGTCATTTGCTCCACGACGGCCTTTGTTGTCGTATGCAAGTCATTCATTGTGCAGGACGATAGTTTGCAAAGTCTATAAAAAGGAATACACTTAATTCATTTCTAAGCCAGTGTAAAATCGCGGAACATTGTATAAAGCGTTTAAAGTCTCAAAGCTTTCAGCTCAATTTATTTCGAATCTACTGGAGGTGAAAAACTCAACTGTTTGTTCTTAATCTAGTAATTTAATTTGCTTGTCCCATTTTTTAGGACGATTGTGAAGCAATCCATTAACAGATAAGCCACTCTACTCATTTAAGCTTGACTGAAATATTATTTTTAGATGGTTGTAGAAAGCTTAAATCCTTTACATTATTTTCTTTCTCATGAGAATAAATTTACCTCTGAGCTTCTTCATAATCTTCTTTAAAGAAGGCGTGCAGTAAACATGAAGAAATTGTTATATTAAGAAATATAACATGCTCGCTCCAGAACATGAGAGTAAAATAAATTTAAAACAGCGCATATTGTGTGCAGTAATTCGCTTGCAGCTCGTAATGTTGCAGGCCGAGTTCATTATGCTGAGCATTTTTCAGTCCATGCCATGTATACGTTATCAGAAATACCACTGTACTCATAAAATTAAAATTACTTGAATTAATTGCCTTTATACCTTACTATCACAAACTTTATTCACCGCATTTAGTAATGCTTAATATTGCTTAAATATACTTTTTACTCGGCGCTATATCTTGAAGGCTGCTTCTTTAGTTTTAAGCTTTAGGGCGTTTTTAAGACTTGACGAACATCAAGTAATATTCGAAAGCTAAGGTTTACTGTTTCAAGTTTTTCCAGCTCTAGGAGCTAACAGTGATAGATCAAGGATGTAATGATAAGTAATTTGTCTGTAAGAGAGAATATATGGAGTTCATTCGTAACAGGACTTGAGTTAACGTTTGCTGCAAACATAATGTCTAAAATAAGCAAATATAACTTAGCTGTGCATACATTGAAGGATATTCAACATACCGTATCTCAAGAAATGGTGAAATAATGGTTGCTGTCTTTTTTTATTGCTTTTAATTGCTCGTTAGTGTATGGTTTTTTAAGTTTCGGAGACTCTGGTGGTTATAATCCCTTGGAACTTCGAAGAAACTGATTACGTTTTTGCACCCTTTTTGGAAATGTTTCAGGACACTTCCTCGTGCCGATATTAACGATTTTGCTAATCAATATAATCTAACTAGCTTCAAAATGCCGCGGTAAATGTCTCTCTTTTTAAATACAGTAGGCTGTATTGTGTTTTAAAATGCTTATGGCAGCTGTAATCAGTTTTTTGAAGATTGTGCTGTACCTAAATTACAATGAATGGAAAGGTCTTTAGATCTAGTCACGGATACTTCTTATAGCTTAAAAATGTTAGAAGTCTCGAAGAGGCATGCTTAACTGTTACGTAAAATGCGGATTAATACTGCAGTCTAGGAGACAAAGATTTCTAATGGGAATTCAAAAACTGTAGATATTTCTAATAAAAATTCATTTTCTGCAACATATAAATTACACTAGAATTTTAACGAAACTATCGACATAAAAAATAAAGCATTTTTTCAATCATTTACTTTTAGTGGTAATTTGTTTCCCGTGCTTGTTACATGGACAAATAATAGACGATTGTAGTGGCTCAAGATAATTCTAAATACTCACCTTGTCGTCTTCGTTTCTTGCATCTTGGGATGTCATACTTACGCCGCTTAATGCAACATTCATCTGCGGCGCAGTGAGATTGAACTTCACATCTTTTGATTTCCTGCGCGAAAATCTAAGAGAAAAGATTTTATGAACAAATTTAAAATGACTTGTCATGTTTATAGCAAGTTTATTTATCTCTTTAAAATGCTGAATATGTCTGGAAGCATTTTATAAACATAAAATTATTGTCTTTCAACAATATCGTTGTGAAACTAAAATGTTTTATTGAAACACACGAAATTTTCAATGCAAATAAATAACAGGTTTTGCGAAACTCCAAAGATATAATAAATTTCGTTAAAATGAGGGTAATTTTTAGAATTACTGTAGCAAAAAACAGAGGAATTATAAATTCTGCTGAAATAACTAATAATCAAAATACTTTCTCCAGTTTTTAATTTAAAAACCAGTGACTTCCCTGAAGAAATTAATCCATCTTATGATTTTTAGTTCGCTCAACTAAAACTTCCTAAACTTTCTTCGTTTGAATAAAAATGTATTAAAAAGGGTTTCCTCCGATATTTTTTGCCGGGGTTCAGTTTTTCTGTTTGTTCTGGAAACAATAAATCAAATAAAAATCTTTGAACGATATAAAAAGCTGTAGAAACAACAATTACTTTTGTTTAATTATTCAATGAAATTTCTCACAATTTCAAAACTTGACATAATGAAAGCATAATTGCTACAGAAGCCGTGGAAGTTAAAAAGACAATATTAGAAGACTGAAACATATGTCAAACCTTAGATAACGATTCTTTAAAATCATTAAGCACTCAACAATTGATAAAGATCGTCACACCGTGCATTATCATTCAATTATATGCCTATTGCTGCGAATGGAAAGACAGTACTCTTATATAAAATTGAAATTATAATTTGCTAAAATCGATATCTTTCTCTAAAACATACTTTAGAGTATTTTAAATTTTAAAAAAAGATACAAAACTTCTTGTGTTCCACGAAGTATTCCATCAGGGTTACAGATGTAAGTAAATAACTCACAATGCAAGGAATTCAACAATAAGAACATAAAAGCTAGGCCTGGAGAGAGCAAGGAATAAAAGTATTGAATACAAATACTGTTTTAATAAAAATACTAAAATATAGCATGAATAATTCAACTATGTTAATACTCCTATAAAAGAAGATAAGGTTACAGGCGAAAACATCGCGGCAAAAACAACGCAAGGCGAAAACGTCGTGGTACAAAACATCGTAGGAGAAAGTAAAGCGCTTCAAAAACTTCGCAATTTAAAAATATCGTCGTCGAAAATATAGTGGTAAAAATAAAGTTCCTACAAATCATCGCATGACGATAATATCATAGACATGCGTTTTTCAGGCTTTAATAATTGTAAATGGGTATTCGCACAATGATTTATGAGCGCAAGGTGGAAAGAAGGATAATTTTTTACTTCCATATTTTTATTGGTCAATAAAGTTTTAAAAAACAAGAAATTTGAACAAAACGGGAAATAATTTTGATTATAAGAGTATCAGATTAACAAAAGTGAAGAAAATAATCTCATAATTAACTTAGCTATTTTTTATAGATAAGTTCATGCAGTTACTTATGTTTCTTTTTCTATTCTTTTTTAGATTATACTTTTCATGAAAAATTATCAGTAAACTTTATAAAAATAATTTATTAATGAGCTTTGTTTGTTAACTATGTCAGTTTAAAATTCTATCAAGTGCTATAAAGTTGCATTAATTTTCTATGCTTAAGTTTCCATTTTACATTTTCAGCAAATATTTATTAATAAATGAAAAAATATGAAAGTAAAAACTAGCCTTCTTTCCATCTTTGGCTCACAGATCACTATGCGAGTTTTTACAATTATTAAATTTTACAATTATTAAAGCCTGAAAAACGCACGTCTACGACATTATCGTCATGCGATGATTTTTAGGTACTTTATTTTTTACCACACTATTTTTGACAACGATGTTTTTAAACTGCGAAGTTTTTGAACAGCTTTATTTTCGACGACGATGTTTTGTACCATGATGTACCACGATGTTTTCGGCGGACACCGTTACACATATGCCAATGCGGTACTTGTACACACCTAAGATACATAAACATTAATAAAAGAAGCATTATATGGAAATTCGAACTAAATATACTCTTATTAAAAGTACCCTGTATTTCTTCCTTTCCAGTTCGTCCAACAAGTGTAATACGATTTGTCTGTATATTCCAGGTAAAACTTAAAGATAACCTACAGTATTAGTTTCCTTAAAATTTTATATGCACCTAAAGGCAAATGAAATTTCAACATCAAGCTGTATTAGTTTTACTTAAAACTAAATGTAGTAATTAAATTATAGCTAAAAAAGCTAATCTTGAAAAAGTAAGTTACTTTGTAGTGCCATTAAGTTTATAAGGTATTTCTCCCGCCTTTTTCTCATGCCTTCGTGGTGTAGTGGTCAGCACGCTCGACGCGTAACCGAGAGGTCCGTGGTTCGATTCCCGGCGTAGGCGTTGCTCGTTTTTCAATATTACTGCTTCCAAAAAAACTTAATGTCTCTACACTGGTGCCCGAACTAAAACAGGTGGTGGATGATGATTCTCCACCACCGGGATTTGGTGATTGGGTCCCTAAAACTCCAGTCGCCCTTTAAAAGAGGAAGTATATAAGGTATTTCTCCCGCCTTCTTAGCATGCCTTCGTAGTGTAGTGGTTCAGCACACTCGACGGGTAACCGAAAGGTCCGTGGTTCGATTCCCGGAGAAGGCGTTGCTCATTTTTCATCACTCTTGCTTTGAAATAAACCTAATGTTTCTACAAGTTTTATTTCGGAGCAAAAAGCGTAAAATGTAATCATGTCCTCGATTCCAATTCTCGGTTTCCCGATTCATAACCGAATGTGCTTAGAATTACGGAACGCAGAACGCAAGAGATGGATCCTCGTCCTGGGGCTGCCTTTCAAGGTGAACTATCCAAGCTCCTGAGACCTCCTCGCCGACGACGCAGACCCCACAGTCCCGGCCCGGCCCTATGAAAGGCAATGGGACACGTGGTCCCCGTATCGAAACTATGAGGGCCAAATCCCCGACGACTTGGTCGGTGATCTCCGATCTAGCTCCACACGCAGCCAAAGGAACCGACAAGACAGTACCAGTACGGTCCCTGCCGAGCCTGAACCAACCTGAGAATAAACTCGGGCTCTAGTCCTGTGAAGCCAACTTATATATCCCCGTGGTTGAGACTGCCTAAGTACAGATCCTAGCCAGTACTTCCCAGGAATTCTCCTGAGTCAACCCCCGGGGGGGGCTTAGAATTACACCACGAAGATACATGGTAAGGAGAGAGGAAACTCCTTTATATTCTCCCCTACTTAAGGACCGACTGGAGAGGAGGGCAACGTTCGCCGATTCCATGTGATGACAAATTATCGTTCACTTCGTTTTAGTTCGAAAACCACTTCTAGAGCCATTTAGAATCTTCCGAAACTAGGAAACAGAAGAAATCTACAATGCTTTCGCTGGGATTCAAACTCCAGACCCCAGACTCCCCGACTAGCTGGACGGGCTTTCAATTACAGCATGAAGGCACGCAATAATAAAACAGAAAAATCCCTTATAACACATATCATACATTCTATAAGAACACTATATATCATACATTCTATAAGAACTTTAATATACGCTTCTAATTTAGGAAGACGAGAATGGCTGAAGCCTTAACATTACAATTTAATTTTTAATTGATACGTTAACCATTTCAGGAAAAATGTCTTGAATGGGAATAATATAAATTCGTTATTCTTGAAAATTCCATAAAAGCTTGTAGGGATTTGTATATTTTTTCTCTAATCAGTTTCCTTCTCCTAATTGTCAATGCGAGAATATTTAAATTTGGTAGCGCGCATGAAGGAATGCAAATTCTACCATTAGGAGTAAAGGTTTAAATACTGAGCTCTAGAAGGGAAAGTTAGAAAATAGTGGGCAAGCACTGTACCTTTGAAGCGTGAGCTCCTGCATTTATTGCGTGGCGTAAATACTTTTACTTTGCTGCCATAAGACTTTGACGCGCTTTTAGGTAACAGGATTATCTGAGCCCTGGGGAAAAGTCTACGGTTGTGTTAATATCTTTGAATTTTTATTCTTGTTAGTTGCGAATCGTAGTCTGCTAACGTCAAGTCGACGCGTTGTGAATTTTTAAAGAGTTAAATAAAGGGTTCTTTTAACCCTTCTCCTGTCTAGTTCCTGCACCCACTTCAACTGTCACTCTAAAAGTTCAGTAACTAGGCATTAGAAGCTTTTTGAAATAACTGAAGTTACTGAGGCGAAAATGATGCCCAGGAAAACTAATGCGCCTTTTCACTTTTCTTCTGAAAGCTTTTAGTTAAAATGAATCATTTTCCCCTTAAAGAATTCAGCTAAATTCAGTGAAACTGTTGCCAATTTAAAATCCAAAAGAGCTACATGTGAAGCTATTTAATCTTTCATTTTTTTCACTTGCTGTGCCACTAAAAATTTTATACTAGGGGATAATTAAACTTGAAATACAGGAATGATAACGAATAGCAGTTAATTTTTTTAAATAAATGTAAAGCTTCTGTAAAAATAATTTGAAAAATACATAAACAAAAAAAAAATAGTACAATAAAAAATATCTTTGAAATTCGTCCTCCTTTTGCTAATATTCTTTAAATGCTTTGCAAAGCTCAATCTCATTTTCAAGAAAATAATTTGTAATCTTTCGTATACACAATTCTCTCAGTCACTGAAATATTTTAATTTGTGAAGACGGATTATTATCAAATTTATGTATCACAATACCTGTTGTGGATTCCAACTAACTTAGCGATGTCAATTTACATAAAAATGCAGCTTGAATTACTTGAGTAAGAGGGCTATCTGCCTAAGGGGGAGGATGCCTTTGTGGAAGACTTTGTAAAGTAAAAAGGAGAGAAAAATCACGAAAACACCTATGCAACCAGCCCGTTGATCTGAAATTGAGTCTAGACTAAACTTTCAGTGTTCAACCACTTTTACCTCCCGGCCGCTAGTGAAGCATAAAAATAAGGTGTTACGTTTCTTTCGTTCAGTACATTATCACCACTAGAATAGCAACTAGCCATCAAATATTATACATACACAGAATTAAAACACTTTCAACTTATTCTAGTTCACCACTTGTGACTGCAAAGTTGCCTAGACGGTGAGAAAATCTTGAACACACGCACACTTAACCCAATGGGATCTAACATGAGTTTAAAATTATTCTCAGCTCAGCTTAAGCTTCGCCAGTCCTTTACTTCCTTCAATCGGCAAGGCAAAGAAATGCAGAGCAAACTCCTCTCAACTCTACTCTAAACTTTACAGTAAAATCGTTTGCCATTGAGTTCTGCATAAATTCTAAATTCTGGAATGAGAGAACCCTGCGGCGAAAAGAGGCAGAAAGGATAGTCTTGCTTTGGAAAGTTAAAATCATGCTCTTAATTAAACTAAAGTTCTGTTAGAGATTTGTATTTAATTTTATATATTTTAAGAACGACTGAGTAAAAAAGTTCATTATTTAATTATTTTACTCACAAAAATTTTGTGTTGACATTAGAAGGAAGTGAAGATAATTTTCACTGACTTTAAAGTTTTGTAAAATGGCCTTATGCATTTTGAGAGATCATCTGACGCGAGTCTCTCTTTCTCAAGCAACACGTTTATGAAAATGCTGCGGGTATCGGCCTTCAGTATTCTGCAAATTTTTTGAACAGATCTAGGCATCAGACCGTAATCAATAGTATTTTTTTACAGTCGCTACCAATTTAAGATAAGTTTTATTAATTTTAAAACTGTTAGGTTTCTTTTAATAGATTTCAGTAGCTTCAGCTAAGAATCTAGATACCTTTAAAATTGTTATTGTTTTACAAAATAATTTAACTTATTATAAAAGTACGCTAGAAAAGTTTGGTTTATGTGATTACTACAAAACCTCGACGGCTATCTGTCTAAAGGGAGGGATGCATTCATGGAGGGCTTTCTAAGGGAAACTGGCTCTTATACGCGTTACACATGGGAAAAACCTCGAAAACGTTCATGCAGCGGGATTCTAACCTCGGACAGAATTACCCCTGTTCAACGACTATACCGCTTGGCCACTGTTGGGCGTACGCCAGAAAAGAAATTCGTTATAATGATAATTCCTATATTATAGTTATAGAAATTCTTTGTTACAAATATTGTAAAATAAATAGTTTATCACAAAGATATTTTGAAAAACGATTTCGAAAGGAACGATTTTTCCAACAATATTTTAGAAAGAAATAAAAGCGTCTTTCTCCATAGTAACTCCTGAATTTAGGTTAAAATGTAATGATTATTCGAGAAATTTAGGTTAAAATGTTACGATTATAAGAGTAATGATTATTAGAAAAGTCAAACAACAAGAATCAGTGTAATAGTTGTAAATTTTGCAAAGTTTACAAACACTATTCTTCAGTAACTCTGAAATTCTTCAAAAGTTGGTGAGTTAAATAATTATTACAATATTAATAAATGTAAGCATAATTGTATTAACTATACTTTTCAAACTTAAAGAATCAGTCTTCTTTCTTTTGTGTTACCAGAATAAGAAAATAGAACATAAACGGTTTTTTCAATAAATAAACAAGCTTTCTTTTTAAAAAAAACTGTGTTATTAAAAAAATCAGCAAGCGAATGAAGAAGGTTTTTTTTTTTTTAATAAATGAACAAAATTTTGTTTCCTCATTTTCTCAATTTTAGTGTAACGCAAATTAATTTCTCATAAGAAAAGTACTTAAATAATGGAAAACTTCTTAACTGCGATTATATATTTAATACCAGTGGTTTCATATTAGTAGAGCAAAAGATTTCACTCACCAAAGACACGAGAAGGCAAAGAAGGAAAGCTACTGCTAGCAACTCTTTCATGTTGGCTTTCAAAAATAATATGCAAGTTTGAGAAAATATCCTGAAAGCGTTGAAGTGTTTTCCTGCAAATATGTGTAGACAGCTTGCATTTAGTTTGATTTTCTAAATACATACTTACAATATGAGTCAGGAAACACATGAGTGACATTTGTTTAACACCTGTAAGTCAGATTTTATGGGTTTCGAAAAATATTCGTATTTCTTATAAGATTTAACAGTCATTACGAAAGGAACGAATTTCATGTCATTGGAAAATGCATCAAAATGGCAATCATCAAGAAAGTATACAAATGCACAAAATAAATAAACAGCTGTGAGTCATTAACACTGATATGTACGTAAACTAACAGAAGAGACCGACAGAGATTGTAATCATTTTTAATGGTTTCCGAAAACAAATTTGTCATTTTGATTCCATATTCCTTTTCTATCTTTCTTGTATTGACAGTGAAAGATCTTAGATTATCTAAAAGAAATTATGATAGATAAACAAATAACAATGAGTAAAGAAAATTTAAAAACTAAACCTTTAGCAAAAAGAATCTTTCTAGAAATTTCCTTTAAATGGTAACTTAAATTTTTATTTTCTATTACGAATTAACTTATACATATGCACCTTTAAGTCCAGGTAAACGTGCAGAAAACCTGTATCCATTTTCTGAATACGTACAAGCTATGATGCCTAAATCAATACTAGATTTCTGATTTACTGTGATGGAATTCAGTTTTTAAACATAATTGTGTATGTATGCGTTTGTTCATGAATTCAGTAGTTTACTTTTCATTTTTCTTAGGAGCTTCAAATATTAATTAGATATATAAAATTAATTAGATATATACATTAGATTCTGATAAGATTAGCTTCAGTCAAATCACTCTCAAATTAAAAAGTTTTCTAATATTCATTTTGGATTAATATAAACGGGAGAATATTAGGCACATCTAACAACTTTCAGCTTATGCACGTCCAGGATGAAGGAAAAGGATGGCTGACACTAAAATTAAATCAAAATACCTGATTTGGGTACCATATGATTTCCATGTACGGCATATTAAATTATACACATTTTTTTCTGCAATTCAATTAAACCTATTTCCTCGAATTTCATTAGAGGTATATTTCCTATTCAATCAATTCAATTCTCACTTCGCGGCAAGCCAAAAATCAATAAAACCTCAAGCATCTTCATTAAAAATTGTAAAACGCAGAAACACTTAAAACACCAAATACAGTAAAAAAACAGTTAGAGAAAACAGTTTTTGTAATTAAAATTAGAGTTTCTACTCAAAAACCAGCTATTCGACCAACGAGCAGAAAGACAAAATTTTCGGTGCACAGTCATTTAAAGTTAACTTCTGTCCCATTCACTATATTATAATTATATTATACTAAGAGCTTCAAATGTAAACAAATAGCCGCCACATTAAATCTAACGACACTCAAACTTTTAAATTGTTGATAATTCTAAAAGTATTAATTTAGAAGTCAAATAACAAAAATCAGCGTTATACTTTCGAATTTTCACAAGACTAGTTTCGATGGTTTTTACCGAACCACCGCATTTTGCAAGACACTCTGGGTAGAACTATTTCGATTGTCGACTATATTCGCGTAAATGCAATGCGTCATCGTGAATTTCGGCAGATGCTAAATTTAGACGAGGAAATATACAGTGTTGATCTACCGTACTACTGCAAGGTTCGCTGGCTATCATCAGGACAGGGTTTGATAAAAGTTTTAAGTTTACTACGACAAACCTTAAACTTTTATCAAGAAGAAGGAAAGCTATGTGATCTATCAGATGAAGCATTTTGCAGAAACATTGCATTTTTGTTTGTTAAGACAAAACAAAACAATTTAAATATTTGCCTGCAAGGTAAAAAGAAGCATGTATATGAAATGTGGCAAAAGATCCAGGCGTTTCGAAAAGAATAACATTTTTCAAAATATTGCTTTCTTGCTTGGAAATATCTTCAGAACACTACGCGGAGCTAGCAAGAATGTTGAATGAGTAAAAATTTAAAAATAAAACTTTCGATTAATAGGTAGGTGTCGCCGAGTTTTGAACGGAAGAAATGTACTGAAAGATTTTCAGATTCTGAAGAGCACACTTTTGCTATAAAACTGGCACAGTTGCATTTAGTAGATATATCCAAAGCTCCTATGGAATTACAAATGGAATTATTTGAGTTGCGGGAAAATCTCATTTTAGACGCTAAAAAGGATCCCACAGAAATCTGGGAAAATGTTGTTGAATATCCATGCCTACGAGAAGATACAAGCCGTTTACTTTCCTGCTTTAGAAATACGTACTGATACGAGCCAGCATTTTCTCTCATGATAAAAATTAAAACTAGTTTAAGAACACGAATTACAGATGCTCATTTGGAGGATCTACTAACTTTGCGTGTTGCGAAGCTGGCTCCAAATATTCAATTACTTTCAGACAAGAAACAAATGCAAATATCCCATTAAATTAAATTTTCCATTGGATTTTAACATTATTTTATATACTGGTACTATACTGGCTTTTTATGACTTAATATTATTACTTCTCTATTGTTTCTCCTGGTAATGTAATAAATTTATTGAAAAATACTTATACCTTATTATTTTTATTTGAAGCAGTATTTAAATATATGTAATTGCTTATTTGGTTTTTACATGCGCATAATTTTAATCGTATTATAAAATTTTCACGTTACTAACAATTCAAGAATTATGCTTAGAAAACTGCTAGGCACTTTAAGAGTTGCATCTAAGGTAGTTGCATCCACAGTATACAAAGCTTTTATTCACGAACGTGACATAAGTCACGAAGCCACGTGACACAATGTCACGAATATACTTTTTTCTATTTGCCTTCTTTTTTTCCCTCCTATTTGGATATTCATACGGGAAGCCTAAAAATTTAATTTTTGTTTTTGCTAGAATAATAAGTATTAAAGAAGAAACTTCGGACTTGTTAAATGTCTCCATCTGCAGAAATGCGAAAGTATGTTTCAATTTAAAACAAATATTTTAATTGAAGAAACAAAAATACAGTTCATTAAGTCGTGGAATGTTAAATTATATATATGTTTTAGCACTAAGTTTACGAAGCACTAAAGTTTTTGCAAGCTACAGATATTTTCTCATGGGAATGGAGTACGTTTATACATACTGTAGAGACATTAGGATTTTTGAAGCAGACTGACATGAAAAATCTGCCCTGCCCTCGCCGAGACTCGAACTCTCGAATTCACGCCGATTGTGTTACCGTTACACCACGAAACCATGCAGAAAGGAAGGAAAAAATATCATATATATTCCTCCTTTTTAAAAAGCGACTGAGGATTAGGGGACCTAATCGCCAAATCCTGGTGGCGAAGAATTTGCGGCGGACCACACAGAGATAAGTAAATTGTGTGCGCGGTCCCTACAATTCACTGCTCCCAACCTTTACGACGCGTCACACGACATGTTTTTGACAAAGCAGAGACATAACTTCACGACTAGTGCCAGGATATTTCAACGTTCTGTACCGTGTCTGTCGTCAAAGCCTCTCAATTTCAGGAGGGGTGACGAACCAATGATCTGATATTTCCTCTGATATCGTTCCAAATATAACGAATCAGAGGATGTAAAATGCTACTTTAAAATTAAGGAGGCGTGGCTAATTCACTCTTAAGATTTTCGCCGTCGGAGTAACATCAGAAAAACGTTTCTGAACTCTCGACTAGAGAGGCCTGCAATGCTCTTAATCTCTCAACTACAGAGACCTTCGTTAGCAGACTCCTCACATTACGACGACTATAATTCATTTAATCTTATATTATATCTTATATTTATATACCTATATATGTTATCTATGAATTATATATATGTGTGTAAAGAGCTTCTTATAATCGTATTAAATGTGTTTTGAGTTTCAAATGCGGTAAGAATTACGTAACCTCTTAACATTACCTAATCATTATAAAGTGTCAGATACGCTACCTGCAGCCACTCAACTCGGGGTCAACCTGATTGTCAATCCCACAACCTGACTCAACCTGACTGTCACTCCCACAGCAGTGATCATAAATATCCCTCCAAATTATTATCCACCACCTCTTTTAGTTCGGGCGACACTGTAGAGACATTAGGTAATTTTGAAGCAGGAGAGGTGAAAAATCAGCAATACCCTCTCCGGGACTCGAACCTGGACCTCTCGAATACGCGCCGAGTTTGTTACCGTTATACCATTAGGGCATGCAGAAAAGAGGGAGAAGGAACTTGAACAGTCCAAGAACGAACTGACCCTATAGTATATTTATTATAGTGTATTTTCTTATATGATAGTAATTTTGTTTATTATAGTATTCGTATGTATGTTCTTATAGTGTATTTTCATATTTTCATCATTTTTATAGAATTCAACTCTAGAATTTACCCGATAACCAGTAGCCGAGCGATAAAATCGCTGAACACTGGTGTTCGGACCTGTATTCGAATCCAGGTGAACGGGCTGGCTACATGAGCGTTTTCGTGGTTTTTCCCTTGTGTTACTTGTGTACGAGCTTTCCGTTGGCAAATCCTCCACAATGACATCTCTCACCTTAGGCAGACAGTTCTAGTGTGCTTTCTTATAATAAACTAAACCAGACCAATCCAGAATTTACCATTTTCGACGAAATCTACAGTTGTAGATATTTTGAGGAATACTAAAGTATTTTAGAATATCAAATGTCAGCCAGTCGACTTAGTGGCTAGGGATTCTGAATGCCTTACCGACGGCCGGAAGTTCGAATCCCGGAAAATGCATGGATGTTTGTAAAAGTATAGTATTTGCGCGGCGGGGTGACACGTACAACAAGCCATAGTCCTCTCGAATGGTTTGGTGGTAGGGCAAGAGGGGTAAGAGATCCTCAAAACCAGCTCCTGGAATACTCTTCAAAAGCGGAGCCGATTTGAGCAAAGTTGTACAGACACCTATACGGTGCTCAAGCCTCATGTCAAAGACAAACGCAATCTTGCATCCCTTGCCACGATGAAATTTGTGGGCTTATTATGATTAGGTCAAACAAGTAAGATTAATCACTACTACAACAAAATATCAAACACATCTATTCGCTCTCAGCAGTTTTATCGTGAATTCGTTAGGTCTTCTAATAAATTAGCTTTTATTTCAAATCCCTTATGTGGTTGTGGCGTTTAATAATGCAAATTTTAAAACTATTACTTGCTTTTTAATGAAAGTTAGCTTTTTTCTGACTAATAACAACTTTAAGTTGATAATAAAGCTGAATAAGGTTTTCAAAATGCTACCTGAGAATAAATTTATTGTTTAAAATAATTTCAAGATATGTTTCTTCCCTTTTCCGTTCGATTTCTTTTTCAGATATCAATGTGTTAACTGCTTTTCTTTTGCTTTACCTTTCCTAAAATCAACTGCAATTAATTTCTAGGTATTTACACCTGTTTCTTTTCCTAGTATATTCACCTTTCTTTTCTCACAATTCTTCAACTCAGTAAATCAAATATTTTCACCTAAATTCTTTCCCCTTTCTTTTTTTTTCACCTTTCTTCTGACCATTTTTACCTTTGTCCAGACAGTAAACCAAACTTCATATTAAGGTAATTTAACAAGTGATTTTAAACATTACTCATATTTGCAGCTGGAAAGTTTAGCTGCATTAATAGAAGTATAGCAACGGACTAGATGTATACGCCATCGCGGTGAAAAGTATTTTGAAATCTTTAAATAAATGCATATAATTTTTATTTTTATAATTCTCAGTAACATTTTATACCTTTAACTATTAACTACAGTCACTTTATGCAGAAGAGTGTTGCTACTTTAGAACGAGAAATTTTAATCAAAAATGAAAATATTTTAAAGTTATCGGACTATTTAAAATAGAAAATATTCAAGGAAAAAAATCATAGTACTTTGTTTTATATAGGAATGGAATACTAAAAAGATCCCTTCTGTGTTGTAGAGTTTTAACTAATTGCGTTAAAACTAAAAAAGAGTAATTTTTAACTATAGCATTCTTGGTCCTATTTGGCAGACAATAAAATCGCGGTGCCGTAAAAATGGCAGATTGAATTTTTGATTAAAAATTCTTTATTGTTTTTCAAAATCCAAAAAATCTTATTTTTAGAGGTTCTTGTTTCAAGGGTCCTGTAGTGAAACGATCAAATTTTGCAAACACCATCATCAAGGATTCAGATGGTGTTCACACATTTTTGTAATGAATTTGATTTTCTTCCTGAATTCAGATATTGATTTTAAAATACAAACGTGACTGTCATCAAAAAGGAATAAGGTTTAATTATCGTCTGCAGCTTTATAAATATTCTTTTTTTTAAATGTCGCTGAAAAATAAACAATGGATCGAAGCTTATACTTTTGCGCTGTCCGAAGAGAAATATTCTTATTCAGTCATTAAGAAAAAGATGTGAAAAGCATAGTTTTAATATTTTTACACGTAAAATAAGTACATAATTAATATCACTGGAAAGGAAAGTCGAAGTTCATATCTAATTGGGGAAAAGGCAAAACACGCATATTCAACAAAGGTACGTACAGCTCTTATTAATTATAAAGTCTCTCCATGTTTTAAAGGAAAATCTCTCCCAAAGAGCTATTGCAAAATCTTCAAATATCTCTGTAAGAACTGTGAACAAATTATAAAATTTGATTTAAAGCTGATCGAAACAAAAAAAAAACAGGATGTTTATCGCCTACGCCGAAACATGTTTCTCAGCGTATGACTATGTGCAAACTGCTGTATGAAAATTATTTTGGCAGGTGAAAAATGAAAATATATAGTTATAATTGATGAGGCTTGGATATACTTATCTGATTGCAATAGAAAAAGATCGATTTACTACCGAAAAAGAGGGAAAAAAATACTTAATATGTTGGTTCAGAAAAAACAAGGGAAGTTTTTTCTAAAGGTTTTATGTTTATTACTGGATTCTCTTGTAACGGAAAACTTAAAATGAGGAAAGTAGAAAAAAATGTCAAAACTAATTCGGATTACTATCAGAAATATATTTTAACACTTAATTTTAAAGAAGAAATTTCATCTCTTTATCCAAACAATCTTCACTGTGTTAAGTTCTATCAGGATAAGTCTCCAAGCCATACCTCTAAATCTACTGTTTTATTTTTTTTAATGAGAAATGAAACCGATAATGAAGCTATTCGCTTTAAATGCATCCCATCCAAGTCCACTAATGTGTCTCCTATACATTACTATGCATTTGGACTTTTAAAGCAAGCTCTTTATAAGCGGCATCCCAAAACATTGGATGGACTCCGGAAGGTTGTGAAGGAGGAGCGCAATAAAATCAGCTTTAATGTTTTAAGGAAAGGACTTTTATCTTGAAAATCAAAATGTAACGTGATAGCTCAACAAAAGGACTATCAGATTCAACATATTATAAAATAAAATTCTAAGGCTTGCTTATATGTAGATCTTCGCAAAATCGTTACAAAAATGTGTGAACACCCTCTGTATGTGAGAAAAATTCAGTAATAAAAAAAAGAAAGAAAATAAAATCTATATATTAATTTTGAAAAACCCTTGAACTTTTATTTGTCAGAATATTGGGTTTTTATTTGTCTACTCTTTTGTCCTTCCTCAGATTGCTCTGGTTTCCTGCAAAAATTGGCGTACTTAAATCTTTTTAAAATTAATGTAGCCTGCCTACATATTACACACCAAATTCCAATGCTGCCCTTAATTTTTACAAATCACGTAAGTATATTGTCAGTAAAAATAGTGATTAATTCTTATTGCTGCTGAAAATATTTTAACCGCCATCAAGAATATGTAAAGAAATAACAATATCAATATATAATTTTGAAAAAAACCCTATGCATATATTGCATTTTCAAACATATATATATATTTAATTTTTAAGGCAATCGGTTCATTAAAATGGAGATCAAAAATTAATTTTAATATTTAACTTAAATTAACAAAGTTATAGAGCACTGAAGAGGAATGAAACAGCATATTCAATATTAAACCGCATATGAATTCGTCATTTCGAAAGGGGAAACATTTTTAAGTTTAATACATGTAATTATACCTTTGAAAACTAATTTAGTAATTCTGTTTATTTCACCATATAAGGCAAATTTAATTGTGTAAGTTACTATTTAAAATATCCGAGATTTAATTTTAATTTTATTGTCTCTTGTCCCGTTGCGTAACTATGACTAGTCGACATGGCATTGAATCTTGAGACTTAATGTTATATCAAAACATGTGCATTGTACAGTTAATTATAAAGCAGTCCCGGTTGTTGAATGTCTCCGTAACAGTCTTATGACGACCTTATTTCGTGTTGAATAGGATTTAAATCTACAGCGGGCGGAGGCCAGTGCCAAGCCACTGCAACGTCTGAGTGTAGAGGCCAGGAATAAAATGCAATCTGAAATTCATGTAATGTTCATAAAACCAAGTCTGCCTCATCCGTACAAAATGGGGATTGTATTATTCTGTTGGCATAAACTGTCATTCCCGAAACCGTAGCACTCATAAACTGGTGCACATAGTTTACAACAGCCATATGTACGTAGTCACGTCAAAGAATTCCAGTTACCATACTCTTCTTTCAGTACACATCCCCTATTCTAGCAACGTATTCAGCGGTTTGTCCAATACAATGCTGGAAGAATGGATTCATAGTTTATTCTGGTAGCTTACACACAAGAACTGCCCATGAAGGTAGATATTTCTATCTCCTGGAACTACGTATATTTCGAAAAAGTTTGAAAAAATGATTCCTTCAACTGGACATACTGCTCCTGTACTTCACGTGCCAAAGACAAAATTCTTAGGTATTTCTTTGGGAAAGAGCGTTTTTTGATGCCGTAGTATCAACATTGATGCCTGTATGAGATGCTAACTACCAGATTTTATGCAATGCAATAAAAGATTTGTAGAACGTTGATTTCTCGCTGAAAGACAAGAGTTGGATAATCCGATATGCATGTTCCGGTGGCTGATATGATAATCAAATGGCTGATATGATTTGGTTCTACAGTGAATAAATGCAAAGTTTGATTATGCTGTTTGTGCATTAATTGTTTGGCTTTTAGATTTACTATGATGAAAGATGAAACAGTTTCCTTCTAACCAGCATACAGATTTTATAACCCAAGGATTAATAGAAACCTTTCTGACAAGGAATGATTAAAAAATTGTGAAAAAGACAATTATCATATTAAAATTTTATGGCACAAATAAAATGCAGTATTAACAGAAAGCATAAAACGTTTATTAGTGTGACTTTCTGGTTGATATTGCCAGTACTGAAAACGTAAAATTACCTCCATGATATCCTCCTGTACTTAAAGCAATAACGAAAGCTTCTTTTTCTAATTTCGTAAATTTTGATAGTCAGTGTGTGGAGTATATTGATGGTGACATTTTAAGAAATGATTTTGCAGAAAAAAATTACAATTATGAAAATGAATATCATTCAGATACTGAAATACGTTCACTTAAAGAGCTGGTTAAGACGTGTAACATTTTAAGGTGTTTTTATGGAATATAAAAATAATAAGAAACTCGCTACATATTATACGTGGAAAATTGATAACAAATTTGCATTTCTATCTGAATAAAAGTAATTTAAAATAACTGATTAAAATAATATATTATTGTAGTAATAAATCAGTTTATATACTTCTAATGATATATTATTGTAGTAATAAATCAGTTTATATACTTCTAATGATATACTATTATTGTCAGTAATAAATCAGTTTTACTATAAACTTCATTTGGCTTGTTTTTTATCTACTTTCTACTTTTTAAACAATTTTTGCTTCATAGTTTATTTCAGTCCGTAATGTGTGTAAATATAAGATATGAAATAACTTGTAATTAACACTTAATTGCTGGCCAAAGAATTTATAAGTGTATACCCTTGCTGTTCAGCTATCAACACAAAATAGAACTCGAATGTAAAATTTAAACAGAACTTTATTATACTCTCTTGATTGGTGTTAGAACCTCGATAGCACAAAATATTCTGAGGATGTCCTGTTTTAGTCAAAACGTCCTGGCACATACATAGGATATCCTGAGTATCTTGATTTTCAAATGTCCTAAGGATACTGTCATTTAACATCCTGGCGATGCCCTGTTTACATCGCTAAGTCCAAAGATACGCGATGATGTCTTAAAATTATTCATTCTCAAACATCTTAAGGGCTTCATCATTTCTCATTCGGATGATATCCGGAAAATATTCCGGAATGCTTTCAATTTCCAGTATTCCTTGAAAACTTAAAATAATAACAAATTTAAAAAAAACTAGCTTTTCTCTTATAGAACTTGCAAAAATAAGTTACTTGCCTTAAAGCTAAAATTCCGATAATTTACAAGAACAATGGCTTAGACTCAACCTACAAATACCTATGGTATTTGTAGGTTGAGCATACCAACATGTCTCGGTAGCTTCTCCACGATTACTGTAAGAGATGCAAGCTGGCAAGGCAATACAAATGCGATACAGACTGGCAAGGCTTTTGAGAGCAGGATAGAATTGAACCTGAAACTAACTGTTAATAAAACTTCAGAATAATTGCCCAACTTTGTTTGTAGAGGCGACAGGTAATGGAAATGGAATATTTTTATCTGCAATAAAAAAGGGCTATTTTAATAAGAAGGCTCATTTGCATTCCTTCTATCTATGAAAATATAGCAGCATTTGCTACTTTGGACAGAATGTGTCTCATCCTTCGAACATCTATAATCTGCCGGAGATCAGAGTGTTTTAAACTATCCAATGCATCATACCACCAGATTCTAGCATCTGTGCTACAACTCGTAAATATTCCATAATCCGTCCACCATTCGACTAAATCTATTTGCAATCTGATAAGAGGTGCTAGAATGTGCCCCGATGATTTGGAGCTTCCGTTTGAAAAGAGAAGCTTGAAATAGCTTAGTATTTTGGAACTCTCCTTTATGTGATTAAAAGATTTTCGAAATTTCTTGTTTTATAACAAACATTTGGCCAAAAAAGCGGTTTTTATATTAATCAAATTCTTTCAAGCAATCAAGAATTTGAAATTAGTGAAATTTATTACAAAAAAAAAACATGTTCATATAAAAATTAATTTTGCTTTGGTAAATATAAGTCTCTAACCGTAAAAATCTCTTTGGATTTTACAGAATTTGAATCACTCTATATCGACGTCCGTTGAACTAGGATTTGTGACGTAAAGACATGTATCACACAGTTTTAAGAGAATAAGAACTTTGAAGAGATAAGTTTTTAAATTTAAGCTACAAATATCTTTAAATCTTATATTTATCTCATGAAAATGAAGGCTTACAGAATTATTTTAAACTGAATAAATACTCTTGTGATCATAAAAAATGTGAAAAGACATTTCTAAGTTGCAACTTAATTTATTCGGTACAATTTTTGCTCTTTAATATTATCATCAGTTATGATGTTACTAATCTTTTGTTTAGGACGAAAGCAGGAACATTCTTCACTGCCCTCAGCAGAATATTTTCATCTAGCTACACTTTGCATGGCCCTGTAATAAGAAAGAAAGATACTTTATTACAGTTTGCATATGCACTTTAAGTAATTTCTGTTTCTATAATAGAATGCACTTTTAGTAATTTACACCATAATACTATAGAGCAAGAACTCCCAACCGTTTCTTTGCATCGAACCCCTTTAAATGAATTATTTTCTTCATCGACCCCCCCCCAATATTTTTCTCTACAATATACAGTACAAAACATAACCATAATACGAATAATTTCACAAAAATAAAGCTAAGAATTAGATTAAGACTATAAACAAAACTTTGCATTAATGGTTTATTAAATTTATGTTTTATTATTTTTTGCTTTTACTCTTATTTTTAATTTTACGAGTACTATAAATAAGTTTTCAGAGCCAAAACTGCATATTCTAATTGCACAAAAATGTGATTTTAACTGATTTAATGGCTGCTCTTGCAATTCTTTCAAAATATTAAATGTGTTTCTCATTTTCCGCTCTACTTTAGCATGATTCGTATTCTTTATTCCTTTATTTTTATTTAATTATTTTGCGTGCGTATGCGTTTACGCTTTACTTTTTTATAGTACCCTTACTGTATAATATATGTATATATAAAAGTATTATTTGAATTAATAATATATTAAATAAATTTAAAAAACATAAATGGTTAGATAGACTCAAAAAGTTTCATGACCCTTGTCGATGAACTTCCACGTGTGCCCCCCTTCCTCGCACGGAGAATGTCATGTCGATATTCAATTTCAGGTTAGGTACCGGCAAGCATGTCGGCATCCACAGAGGCTATTGCGGTTGTAATCCTGGCTTTTGGGTCATCAATGTTCGACACTCTCCTCCTGTAAACGTTGTCTTTACAAATCCCCAAAGGAAAAAGTCCAGCGGCGTTATATCAGATGATCTGGGTGGCCAACGAATTGGACCTCCTCGCACAATCCATCTTCCCGTAAAATGGTCATTCAAAGAACTACGAACGATGGTACCCCAATGAGGTGGTGCACCATCTTGTTGCAAAAAGACATGTGGCTGAAGCTCTTCTAGTTGTGGAAATACGAAGTTTTCCAGCATGTCTAAGTATACGATTGATGAGACCGTCTTTTCTGTAAAAAAGAAAGGCCCAATGACTCGGTCGTGCATTAGTTCACACCACACATTAACCTTTGGGGAATCCCGTTGTGCCTCACGGTATTCATGGGGGTTTTCAGATCCCCATATGCGCACATTATGGCGATTAACAGTGCCAGAAAGATGAAAGGATGCTTCGCAGACGATAGCAGACGATATTTAGAACAGTACAGATATTTAGACTGGAAAATGAAATTATCTGAAATTAACCACAAGCGCAGACGATATTTACAAAAGTAAAAATATTCAAACCTGAAAAGGAAAATATATAAGTTATTCCATCAATAAATGCCATAAGTTTGTTTATATCTTCATTATTTTATGAGTTATTAAACATCAAAATGGGTTCGGATTTTGAAATATAAGGAAAAACACCCTGTATTTTTCCTTATATTTGTATTATAAGGTTTCTTACTCTATGATATAACTTCATATCAATAAATAATTAATTACCAATTTTACTGATATTTTTTGTAATCACTGAAATAATGGTTATGCCAATCAAGTGCTGGATAAGGTTTCTTACTATATGATATAACTTCATAGTAACAAATAATTAATTACCAATTTTACTGATAATTTTTTGTAGTCACTGGAATCATGGTTATGCCAATCAACTGCCGGCGTATGTTCAACTATCGACCCCCAACTGACCCCTTTTGATCATTATTAACCTTCTTTAAAATTGATTCGGCCCTCAGGGAGTCAGTACCGACACCATTAGGATTCTTTGCTCTAAACTCATACTGCAACTTTTTTTCCCTTTTTGACTCCACAAATAAGATAAATAATTTTCTATGCAGTAGAGCATCTTTAATAAGCCTTGGCAGAGAGCCATTTCGATTAACACTTTTTCTGTGTAACAAAGGGAATAGCTTTAATTATTATAGGTAGAAATAAACACATATTACATTATTAAACGAAATACATTATAATTAATACCTACAGACTCAAGCTATTTAAAGCAATGATTGATATTTTTTGAGATTGCAGACTTTGTAAGTACCATTAGACATTCTGGACAATTAAAGATGAAAGACAAATAGTGTTCTTGTCGGAATTTGAAACACTGATCTTCCAATAGTAATTGAACATGCTAACCACCTACACCAGGACAGTATGCATGGAGTAATACGAGAATTTCTTGCATCTTTAAGAATAGTTACATCGCACCACCATTTGATGAGCAGTGTCCGTTAAAATCATCTTCTGAGTAGGTTTCATGATTAACGTTTTATATGTAAATATATAAAGATTTGTCGTTTTCATTATAAAAAATGCAATTGCCACTAAATAAGGTAATAACTAAAAGTAAAAAAATAAATAAAAGTATTGTAAAAAAATGTAAAATTCAAAAATAAATAAATAAATAAATATTAAACATAAGTGGTTTTCGAACTCAATGACTCAACCTTATCTCTCTCTGTCGAGTCAATTAGCTACAATTGAGAACTTATGATTTCTTTTGCATAAATTATTTGTGTAAATTATTGCGTGTTTTACTGATACAACTATATTTGGGTTCACTTACACAAACGTTAAACTTTTGATTTATCAAACTTCAAATGTGACTGTCTTGAGATTTTCCTATGCTTAATTTCTCATTTAGAATATCCTTCGTGAAGAATTAAAGTTATTTCTGTATTTATATGATATGAGCTAAAATAAAGTTGAATTGTTTTATTTTAGCTCATATCATATAAATACAGAAATAACTTTAATTCATTAAAAGTGTGAATCCTTAGCTAACCGCTGTTTTCACTATGCTTTCTGGTTTGAACATTAATTAGACATTTACTTTTCATATAATTAATTGAAAATCGATAATTTACAAATTCCTTGAAAGTAATAAAATACTGTAATCTCGTCGTTAACCATGGCAATGCAGGGTATGATGTCTATGGTTAATGCAAAATCACGGATAATCCGAAAGCAGATAAAATAACGCAAAAAGAGTAATAACCAATATAATTATAAGACAAAAACTATTAAGAATTTACTAATATTCTTAAGCAGTTTCATGCGAAAAATAAGTTAACTTAGTTACATAAATTAAATCAGTATTCAGAGCAAAAGGAACACATCGTAAATAATTGACGAATGTCTGTTGTTTAATCGTTATCAATTACATGCTGCTATTTACGTTTCTCTTGAAATACAATACAAATATGTAAGTAATATGAAACAGAAGATTAATGGTTCTACAGTTGATTTCGTTATGGTTAAACTTACGGTTAAACCCCTTACTTTTAACGGATGATTTAATGATGAACAGTTGTCCATATTACAAGCTTCCCAAATAACCTCTGTTTTCATTTTCTTTTTTTTTTTACCTCGTATAGATAGTTTTAGCTTATGTGATAGTAATTTTCCATCGTTTAGCTAAATAGGGTTGAAATTTGTTTGTAAGTATGCCTTTATCCTAGTACATTCTATAACTGATTTATGATTGATTCTAATGATGGATTGGTTGGTAATTACTGGATGTCTATTATAAGATTTCTGGATTTCCTAAAGAGAATTTTTAGATGATAACGTACAACTTTGTAATTAATCATTTTCTTTTATGCTGCTTTGTTAGACAGTTAGGTTACGTAAATATTTTAATTTGCTGATAAGAGCGCTGCAATAATGTTTATTTGCCCAGTGACTCTGTCTTACCTGAACTAATGTGGATTATCTGAAGCCGATCATTCCGGAATAAAAATGTGGTGAACTCTGCTATCACATTGAATAACAAAAAATTATTAGCATCTTTCAACAAAAATGCTTCAAAATGTTATCAAGAGTTTTGGGTTGCCTAAAACTTTATTTAAAGGCTTTTGTGCAACCTAATCTAATAAAGTGCAGATCTAACTCTAAACCTTTCTACTAAAATTTGAGGACGCAAAAAGCTTTTAAGTTTCTTCCTGGATGTTGAATGTCATATTGCTTCCCAGATGTCTCTGCCTAATGACTGCCAACTTGTTCTTCGTTGTTTATATTATTAGAATCCGATTCCTCTTCTCAAGTTAACAATTATTTCTACTTTTAAGGAAACTTTTTTTTCTTATAATAAAAATTGCCAATCAGAACTTAAATTATATGCATCCAATTTTTTTATTTCCCATCATTTCTTTCAAAGCATCTATTTTAAAACCATCTCTTTAAAACCGTAGGTCTCTGTCTTCTTTTTTTAACTTCTCTCATATATTCAAGCATTATATTAATAAGCATATCATTTATATTAATCATATCATATACATTAAACGATACCATATATATTAATAGCATATCTTTAATATTTATATTATTTATATTAACAAGCGTGAAAGAGTGAGAGAGAGTTTCTTAATCGATTCGAACACGTTAACTTTGATTCTCGCAATTCTGAAGTATCGTAATAAAAAAACGAATTAGTTATATGCGAAATGCTTACCTTATCCTGCTTATTACATTTCAGACCTTCTACGCATGGGCAGAGATGTTTGTAATATTGTTCATCATCCACTCTATCTTCCAAGAAGCAGAACTGACCTATTTAAAATATTCGGACTTTAAAAATATAGTTTTATTAAATACATACAGTTGCGTTATTTAAAGCAGCTTTCCCCAAAACAATTTTCTGTAAAAATCTAGGGCATCGTGGTGTAAAATGATGAATTCCACTAAAAATCAAAATATTAAAAAAATTATAAATAAATGCTGAAATATTACTCTAAGTTTATATATGAGGCAATATGAAAACTATTTTTCTTCCATTACATAATTTACGCAAAACATTGATTTGAACTGAAATACGTAAACTATGCTTTAAATCAACTTACTACTGCACCTGCTTTACTAAATACTACGAAAAGACTCGCAAATAATTCTGTTTGGGTAGGATCTTACGAAATTATAGAATCTTTTGGACAACACTATGGAAACCCCTATTTTTTTATATAAAAAATACACTTTTTGTAGACCTACTTCAAAGCGATTCCTACTTCCAATATTTTATTTAAAAACACAAATTTATTGCTTCTAGTTCAGACTGAAAACTCATACAATCAGAAGAAATACAAACTATTGCAGACAAAATACACTAACAATTGACTCCAAATCACGTAATTATCCAGATCTATATTTAGATGAAAGCTTTTGGAAAATTCACATTAACTTGTTGGATATTTTTATGCATCCGCTTGCAAAAAAAAAGGCTTAGCAACCAGAAGATTTTAAGTTACGAACATTTAAATATCCTACAAATCTGGACAATTGTTTTTTGAACAACTGATAACATCACTATCATCCAATTAAATATGAAGCTATAAGGTATTTCTCCCGCCTTTTTAACATGCCTCCGTGGTGTAGTTGTCAGCACTCTCAGCGCGTATTCGAGAGATCCGTGGTTCGAGTCTCGGAGAGGGCATTGTTCATTATTCACGTCTCTCAGCATCAAAATACCTAATGTCTCTACCGTGGCGCCCGAACTAAAGAAGGTGGTGGATGATGATCCTCCACCACCAGGATTTGACGATTGTTTCCCCTAATCCCCAGTTGCCCTTTAAAAGGGGGAGTATGTAACGTATTTCTCCCACCTTCTTAACATGGCTTTGTGGTGTAGTGATCAGCAAGCTGGGAGCGTATTCCAGAGGTCCGAAGTTCGAGTCCCGGTGAAGGCATTGCTCATTTTTCATGACTCCTGCTTCTAAATAATCTAATGTCTCTACAAACCATATCATTTTTCTCTGAAACATCAGAATACAAACGACAGTTTTTTTTATCAGATATGAAATGGGATAAAAAGTGTACTTCCTCCCTCCTCCTGGGAAGGTATTGATAACCAAGAAAGATTTCCTGCCGTCCAAGATCTGATATTTTTTAATGTGCTATGCTTAAAATCTTTCAAATTTTCGTAATGTTGTAAAAACTAAAAAAAAAAATTCGTGGTTCTTAACGCCAATTTAAAAAAAAAGGTATACTTATTTCTTATAATAAAAACTTCCCTGATAAATCACAAAAGTCAAATAGTAAATGCTTTATATGATGCATCATATTGTAACAAACTCAACATTGCATTTATTGACAGGTTGGCCAAATGCTTATAAATTATTCCATCAAGTTTCGAATTCGCTAAATGAATGAGTTTTAAAAAGCGTACCATCACAGATTTTATGAATCGCATTTTATGATGCACAAGATAGTACTAAGATCGTGTTAAGTTCCATTTAACATACCACAAAGACTGCTTTCTAAGTTTTTGCTGCAGAATATTTTTAACTTAAATATGTAAGGCTGGGAAAATTAGAGACTCAATCGATAGCTGAAAGATTCGAATTAGGTTTTAATATTTGTGCAGTTCTAGAAGTCAAGAGTGATAGATTAAAAAATAACTATTAAACAGATTGGCATTTTGAGTAATGCCATTAATTTTAAGTCATCAGTATTCTATGTGGGATATTAACTTATAAAAAATAGCACAGATATTCTTGTAGGCCCTTGGATTATCGTTTACTAAAAGTATAAAAACATAATCGCAGGTGATGACCAACACATAGTATGAACCTTGAGAAAAAACCGAAGTATTGAATCACAAGAAATTGCGGAAATAGAACCTTCTTCTTTCAGACAACCCGAGTCCTATGTTTAAAAATATCTAATCTCAGTACAACTGTTGTTAGTTCCAGCGATGATCTGTGAGTCACGGAATTGCCACGGTATGTGGACAATACACAATGACGGGCGAGAATAACTGCTGAACAGTGTATGATTTTTTCTATTGCCGGTTTATGCACGCCTCGCATAACTCGAGTCCTTCACAGTCCTATAAATATAATCGCCTTCCGAACAAACCAGTTACAACTATTAAAAATATTTTAGAAATGTGACAGGCCATCTTATCCACTTGCAAGTATAACCTTTTAACTCAACCTGTTACCTAACTTTAATATAGATACATACAATAGTGTATAAAACTTAAACAACAAATTCATTTTTCAACATTCAACCAAGAAATTATTCAAAATTGCTTTCTGCGATCAGTCAAATCAGAGGCCAACTCAGTGGAAAAGCGATTCATATCCAAATACCAGCACCTTGACGTCAGAGATTATGTCAGGGCACGCAGAACGGTAGCAGTCAGCACCCGCAGAGCAAGGTAACTTAAAAGAAGAAAGGAAGGCGCATTTCTAGGCATTCTTCTGCAAGTGAAAATGAGATTGTACGTGCCGTATGGCTAAAATATCAAGACACATTTTATACTTAATAGAATTATTGGTAAGCTTGTGGAGGTATTTTGTGTTGCCCAGGAGTTTGGAATTGATAAAAGTGTTGTTTCGCGAGCTTGGAAAGCCTTCCAAGCGACAGGTACAGCTGTAAGAAAGTTTGGTGGTGGTCGGCTATGGAAAACAACTATGACTGACCATAATATCGTTCTGCAGACAAAACGATATTGACATCAGACAGCGGGCAACATTGCTCAGCAGTTTCGCACGGCAACTAGATGACAGGTGTCTCGGCTTACTATGACCAGATGACTATCCCCCGAGGGTCGACAGGGAGCAATCCCAGCATTCTGGCTAGGTCTGTACCTAGATAGTCTCGACTTCTGGGGGAAAATTAATTGTTTTCACAGGGTCAGAACCATCGTTTATTCGGTGATAGGTTCAGGCTCGGCAAAGACCGCACTGGTACTGTCTTGTCTGCCCTTTGGTTGTGGGGACGTTGGTTATTGTCAGATATTAAAGGTTTTCCTTGCAGGTTTGGCTTCCCTTGATCAAGGCTGGAAGAGGCCGATGTTTGGCATGTACATGAGCTTGAGTTTCTTTTTAGGTGGATATTTGCCGTCCGCCATTGACTTTGTGTTTTTAATTCCCAGACTTGTAAAACAAAAATTGTCTCCGGGGTTGATAAAGAAAGTAATGCCCATTTGGAAGACCTCTAGGGACTGGGGCAATTAATCGAGTAAAGGCTGTCTTCAGCAATACCGGGTTTGTGTGCCCCTTCTTCCTAGTACCCTGCATTGTGCACTGTGGCAAGATGACTTCACAAAAATATCCTATACCCCGCCTTCGTGAACGCTACATATCTTTGACAGCAAGCACCATTTACATTGGCGTAGAGAACACAGATTGGATACCTCATCAGTGGAGTCACATCCTCTTGACAAGATCATTCCAGTCTGACAAAAGACTTTTGACATCAGTTGCTATGGAGTGAGGTAGGGACGCGCTTTCATCCCGCTAACATTAGGAAAAATGACCGCTGAGGTAATCCTGGCGTGCATGTATGGAGAGGCATTATGATGAACGGACGGAGCTCGACATTATTTACCGAAGATCGTTACTGTGATGAAGTTATCCTCTCATATGTGCGTTTTTCCATTGATCATTGATCCCGACTTTGTTTTAATGGATGATAATGCACGGCCGCGTAGGACTCATTCTTTTGAGGAGATCCTGAAAAGTGAGGATATCCACAGAATGGATTAGCCAGGTGCTTCCCGATTTAAATCCCAATGAACATGTAGGCGATACTTTAGAAAATTCCTCCGGAGAACACCGGACAATTGAAACAGATGCTTCTTGAAGAGAATTCTTTCCTCAAGAACTGTTAAATAATCTACTGTTTAATATCGACAGATGGTGCAACGCAAATATTGCCGTTAGGAAAGGTCATAGCCTTTACTAAGGTACTCCATTGTGTCTCTTTAGTATGCATTTCATGCCTGCCAGTTGATTTTTTGCAGAATCACGGCCAAACTCAGAGAAGTTAGTTACGTTTTGCCTATTAGTGTATAAATAACAACATACTTTGTTTTATAAAAACGATAAGCCTCGTGAATGTTTTTAAAACATCTATGGCAGTAGCAATATCTTCGCATAAAAATCGCATGATCTGCAGAAGACTGGTCACAAAATTCCCAGATCTAAGTTCCTTAATACTTCCTTAGATTCCTTAGATTTATAGAATTCAGACATTAAGAACTCTAAAGCGAACTGACTTGAAAAATTCATTGCGCCTTGCCAGGAATAGAATCCATGTATTCAGATTATTGAGCTGAAACTGGGAAAAGATTACTGTAACAAATTTGACTTTGTGTGCTTCTTGGCATTTTTATCATCCATACGATATTTTTAGTTCATCTTCTTGATACAAACAGATTTAAGCATGCGCTTTCAAATATTTTATCAAAAAGGAAAATGAAAATAAAATTTCCGTATACCACGTGACTAATACAGGAGCATAGTTTATGAGTGAGTCCAAAGGGGCTTTGTCCCTGAAGGACTATTGTTTTCGTTTTGCGATTTGCGTCGGAAACGTTATATGTCGATTCGCTTTCCAAAATGTTGCCACCAAATATTGGAGCCCTGTATTATTTTTAAAGAAATTAAATAATGAAGAATGTGCATAAATATATGTATGTTTCTCGCATTGTGATAAAACGATGGTACCTAGAGCCATCAAATTCTGAATGCCGTAATCCTGCTGCGAATATGGGCATCTAGAAGCCCAAATTTGAAATTTGGAGTTTGTTTTATTATCGATCTTATATTTTGTAAAACTTTAACGAATTTTTGATTAACAATATCAAGGATTTCAAAGCGAGCAATGGCAACGTTGTACAGAAAAAACGTTTTTATCTCCAGCGCGTGAGACTGTATAGGAAATTCTAAAGATATGCTCAATTTAAAATTATTTTGCGATATTGTTCTTTAAATGAATTTTATGGTTTAAGTGCGAAGAACATGATATTTATATCATGATAACACACAAACTGTTAAGAAAACGCTCCTTTGGACGTAATTTAAAATCTGAAACATTTCAGTTTTTTTTTTTTTTTTTTTAAGTTATAGATAGAGCTTATTATATTTGTGATTTCTTTACCAAACGAAATTTCTAGGTATTCTTATCATACCTTTTTTTCGCTAAATACTTTTATTTCTTCTGCTTTCTGTAAGCATTCGTATTCTATTAAAAACTATTTTCTTACAGAAAAGAAATATTTTTCATTCTCTCTTATTACCTCTCTTCGCTTCCTTTTCTCCATCATGATACAGTATGAGTGCCTTGCGAAATGAACTTCTCGGAAACTGATTGTGTAAAGCTCGTGAATTATAAATAAAGGAAACAGAGTTATGTTTTTCAATTTCGGAACAGCAACATCAGAATAAAAAGATATTCTAAGATCTGACTAAAGTTATGCAAAGATCGCGAATTATAAATAAAGGAAACAGAGTTATGCTTTGCCGGAATGGCAACATCAGAAGATGTTCTAAAGATATGATATAAAATTTGTTATTACTAGAATTTTTTTTAATGGAAGATTTATATGTTTGTGTTTTTAAAGTCTAAATAACATTTATGTAATAGTATCAAAGATAGCTTTTTATTGACAAGAACTAAATTTTTCACTTTATTGAAATAAAGTGCGGCAAGATGACATTTCATCTCAGTATGAAATGAATCATAGAAACAAAAGAGTTTTACTGATTGCTAGTCAATATCACTAAATTCAGTCTTAGAGGTGCTTGTTCTTGTGAGTTGTGTACTACAGTGGTGTGCAAAACTTAAACAACAGCAGGGTTTTTTGCCATAATTCCACGAGAAATCAACTGAGAGACATGAAATAGAGAAATGAAGAAGAGTATTATGTACGTAAAGGATGACGAAAGCTTTGGAGCTGAAAAATAAACACAATGCATACGGTATGGAATCAAACAAAAACAAGCTTTATTGAATGCATAGTATCGTGACTCATGATTGTCTATCCAAGAGGAAGAACAGCAAGCAGATGTTCCTTAATATGGGATATGCCCTCCCCTCACTACAATGGTTACTTCGCACCGTCTCCGCATACTCAGAACCAGCTGGTGCAACATTTCTTGCGGTAGGAGTGCCCATTCCTCAATCAGCATCTGTTTGAGTTGTTGGGTGTTCTCCGGAGGATGTAAGAGTGTTGCAATGCATCTCCCCAAAGCGTCCCACACATGTTCGATGGGATTTAAATCTGGGGAGTACGCTGGCCAATCCATTCGAGTGATATCTTCACTTTCCAGTAGCTCCTCAACAGCAAGAGTCCGATGTGGCCGTGCATTGTCATCCATAAAAATTAAGTTTGGGCCAATGGCACCTCGGAACAGACGCACATGGGGAAGGAGTACCTCCTCACAATAGCGATCCCCGGTTACAGACCCTCTGTCGAAAACGTGGAGCTCAGTTCACCCGTTCAGCATAATGCTTCCCCAGACAAGAACTCCAGGACCACCGTTACGGTGTCTTTCTTTGATGTTAGTGGGATAAAACAGGGTCTCGACCTCTCTCCAAATCAAAACGCGTTGAGAATCGCTTCTGGTACTGAACCGGCTCTCATCCGTAAAGAGGACACGACTCCATTGATCAGTTGTCCAGTTTTTGTGCTCTCTGCACCACTGTAAACGGTGGCGTCGGTGGCCAACTTTCAACGGGAGGGAGCGTTCAGGACGGCGGGCGAATAGGCCCCCCTTTGTGAAGGCGTCTGGCGACAGTAAATCGCGACACTTGTCGCCCCGTTGCTGTACAGAGTTGCTGAGCAATGGCGCTTGCTGGCTGCTGTCGGCCTCTTTTCGCCTGCAGGACGATATATCGGTCATCCCCTGCACATGTCGTCCTCGGGCGGCCGCCACCAACCTTTCTAACAACTGTACCTGTGGTTTGGAACGCTTGCTAAGCGCGCGAAACGACACTTTTGTTGATTCCGAACTCTGCAGCTACACTGGTGACAGTACGCCCCTCCTCCAGCTTTCCAACCATTCTTCCACGTGTGAAGTCGTCCAGGTGATTTCGTCTAGCCATATATCACGAACTGACTCACTGGCACTTGCAGCGAATATGTTGAATTGCATCTCCGTCCTTCCTTTTATTCTACTGTTGAGCTGCGCGCGCCGACATCACGCGCTTTGTGTATGCTCACGTTGCCTCTGACGTTTCGTTCCTGATATTTGCATACGCATGACGTTTCTACTGACTTACGTGTTCATTGTACTGATCACCAGACCTCCTTTTCTGCAATTTTATGGCTATCTGCTAACATTGTTGCTTAAGTTTTGCACACCAGTGTATAGCGCTCACTGTTTGAATCATTTACTTCGGCAGATACAGTGGAAGATTCTTTCTCCATTCACTCCGCAGAAGAAATTCCATAAATAGACAAATTTCACTGTAGTTAGTATTATTTAAATAACATTTTCGTTTCAAATTATAACAAATATAACTAAAATCTGAAGTATATACAAAATAGTTTACGTGAAATTTCCAGAAACTTATCGCCTAACCATCATCACCAAGTTTAGGTCACCTATGTGAAAGATGATATATTCAACCAAAAATGGATACGTAGTGCAGACTAAAGAGTAAAATTTCTTAATATTGCTCAAAAGCTAAAAAAGTATCAATTTCTTACTTAAAGTAAAATTAATTTTGTATAATACTTAGATTACTATTTGTTAACCGAGAGCCGTAGAGGAAATATTAAGCAAATGAAATGCAGTTACGCATTCTTACACTTTTAGCACGTTGTCTTTGTCCGTCGCTCGATCAAATACCGAGCAGATTGAAAGACTATATAATGATTAAGACTTACCTTCCTGTCTTCGTTTTCTGCATTTTGCTGCGGAGAATTTGTGAAGCTTCAAACAACATTCATCTGCTGCGCAGTCGGATTGAACATCACATTTTTTAACTTCATCCGCTGCCTCCTTAATTAAAATAATATAAAAATTTAATTAAATTTTCCATCATATTTAACGTTATTAGAAAATATTGCCTAATAAAGATTTAAGTTATGAATAATTTCATAAGTACAAAATTGTTTATCTTTCAAGAATCCAGTTTCTTCAGTAAAGTCCTTTGTAAACTGCACGAATTTTTCAGTCGGAAGCATTTATGAAATAATTAAAATTTCTCAAATTCTTAAGCGTATTATTTTGCTTATTATAATAAAAAAACTGAGGATTTGTATCTTTCACCTGAAATCGATAATTATGAAAATCTTCCTTAGCAAATTAAAATGCAGTAATGATCTTTTAGCACATAATTCCCATCTTGCAATTTCTGATTTTTTGTTATTGTCGTTGGTGCTGAGTTAGAATTTTTAAATCATTTTATTGAAAATATATTAAATCAAACCCTTAGGCTTGACTTAATATACTTAGCCCTTTATCTTCAGGTACTTCTTCTTTTATCCAAATATTCTGTTTTTATTTCTTAAAATCGTCTTAAACTCTATGCTTCATCTAAGAAGCTGTAAAAACAGCAAAATGTATTTTATTTAAATCGTATTTCATAAACTTCTTTTATTGGAAGTAAGCTATATTATAGCCCTAACACTAAAGGGAAAAGGCAGTGTGAGGAACACAGTAGGATGTGCTGAAATTTCAAAACTGTTCAGGACTCATCATTTCAGATAACAAAATATCTCATCTTATATTTCGCCATTCAAAATTCTGTCGATTACTATTCATGTGCGCACATGATGTTGCTATAAAACTGAATATTCTGTTCCATCCAAAGAGCATACTTTCTAAATTAAATTTTGAAATTCGAAAGTGATATTATTTTAGATTCACAGATGAATTTTAATGTTTTTCCTGAGCAGTTTTAAAATTTAGGTAATCTTATAACAAAACAAAACAAATATATATATATATGTAATAATAATATTCCATAGTCAAAAGTACATATAAAACCCTAAATTAATTTTCGTCTTTTATTTTTGTTTATTCCTCAATCACAATTCTAAATGCATATTCTTTTCATTTTAATGGCGACGATCTCTTATTCGAAAGTACGTGGAATTAAATTTACAGCCCCGTAGTCAAATTCATTTTCCCGCTTTTTCTACACGTACAGTTATAGAATGTTCTGGAAATATTTAAAGCGAACTGGATTGGCTGACGAGGCTGACGTAATTTCTTGGAAGCTCCGCCTTTCCAGTAATTATAAAAGAACTCGCAAAGGAACATCGGGCGGTCTTTTCATTAATGTAATGATGGAATAAACATCAATTCAAAAAGCTATTAATTGTTCTTCGAAGATGTAAATTTTAACACAGCTGTTTTTCAAGAAAAATAATAAATGGATTCTTTTTGTTATCATCGTTTGTTACTTTGAGCTACGACTACATCACATCATCATGGCACATCATATATATATATATATATATAACTGAATCATAAAAATATTTCATATAAAAAAATTATTAGAAATAACTGAGTATAACTTGACACTGCAGAGTCATTATACTCATCAAAGCAAGAGACGTAAAAAATGTACAACGTCCTCGCGATTCGAACTCCGGACTTCCTGACTACTAGCCGAACGTGCTACCAATTACACCACGGAGGTGCGCGGTATGGAAGGAGAAAGCCCTTCCATTCTGTCACACTTAAAAAGGGAATGGAGTAGAAACACAATCACGAAATCCTAGTGGTGACGAATTATTTTCCGCTACATTTTCGAATTCCAGACTTCTCGATTGCTGTCCGCATGTGCACTGCGAAAAATAAAAAAAGGGGGAAGAGTTCTATATCTCCCGTTCTACTGGGCCGATTGACGAAATTCAACTTGCGTTTTTCATGTCTCGAAAGCGTGACTTAGGATATGCGTTAGATTTATATATAGCATTGTTCTAATATAAGTACTTTCACACAAAATCAGACTTTTCCTGAAATGATATGCCATTTTTTTTTCATATGTCGATTCTACTACTCAAATAATGCCAAACTGCCAAGTTTTGCAAAAATCGAACGAGTAGCTTTTAAAAAATTAGCTCTCAAAATTTTAGCTCCTTAGTGTTAATTGAATTTGATATATATTTAATAATATCTCTTTTTTTGCTAAAATTATTTGATTCTTCCTTTCACATTTCGAAATTTAGCTTCATTCCGAATAAAATTCGCCCATTTTTTATGATTTATTTTTAAAATTTGTATTTCTAAGTAATTTTTATAAATTTTTCGAAAGCAGTTTTGAATTATAATCACCTCACGATAAAAGTTTTAGCATCATCTTAAAGTAGATGTATTTCTAGGCACACCTGCAAAAAATTAGAGTTTTTATTCAACATTTTCTAACATATACGCGGATTTACATATTGGCGGGTTTTGAAATTTGGCATAGTTGTAATAATCGATAATAACGCCAAATGTGGTTTACGCACTTCGTTAAAATTATTTGAAAGTATGAACGATGACCTTTTTCCCGCTTGTCTAAAATGAAAAAGTAATAATAATAATAAAAAATCTGAAAGGTTTCAGATTTTAAATTACGTCCAAATGGGCTTTTTTTTTAACATTTTGTGAGTTACCTTTGTTTATTAAATATCATGCGCTTCGCACTTACACCATAAAATTCAGTTCAAGAACAATATCGCAAAATAATTTTAAAATGAGCATATCTTTAGAATTTCTTTACACAGTCTGACGCGCTGGAGAGAAAAATGTTTTTTCTGTACAGCGTCGCCATTGCTAGCTTTGAAATCCTTGAGTTTGTTAATTAAAAATTCGTTAACGTTTTACAAAATATGAAATCGATAATAAAACAAATTGCAAATTTGAAATTTGGGCTTCGAGATACCCATATTCGGGCGAAAACGTTCAATATTCAAAATTTGGTGGCTCTAGGTATCGTTGTTTTACCATAATGCGAGAAATATACATACATTTATGCAGATTCTTCCTTATTTGATTTCTTTAAATATAATACACGGCGATAATATTTGGTGGCAACAATTTGAAAAGTGAAACAACGCTTTTAGTGAGTCAACGGAAAATGCCAAAACGAAATTAATAATCCTTCTGATCAAATTGCCCGTTTGGACCATAAAGGAAAGGGAAATAGGTTACTATAAATTAAGAAGTTCGCTAAGTGAATTATTTTTGATGAAAACTAAAACAAATCTGCCAAGGTAAAATTTTTAATTTCTCCGTAAATTTCGCATCAAATTTTACAAAATTTAATATTTAGGCATAATTTTAGTCGTAGAATTGAAATATGGAAAAAAACATTGGCGTCTCATTTCGGAAAAGGTCTGATTTGTGTCAAAATACGTGTGTTAGAACAATGCTATATATAAGTCTAATATATATCCTAAGTCGCACTTTCGAGACATGAAAAACGCAATTTGAATTTCTTCAATTGGCCCAATAGAGCGGGAGATATAGAACTGTCCCTCTATTTTATTTATTTATTTATTTTTTATTTTATTTTATTTTTTTCCCCTGCAGTGTGCTTTCATTCGTACCACGAAGGCATGTAGTAAGGAGGAGAAAATACCTTACAAGATTAGAATAAAAGTATTTTTTAGATATTAACTAAGGATATAATTCATGCATTTTTCTGCGTTACAATATGCTAAAAATGAAATTAATCTTTCTAACGTATGTATAGATCTGAATGGTATTTCTGAAAAACCTATAATGTAAACCCGGTATATTGAAGAAAGGAAGGCTAACGTGTTTAACCTGTGGTCTCGAATTATTATGTTGAAAGGAGTTTCGCAGTTTCACAGGCAAATTGGTTTACTTACTACTGAAATATATAATAATTTATCTTTGCAGGAAAAGAAACTGAATTCGAAAACTAATCACAATTTCAAAACAAAATATCGGTTTTCGAAGAAAACATAGCGGACGAAAAGACCGCGGAGAAAACAACGCAAGGTTAAAATGTCGTCGTGGGAGGAAAAACATCGGTTCTAAAACAGCGGGGTACAAAAAATCGTCTTGGAAAATAAAGCGGTTGAAAAATACCGTGGTAAAAAATAAAGCACCTGCAAATCATCGCACGACAATAACATCGCAGACAATGCGTTTTCAGGCTTCAAAAGTCCGCACATTAGCATAAAAATTTGTGAGCTCAATAAAGGAATAAGGAATATTTTTAGGTTTCATATTTTTGAATTAACTAATAATTTTTTCCTGAAAAAATAAGTAAGAAATGTAAGTATTCAAAAACTGAAAATGAGCAGAAAAATAATGCTAGATATAGCAGTTAATAAAATTTTTAACTTATATTGTTAACTAAAAAAAGTCATTTATTAATTAATCTCTTTTATAAAGTATTATTACTAATTTATCAAAAAAAGTATAGTCTAAAATTGATTAGAAAAGGAAGATGACAAACTGCTTGTGGTTACCTCCATTAAAATTGTTCAATTAATTATCAAATCATAAAATTCTATTAACTGATATTAAGTAACATTAATTTTCTACTCATTTTCAGTCTTTGATGGCTTAAGTTTCCTTCTTAATATTTCAGCAAAAATTTATTAGTTAATTCAAAAATATGAGCCTATTCCAATTTTCTTCTTGCGCTCACAAGTCATTATGTGAATATGCACTTACAATTTTGAAAGCTTGAAAAAGTCATGTCTGCGAAGTTATCGTCATGCGAGGATTTGTAGGTGCTTTTTTTCTTACTGGGATATTTTCGAAGACGATGAAGTTTGAAGTTTTTTAACTGCATTATTTACGACGACGATGTTTCGTTTACTGCTATGTTTTAGAATTGCAATGTTTCATTCTTGCTTTATTTCTTCCACGATGTTTTGTACCCACGACGTTTTCACCTTACATTGTTGTCTCAGAGACATTTTAATCCACGATGATTTTGCAGCGATATTTTCGCCTGTTAACCCAAAATATCAAAGAATGAAATGTTCGTTTCAAATTTTAGTCTCAAATTCACCTAACTTGCTGGAAATTTTCGAAAAATAAGAATTTGACCATAACGAATTGATACGTTTTTATCGTTGCTTATAAAATACTCAGACAAATATAATAAAGAAATTTTGAAAAATGAATTTTTCAAGCAGTGACTGTAACATGAATTCTTCATAATAATACTGATGGTCTTCATAATGCATTAAATTTAATAAACATAATCATATTTTACGTAAGTAAAATAAAACTCCTGCTAGAAATCATCAAATGGCAAATAAGATGTTAATTTTTTTAATTACATTATAAAACGAAAGACTGTTTTTGTTGTTTCAACAAATTATTCTCGCGCTTATATATTATTGCGTATGCAGACTGATACAAAACTGAATAGAGAGAATCCACACTCACCAGGGCAACGATAAGAACAAGAAAAACTAATACGACTAATGTCTTCATGTTGGATGTTAAACATAACTTTACATGATGAGTTTTTAAATGCTTGAAACGTGGGAATATTCCCAGCAAATCTAAATCGACAGCTGCGTATAACTGATTTCTAATCATTGAAAATAACTGAAAGATTACATAAATATGTTAGTATCACACAACTGAAGGTGAAACTTTTAGCAAGCAGAACCAAAAAAAGAAGGGGGAGAGCAAAAATTATTATTATTTTCTTTCTGTTTAAAACTGTGCAAAAAAGGCAGCTTTAGTTTTCTGCAGATTTTGAGAAAAATAATTGAGTGAACTTTGAGTTTCATAATTTGTTTTATTATTTATTTGAGCTGAGTTTCAGTTAAATCCATATTAAAGTAAGCTTCCTTCATTTGCCTAATTTCAAATCTTACACTGTTGCGTTTATCCCTCAGTTGGATTTCTTGCTTTATTTAAAAAGCTCTGCAAAGAATCCAGTTTCATTTACCTTCAATAACTAGGGAAAAGTTTCGCATTTAATAGTAAAATTCTGTATAATATACTTTCAAAAACAGGTATACGTTCACAAAGTACTGTCTCTCAAAAACATTAGATTTTTATTATATAATTTATGTCTTCCCATTTATTCTCCAGTACTTTCATTATTATGAAATTTTCAACAAAGAATTTTAGATAATCTAAAAGAAAATATTGTTGCGTGCGTACAGGTTCGTAATAGGCTGAATGCACAGGTCCGATAAAAGGTTAATAAAATATATTCTTATCGCAAGAAATGTAACAAAACGCTGGAATTTGCCTCATAGATATTCCTACAATATCACAGTATCACGCAATATAATCAGTAGCTGTACTTTTAACTACTAAAAACGTTGGAATACTACGCAATGCAAAGAGAAAGCTAATCCGATCTCACCGCGAATTCGCTATAATCAACAGCAACAGCTAATAAACAACTACTGAGCTGTCTCTCTTCAGGTCTTTAAAGCTTTCTAATCGGTCTCGACAAAGTTCGGACAATTTCTGTTTTCTCGAGATTTCTGGAAAGTAAAAGAGTATAATTATGGTTACAGCTAATCTAGTAGTCAATTATATTTATTCAAATTAAATATAAATTACCAAGATAAACTTTTATTCAATGTTAAATGCACGTGCTCCTGTATTTTTCTTTTCCGTAGCTTTCTGTTAAAATATGTCTCGTGCTGCATTGCACGGGGATATAAAACAATTTTAATTATAATTCTACTGAAAATAGCTAACTAAATACAAAAAATCCGTAGCCATATGCTTTAATGAATGGCTATGAGATATGATTTTTTTTACATTTTTTAATATTCCCAGCAAACTATATAAATCAAGAAAATACTTTATTATTTATATTAAATAAGTTTCGTTGATAACCTATTTAAAAACCGACTTTTTCTGAAATTACCATTCTGCATAAATTGCAAATTCATTTTTTTATTTACACCTATTGTCAGCATCATGACATCATGATATAACTGCCAATTTGCACAGGAGAGGAGAGGCTGTCTTCATTTATACAATTTTCACATACTATTTTTTAATATGTTAAATGGGAGATGCAAATATTCTATCGGATTATTACGGCATTTTTTTTCCACATTTTTTTCTATTGGTGTATTTTTCCTCAAGCATTTTAGTTTTTCGTTTAGAAACCAATGAATTAATCACATAATTTTCAGCTTAATTTTTGAATTCAAGCAATGGGCAAAAAATAAGCTTCTACGAAAATGCACAATGTGTGGGATATCTTAAATTGGTAATCTTTGCACATACATATTAAGACCGTTATTTTTAAGCCTAAATTCTAGGTATTGCTATCATTGTCCCCGGTGTAAACATGGAGGAGAATATAGATAGTTCCTTATGAAGTTCGAATAGTCAGAAGATGTTGAAATGGGAGTATCAGATATGTTTTTATTCATATTGCCGGAAAATGGATATCCTACTCCTCTCGAAAGCAAATATTCATTTCATGTCATTTCATTTGCCTTCACCCAATGGTCCAGATCCAGCCGCTAACTGCAAGAGGACATTATAGGTATTGAATATATATTCTGAAAATTTCTTCTTCCTTAATTTCTTTTAAAATGTAATGCTATAAGCGTTTACCGGTAATAAAATCTTTAGATATAAATTAGCGGCTTAATTAGAAATTTTGCCTTTCTTCGAATCCAGGTAGTAGGAGAGCAAGGCACACTATTAAAGTATAACAACTGCTATTCAACATTAATTTAATTTGTAGATGTAAAAAAAAATTTTGTGTAGAATTGTCATTATTTATTTTACAGTGCTTAGTTATTATATTACAGTTTTACAGTTATAGTGAATAGTGAAATTTATTATGTTCATATTAGAGAATTATTTTTTTTATATTATAGTTTTCTTTAAATTTTTCATTTGATTTGGTAAAGCTCGTATTAAATTAGCAGAAAGTCTTGGTATAACTAGGCAGGTTTCTCCGTTCTCACGGACCAAGAAAGTTGGGGTCAAAAGTCGGTGGCCAGCTGCATTTTCGTTCTCTTATCTTTCGGGATGGAACATGCGTTTTCCTCGTTCAAAGGCGAACAGTTCTAACGGCGGCGATACTTGATAGAATTATGGGTTGAAAGTATTTTTGGGTTTTCTAAATAAGAAACTTTAACTGAATTACGATGTAAACATTCCTGGTGCTGCGCGGGGCAAAAAAGGGATCTGTCACTGTGAAAAGACGGGACTAATTTTCTTCGAATTTTGGTTGCTATTTATTGCTCTTGTTCTAGTGGTTAGAGAGGGTTACAGTTTTGTGTTGGATTGGTGAATTTTAATTTTATTGACATTTTGAACTAATAATGATTATAGAGGCGGTACACGTTTTGAACATTACCGAGGTTTTAAAAATTGGTTGCACTAGAGGCGAGTAGAGATTTGGTCAGATTTTCGTTACGTTTTTTAAACTTTTCTGAGAGGAGAGAGCGGAGTTCGACCGTGATTTACGTTTGCGATTGGAAGTTACTACCGGTGCGAGGATCGGTCCGAGTACATTGCGGTTCCCATTCTATCGTCGTTGGCCAAATTAACTAAGTCTGGCGGCTACGTCCAATTCTCAAACATTTGGTTCTGTTTTCGTCGCTATGGTTTTTTCCTTGCAAAAAAATGTGATTTAAAGCTCGCCCTGAAGATCCAGATTACTGATAAAAAAATATTAGGAGGGAAGAGGTCGTCACCTCGACTTGCACTTATCTTAATTGAAAACATCACTGAGAAGTCGGTGGACATTCATCTACAGATTACTGCGGCTTGCCCTTATCTTCATTGAGAAGTCGGTGGAGATTCACCTACAGATTATTGAGGATTGACTTATCTTCATTGAGAGCTCCATTTAGAAGTCGGTGGAGATTCACCTACAGATTACTGCGGCTTGCACTTATCGTCATTGAGAACATCATCGAGAAGTCGGTGGACATGCATGTTAAGTTGGACCTCCTTGTTTGCAGAAGGACTATATCTCTGAGGCAGTTTTCTCCAACAGGTGAATTGACTAATTGGTGCGGCATTGGTGAAGAACTTTTTTAATTTCTTGTACGTGCGTTTCGTAGAATTGGGAGAAGAAATCTGGACTGGAATCCTCTCTCTGCCGTGAGTTTTTTTTTTAATCTTGTATTTAATTCGATTATCACTATGTGTGCTTAGATTTTTTGCACTTAACAGATTTAGGATTTTGTGAAATAGATTATTAGGATAAAAGCATCGTCGTTCACTTAAACTAAAATTGTTTAGAAATATTTGTATATATAGTGTGAGTTTAAATGCTTGAGAAACCTATCAAAATTAATATTAATTGTAAAGTGTTTCATCAACATTTTGGTTGGAAATATTTAAAGAATGAAAAATTATGAGTAATTTTTAGAAATGTTATGTAGGGGTTGTCTGGACAGCTATTCTAATTGATAATCTTTTCGAATATTAAATAAATGTTTATTAATTTATTATTTTATGTTTTTTGTGTTTTTATCTTGTGGTTTGCTGTAGGTAGCCTATGTGATCCTTTAGGAAAACGTGGTTAAACTTTCCATTTGAACCTGGGTAGTTTATTGCGGGTAGGAAAATTAATTGCGTTTATAACTACAAGATCAGATTTATTATTTTAACTCAACTGGTGTATTGACTCCTTAGTGTCAGATTTCTCTCTCCCTTGTGTTTTGAAGCGTTCTGTGGTGTACTTAAATGAAAAGTGTTTGTTGCTATCTCTATAGTAGTATTGAAATTTATGTGTTTTCAGGAAGCAGAGCTAATATACACTGCTGGCCACCGTAAATGCAATACCCTGAAGGAAGCATGCAAATAACATGAAATTTACAACATGCATTAGCGGAGGTGAGATATGCAAACGATTAGAATTTCAGCGCAGACACACTTCACGCGCGCCTGTGGCGCCACTTCAAAGCACTATTTAAGGCTTGGAGTTTTCGATGATTTCAAGTTCGGCAATTATGTTTTCTGTGGTTTTTTTCAAAAAACGATCAATTTTGCCTCGTAGTAAACAGCGATCACCGTTTGATCAAGTATCCGAGTTCAATAGAGGAAGGATAGTGGCCTACCGAGAGTGTGGATTATCCTTCAGGGAAATCGGTAGTCGTGTTGGACGAAACCAAACAACTGTAATGCGGATATGTGACCGTTGGGTGCAGGAGGGTACGACGAACCGACGTGTTCGATCGCATCCACCTCAGTGCACCGCTTCACGTGATGACAGGAACATTGGGTGCATGGCAGTGACAGATCGCTCAGTCACATCACGAACCATAGCACGGCACATTCAGTCTGTAACTCATCATCCAGTGTCTGCGCGTACCATTCGACACCGTTTACAGCAGAGTGGTCTGTCCGCATGACGTCCATTGCTTCGTCTACCCTTGACGCAGAACCACAGACGTCTCCGCCGCCAATGGTGCGATGAAAGAAGGATGTGGACGGCAGAATGGAATGAAATTGTCTTTACTGACGAATCACTCTTCTGTCTGCAACACCACGATGGTCGGATTCGAGTCTGGAGACACCGTGGAGAGAGGATGCTGAACAGCTGCGTTATGCACCGCCACACTGGTCCTGCACCGGGTATCATGATATGGGGCGTTATTGGATATCACTCTCGCACCCCTCTAGTACGCATTCCCGGTACTTTAAACAGCCCCCGTTACATCTCTGAGGTCTTGGAGCCAGTTGTCCTTCTTTACCTTCAAGGCTTGCCCACAGCCATATTTCAACACAGGATAATGCGCGACCACACGTGGCACGCTTTGTCCAAGGTTTCTTCGTCAGTCGTTAGATTGAATTGCTTCCCTGGCCGGCTCGCTCTCCGGATCTTTCGCCGTTAGAAAACATGTGGTCCATGGTTGCTGAACGATTGACCCAGATTACATCCCATGCTGCCATACCAGATCAACTTTGGCAACGTGTGAAAGCTGCCTGGTCTGCTGTACCCCAAGAACACATCCAAAGTCTCTTTGAATCAATGCCGAGGCGTGTGGCAGCGGTGATCTCCAACTATGGCGGCTACTCTGGCTACTGATTCTGGAAGGAACCACACTTCACATACGTCTATAAATTCAATCATTTGATACTTGGTCAACATGTCATCTACTAAATAAATTTTGTTGTTATATTACTTGTCTTTCTTGGTGTTGCAATTTAGGTAGCCAGCAGTGTAGTTTTAGCTTAGAGGGAGACAACATATTCAGAATTAGAAACTTATCCGTATCATAATATTTCTTCGTAAAGTAATCCTTTGATTTTTGCGAAAACATCAGGGATGATATTTTCATTTTTTTACTGACCTTAAGTGTTTGAGAGTAATATGATAAACTTTATTTTGCTCTGCTGAGGCTTTGTGTAAATTTAATCTATCTTAAATTAACAGTTTTTTTTTCAATCACCCTCTCTTGAGTTTCTTAAAGAGTATAGTGTATTTTATGAGAGTTGTATTTGGTAGTTTTCTTTCTTTTTTCTTTTTCTTTTCCTTTTTTTTTTTAGTCGCGGCGCCAAGAGAGGTTGAGTATGCATGCATGCAGTTAAATATTTAAAAGTAATATTTTTTTATTTAACAAAATGCTTATGTGACATTTTTTTTTCAAAACGATATTAATGGCGGAAATGAATCACTACACCACGCTTCCCAAACTGCGTAAAAATTAGACTTTCAATACAATGCTTAAGGGGTGAAACAGTAAGCCAATTGTAAAAATTCGCATTTGTTGAAAGCGCACATATACACACTCACATGAATCGTTTGTTTACAATGTTGTCCGTGACTTGTCAGACCTCTCTTACCTGCATGGACTCGTTCGTTAGTCTGATCCGCATTCTCACTGTTTTCTTGTTTATGTCGCAAGCACCCATTTCTAGCTTGCTTGTGGAGCTGCTGTTGCATACTGTTTTCAATAATTTATAACAGAATCCTATTCTCCTGAATCAAATGAAAACCCAAAGAGAGAAAATCTGCAAAATAATCAAGACCATTACAAGAAAAATATACTAAAGAGAGCAAGTGTGGCAGGAATGAGCAATGTACATAAAGATTCTTACTACCATGCTAGTAAGAATCTTTAAAGTACAGGAATGATTGCGATGTGGGTAATGCTGAAGAAGCTTGCTTCCTCCACGATTTTCATAAAATTAACATCCGCCCTAGAACGGTCAAATTTAAAATACCTAACGTTCACATTCGGACACTCTAGGATGTATTTTTTTTTCTTTTGGGTAAAAAACTACTAGTTTACGCATTTCATACTAGGCTGTTTGTTCTAGGGTGTATTTTTCGTTCGTCAAAAAATCGCTAATTCACGCATTTCGAATTAGGACCGTTTCGAGTTGTTTTTTCTTTCGAGGATTCCCCGCAGCCAGCATAGGTGACAGATATAGATCAAAGTCTATCCTCTATAAACCTTGGGTATCGATGCAACACTAATTGAAAGCCTTTTTCCAAAAGATAATCAGTATCAGGTAAAACATAAGTATGGGTTTAACTGTCATTTTGTAACCTAGTTGTTTCTGTTATAAAATGTTTTAATTTAATGCTTGTTGTTATTAAAGTACAAAATCCGACCCTAGATATTACCCCTCCTCCCGTAACTCCTAAATACGTTCCTCCAGAATATTTATATAATACTTTGAAACAGTCTGTATACTGATAATTTTTCGATCATGAAAGGTTTGAAAGTGAAACACATAACAATTTCTTTGCAAAAACAACCAAATTAGTTTAGTTGATCACATTTCACCAAATTTCATGGAAATCGTGAAGAACGAAAGTTTATATAAAATGACCGTAATGCTCATGGTTTATATTGAGAAGAAATTTAATGTTTTCCGTCGTAACAGTAGTTTAGTTTTGGTAGCAGTGACGTTTTGAAGTGCTGATGGTGTTGCTCATTTTTTCCTGTGGCTGTTCATATCAAGATAAGAACCATACTCTGTTAAGAATGTGCATAGCACTCGTCGAACTGAAAATGTTCGATAAAATTGAAATTTGTTCTTCTATTAGGGGTCACTCGTTTCTCACATGTGATCGAGATTTCGGAACAATCAGGCATATCGTCAGTAGAAATGACTGGATCTATAAGCCAGAAGAATATGAAGAACTGATGAGGATATAGAGTCATTAGGTTATTCTGAAGCAGGAGACGTGAAAAATGTGTAGTGCCCTCTCCGAGACTCGGACCTGGAATTCTCGAATACGCGCCGAGTGTGCTAATGTTGAGCCACGAAGACATGCTGGAAGGAGATCGAAAATACGTTATAAAGAAGTTAAGCAAAAAGGAAATTTTAATGTAATATGAGCAGGCACTAGTCAAATCAAGGACTTCAAGATCATCCGAAATACAAGGTAGAAACTATCTAGTCACCCTCGCGACCCCCTAGCCAGTTAGGGCCCCGTAGTGAGATGTCGCTGGTTCCGCTCCTTCGGTAGGAAAAAAAACTCGATCACAGCCAACAGCTTCTAGATTGTTACAGTCTTTAGAGGCCGTGTTGCCCCAGCCTCCTTGCGCAGGAAACTCCCGTAGAAGCCTCGAAGAAAAGTCGATTTCTCCACCCACCAAATTCTACAGGCTGAAAATTAAATATAAAATTAAGTTTGACCAAGCGGGAGAATTTGTTGTTGTTGTTGTTGTTACATCAATCCCCCAACGAACAGAAACACAAAAGTTGCAAAAAGACATCAGCTGAACACCTGCAACAAGTCAATCACCCTAAACGCGTAAGAAACAAAATTTGACCCCTTCTAACAACGGAGAACATCAAGATATAAATAACAGTTTCCCTTAAAATAAGAATTTAGAGATGCCCCTCCGTTCGAAAAACTCATTTATCTATCACTTTCAAAATTCATTAAGCAAAAGTGGAACAAAGACGTCTTTTTTTTCCACCTCAGTAAACAAAATCTGTTGCAGCAACGAAATGCTTTATTAGCTCAAACTCATTGTAAATGATATTCACCATTAGTTGGGGAACACTAAGACTCCCTTCGCTCCCGCTCAGATGTTCCGACCGCTCCCTGTCTTCCTGAGAAAGTCTAAATAATGAAATATAAATACAACTAAAGATTTTAACTGCCAAAAAAATAAATATCTACTACTCCATTCACAACAGTGAAACACTTTAATAGTGAGACACACAATTAAAATTTCCGATGCAACAATGATGTTCATTATTGTTAATCTATGTGAACATGTGTATACTATGGTTAGAATATGTACCAGTATATTTTGGAACTGAGTTTCTATTATAAAACATAATCAATGAAGTCATGTCAACAGCTTTTAATGGAGGTATCTGGAAGAAAAAATTCACTGAATAAATCCAGCACTTGGGCCTTTGAAGAAACTTGTAACCAGAGGCCTTTTATGAATGAGCATGCAAGTCATCTAAAAACATTACAAGAAATCGAGAATATGAAGTACCGACTACTGACATCTTCCAAGACAATACGTTGACTTTTACAGGAATCAGGGTTATGTAGAAGCACTTCTCATCATGCTATGAAAAAAAAAATTCAAACTTAGGTACATACATCGAAACAGCATAACCAAGAGAAGACAGACATTCAAGTTTTTTAACATTTCTTCAGGAAAATCCTGGCATACTGGATTATATTTGGTTCTTGGACTTGGGTCTACATCATCTGGAAGTGATTTTAACCACCATACTGAAGTCCAATCTGAAGTTGCCTGATTATTTTTATGAAAGTATCTGGAAAGAAGATTATGTACAAACTAATCACAGACCATAAATGCCTCGAAAGCAAATACTGATAAAGCAATTCATGTAGTGACTGCTAGAAATGATGTTCTAAAATGTGGTACAGTGGGTTCAATGTTATTTTAGTGTAAAAAAATAGTGGCCAGTTCCGGCACATCATAATGTTAACACGTTTCTCACAAAGTTTATTTCAATTTTCACTGCAATATCTTTAGTATTAAAATTATTAAAGATTAGCTTCAGTAGCAAATTGAATACCGTTTACAAAATTTATGGGAAATTAAAATTCTTCAATCTTTGGCAAGATTTTGAAAGAATTTAGATTTTGAATCTATATTGATTGTAGATGCAATTTCATGCTCTTTGAGTATCATTACTAAAAGCAAAGAGTCTTGTATTAGCATAAATGAGTGTTTTTAATAAATTTTAATTTTGAAAATCACCTGTAAACTTTGCTACTAGTATTGGCAGTGTCATAAATATTTTCACAGCAACAATCATATTTAAAATACTATTTTCTTAATTATTATTTTCGTAAACATATGACTGAACATCTAATGACAGAGAGATTTGGGGGGGGGGGAATTCCCCCAACTATTATTTGTAATTCACTAGATAAAACTGTTTCATTAATATCTCTACAATTATTACATTTTAAAGAAATTTTTCAGACATTTTAAGCAGTTCTAGTGGAGCAAATGTTTTGTAATTCATATACATTTTTAAAAAAAATTCATTAACTGTAGACATCTGCTTGAATTATTATTTTTTTATTGATGGTATTGTGGCACCAATAATTGAAAATTGAAAGTCTACTTCAAATTTTTATTTAAAATTCATTATGAATTCCTAATTATCATCATTTGCAAATCTCTCCTCTTATGTTGATCTATTCTTTGCTCTAAATTAGGTGTTACACCCTAAAATCTCAGCAATATTTATCTCATCTGTTAGCCCTTATTAAAAATACCGTAATTTCGAGTAGATAAGACGTGTTTAAAAGTTGAAAATTTAGATCTACGGCGTATCAGCCGGAGCGGCATATCTGAAGGAATTTTATTTTTCCTCTATCCTTAAAACTTTGCTAGTTCAGATCATAAGTTATGCACAACCGAAACGGTTAAATTAGAATTCGCTGCAACATTTTAACCACGGAGTATAATGACTCCGTGATTTTAACCTTAGATTGCGCTAAGGCAGTGCAGCAAGTTCAACTCGCCTAACTAAGGTAGGTGACGCTCTTTGTAAAGACACTGTAATGCATTCTGCTAAACTCATGGTTTTGCGCGCATTTTCCTATGAGTCTTTTTTTTTAATGGAAACAGCTACGTTTATTTGGCATGTGCTGTGTTCATTCTTACACGCTTTTACTGCTTTTTGTTTACCTTATCATTTGCGCTTTAAAAATATTATTATTATTATTATGGCTCCTACTCTAAGAAAAAGTTACACAGTTGCTTTCAAGCTTTCGGCAGTGAGGAAAGCGATCAAAATTGGAAATCTCGCTGTGGCTAAAGAATTTCAAGTTGACGAGCGATGTATTCGGCGGTAGAAGTCCGAACAAGAGTTACAGAAAATGCCTAAGAATAAAAGATCTCGTCGAACTGGTGTCATAGCCTGGCCTGTTTTGGAAAACAATTTAAAGGAATCGAGCAGAGAAGTGGATTATCAGTATTAACAGTTAAAATTTGCCTTCAACAAAACGTAATTGCTCGACAAATAGGCATCAAAAATTTTGTTGGACCTAACTGATGTTTCAGGTTCATGAAGCGATGGAAATTATTTGTCAGGTCCAAAACAACAGTTGGACAAAAGCTTCCCGTGGAGTGGCTTGAAAAAAAAAAGATAGCTTTTTTGGAGTACACATCTAAGAAAGACTCTAAAGGAGTTATTATTTGCGCCAACGAAAAAGGATGGATATGCGAAGAAGTGATGTTGTTTTGGCCGAGAGAAATTTATTCAAAAAGGAAAGGTGCTTTTTTCCAACCCCGAGGACTCATCGTTCTGGATTCAATGCGATTCCACTTAGCGGATACGGTAAGATTGGAAGCAAAAAAACTTAGCACCGATGTCTCAGAGATACCAGGTGGACTCACAAAAATTTTACAGCCACACTGGATCTCAGTATCAATAGAATTTTCAAGTATGAACTACAAAAGCAGTCGGAGGAATGGATGCAAAGCAGCGGACTCCGTTCCTTCACAAATTCGGGATGAATGAGAAAAGCTTCGTACGAGGAGGCTGCCTTATGTTCGAGCTGATACAAACGTATCAACTTTCATTAAATCGGAAATCATTGAAAAAGAAAATGAAAGTAAAGATAGCGACGCTGAACGAAGTGATTTAGAACAGAATGATGAAACCGACCTTTATGGTCATTAGTTAAATTTATTTAATTCTGACATTGATAAGTCAGATTTTGAAGGTTTTGTACAAATAACTGTAGTTTAATTTAATTAAAAATTCTGTTTGTTCATCTAATTTGCATATTCTTGTTCATAATATAATAATAACGGTAATTTATGGTGATAAGCGAAGTTTACCAAACCCGTAAAAATAATATCTATTAGAAATCATTCGGCAAGCTCAAAGTAAGATATTTCTTCCTTATTTATTTATATATTACTGATTATACTTATGTTGTAAATGTTATAAAATGTTATTGATGATGATTACATCAATATGGCAGGGAATCTCTACATATAATAAAACAAAGAGTCTGTGTGTGGGGGGGGTGTCTTTCGTTCGTGTTGCGAGTAAGCTAATAGACCCAGGGCCACGAAATTTGGTACATAGGTGTATCTACACAAGAGACAGTGCACCTCGAAGCGAGTTTTTCGAAATTCGAATTAGAATTTTTTTTATTTTATGTTTTGTGACCAAATCGCGTCATTTTGAGACATAATGGGCTACAGGAAAGCGAGATTTCACTCTATACATTTCATTTTTACATCGTCGTGAAGCGTAGACACTTAGCTATTTTACGAACTTAAAATAAATTTCGTATTTCAATAAATCGATTAAATACGAATTTATTTAGGAAGGTGAGCTTAACACCTTTTCAGCGGAATTTTTTTTAAAAAAACTTATTTTAAAAAATGTGCTGTTTATTTTCCTTTGATTTTTGGACACGTTGAACTTTAATCCTTTCGACTCCTTTTAAAAAAAGAATTTTGGAAAAATAATAATATTTTGTATTTTTTTTAAATTTTTTAAATGAAGCTTCCGAATACACTTCTCACATCTCAGATATTTTAAAATGTAGTTTTGGCAACAATTTTCCTTTCTTATTGTTGTTGATAGATTTTTGATGAAATTGCATCATTTTGAATAGTTTCATTCTTTTAAAAATTTCAGATTGGCAACAGTCTTTAATCATAGTTCTTATGTTACTGTTTTCAAGAGACTAAAGTTTAAGAAATTAAAAAGTTGTTTCTTTTTGCAACGGTAAATTGTTTAATTACTTTATTAGGATAATTAACATTTTACAAGGGATATTGTTTATTTCATTGTAATATTATGTTTTAATTATATATAATTTTAATCATAAAAATGTTTTGCATGATATTTTTTAATCTGTTTAAGTTCTTAATCTGTTTATACCATTTGAGTTCTTAAAATTTTGCAAAGGGAAGTTGGTTAATTTATTTATTAGGATAAGTAATATTTGTATTAAGGGATACTGCATATTTCATTGTCATTTTTTATATATATAATACATTTTTATTGATTTCTTTTTTGATAAAGTTGCTCTGCAGAGTAAAATTCTGCGCGAAATGTTTTGTTTTTTGAGTTTCTTTCATGTTATTTTTTGCTTATTTCACTGTTTGTAAGATATTGAAACGTTTTGCATGATTTTTTTGCATGAGCCAGTGCACCTCGAAGCGAGTTTTTCGAAATTCGAATTAATTTTTTTTTTTTTTTAATTTTGTGTTTTCTGACGAAATCGCGTCCTTTTAAGACATAATGGGCTATAGCAAAGCGAGATTTTACTCTATTGAACAGTTTAAGAAATTGAAAGATTGTTTCTTTTTGCAAAGGTAAATTGTTTAATTAATTTATAGATCTATATTTAAAAGGGCGAGTCTTTCTGTGTGTGTAGGTGTCTTTCGTTCGTACTGCGCGTAAGCTAATAGACCCAGGCCTATGAAATCTGGTACACAAGATGCATCTAGACAAGATGAAATAGTATCAAATTGATAATTTTCTCTCATTATATGAACAACAATGGCACACAGCCATTGTTGCTGATATCAGCACGGAAAAATGAGGGCGATAATTCTGTGCTGTTTTTAAATTTAATGTTTCTCTTGGATACTGGACGTTTGTCTAGAGAAGGCAGCAGGAAGTTGGTTAATTTATTTATTAGGATGATTAATATTTGTATTAAGGGATATTGCTTATTTCATTGTATGCTTTTTATATGTAATGCATTTTTAACTGAGTTTTTTTTTTCCGTTGTTGTTTGTATCTTTTTCGATAAAATTGTTCTGCAGAGTAAAATTCTGCGCAGTTTTCAAATTTAATGTTTGGTGTTCTCTTTAGGCATTTTTCCGGTACACTTAAAAGCCAGACGAAGGCTGGCCGCGCAGCGGCTAGTTACTGAATAAATGAACAGAAGTACCATGTTTAGGAATGCTTTGCTGAGGCGTATACGCGGTGCGGCCTATTATTCTATGAACTTTTAGTTTTTTTCAGTCAATTATCATATATGCGGCGTATACGCCAGAGTGGATTATCTACTCGAAATTACGGTATATGATCATTTTCTTATTTTTAATCAGAAATTTTTAAATCATTCATTTGATTTATGGCAACATTTATATCAATATTCTAAACCTGTTTATTAATACATTTTCTTTTAAAAAGTATGTTATTCTCTAACTAAAGCCATTATAAATCAAAACTTCATTTAAGTTCTAGAAAGGCTATTCATTTCTAATTTTAGGGTATTTTCGTTTAATCTGAATAGCCTAGTCTTGAAATACTTCTAGCAAATATGAGATTCTTCTAGTCTTCAGATACTTCTAGTATTCTAATAGACAACTTATATTTTAGGGATATCATCATGCATAACAGAACAGTATGAGCATAAAATTATATATTTTTTGATATATTTTCAAAAATGGCATTCAAAATATTCAAACCAAAAAATACAGTACTGCAAGCATATATTTCAGCATAAGTATTTATTTACATGTCACTTATCTATAAGATAACAATACAAATTTACATTAATAATTTCTAATATATGCTCTATATTTTAGAAATTACATAATAAGAAATTCTTATTTTATTTGCTTATCACTTGCCACATAATCAAAGATAAAAGAAGAAAATAAATGTTCTTCCTATTCTAACCTCTGTCTGGATCCTTGGAATAACAACCAATGCACAAAAATTATGTGTTTTCACACAGATAATTTTAACATTTAAGTAAGATAATTTTATTTAATTTCAATTTGGAATTATTAAGCATTGTCAATCAAGTATATTGTTCATAATTTCACACTTATGATGAAGAAGCAGAATTTTTTGGGTTACTTAAATGCAAACCTAAAACAAGTAAATATTAAAGAAATTAAAATGGCAAGCTGAAGACATTCAAAATTCCGAACCACAAAATATTTAGAGGTGTAACATTTAAACAAATACGAGTTTCAAGCATGTTTTATAATGAATATGCAAATCAATACCACAGTAACTATTCAACAGAACAGAAAGAAAATAAACTACGGATATTTATTTCTTTGAACATATTACTTGATATACTGAGAAAAATTATAGAAATTGCATAAAATGCTCAAACAGCAATGTAACTTTATCCCAGTTGTAAAAAAATATGTGTAAAAACATAAGAGCTCAGTATTTAGGGGAGTGACCAAAACAAATACTATGTATAATGAAAAATGTAATCAAATTGTTTAAAAATACACAAAAGCTGTAGCTTTAAATTTTAATTAAATGAAAAATGGTTACAGGGGCATTTGATGTATTAAACACACAATAAATATTTTAAGGTATGAGACACTTCATGCATTTTGGAGCAACCTCTCATGGATTAATAATTCAGAAAGACTTCAACAATAGGCTTACTTAGGAAAGGTTATACAAACAATTTAAGTTTTGACTTACATCTAAAAGTTTGCAATCAAATCATTATGATTATTAGCAAATATATTATGCGCTATCTGGCTAAAATTATTTGCACATTGTGTCTGATAGCTGCCATTAAAAAAAACTGCATTAATTTCACAATATAATTAACTCACATCCACAAAATGCATCATTTCCTGTACAAAATGTTTTAAAGCAAAATGTACAAGATAAACAATAATACGAAAAATTTTTAGTAGGAGTTAAATAAACTGCAATGTTTTCTATAAATTTCTAAGAGGCAAAGTTTAAATTTTTGCCATTTCCATAACACAAATAAAAATATATACTATGACACTAAATTCAGGGTAGGAAAATGGAAAACTTGAGATAAAAAAATTATGAATAAAAAGCTCAAAAAATATATTTTACAAAATTGTGAAAATACTTGTGATTTTCTGTATAAAAATATTTAAAGAATTCTATCTCATAACTCGACATACAGAAGATCATAGTAATATTTCGAAGTGCCTTACTGTGCAAATTTTAGCTCACATTCATACAATTAGGATATTTAAAAAATCATTGAAAATTTAGTTTGATATAACATATTAATACAATGAAAGCAATTTGTGTTTTAAAGCAATGTTTTGATACAAAGTAATTTTAAAAGTCACTATTTTTAGTAATTGCTTTTATTTACAGATGAAAAACTGCACTATTAGATTGAATTAAAATAACATTAAAATACAATATACATGTATTCTTGTATGAATCTTTGATTAAGCACACACAATTATTGCATGCAAATTAGGAACATGTTATAAAGCAAATATGTACAAAAAACAGAAGATAAACACTGGTTACAGTAGTTCCACTGACTTCATAAGAAAGAAATAGAAATAGATTCATGTAGCAAAATATTTAATGATATTGTGAAATTATTTATATACTCAATAAATTAGTGACTGCTAAATATCAAAGAATTAATTTAGAATAATCAAAATGATTTTATTTTATTAACATGGATAGGAAAAGAAGTCTGAAAATTTAAAAACAAACTATCAATATAGCCTTTAAAATGCTGACTAGTATAAATTATTAAATATACAGGAACAATAGCAAATAGCTCTTCCATCTTCAGTTAATATATATACACATGTAAGGCCACACATCAAACCATAATACACACATAAAAAGAATTAATATATATATATATACTTAAACTGGAAAAAAAATTAGAGTTGTTTATTCATTCTAAATTTAAACGAGTAACATTTGAGGCAACATACATATTGAAGGTTTCAGAAGATATGTGTTTCCTGTTATGTGATGAGATAAGATAACTTTTAACTCCTTACCTTTTACAGCCAACACCATTTTTAAGGATTGTTTCATTTTTATTATAACTAAAATATCATATACAATCGCAAAAAAGTACATTTATTTTTATTAACAATAATAATATTTTACTTGTTATTACAAGATGACTCTAACAATCCAATGACACTCAATTAGTTATGTTCTGTTGCCATGGGTAATGCACTTATTAACTGAATGCAGTTAATAAACACATTAACATCTCTCCTTTCATAATGGGGAAATCACAAAAAATAAATAAAAAAACTTTTAATCAAATTGTTTGTTTTGCAGAAACACTGGGAGTAAAAATTGCCTGGTAAATGGATGTTACCAATCAAATTGGCTATATACCATAAAACTGTTGAACAAAACTGAGGAAATAATTATCAAAATTTACGGCAATTTTTTCCATTCATGGTATACATACAGTAGTTATTGGAGATAACACACCTTTTGCTAGTATAAAAATGAACCAATTAGCAGTCATGGGGTAGTCATGGGATATGAAATTTTAAACAACAATCATGCCTAAGTGGTTAAAGCAATAGATTTAAAGTTCAATATGGAATCATGATTACTACACCATCTTACATTTTCACTATAAATAAAATATTAATCATAATCATTAAGAAGTTCAAATGTTTATGATCATTAATAATCTCTTAGTTCATATTAAAAGACAAGTAGCTTTTACAAAATTCTATTGCCACAGCACTAATATTAACTGGATACAGTTAATAAACATGTAACAATTATTTATTTTTATTTTTTCATCTTAATGCCTTAATATTTCTCCCCCTCAATTTACTGAGATATCACTTAAAATAAAAGGTAATAATAAATATAGGTTCCTTGATAATTGCTAAGGAACAACTTATTTATACAAAGTACCATTTCCAATCATTTCACTAGCAAAAAACTAACTTTAGATGACACTGTAGTAAGAAAAGACCTTATCTGTTTAAAAAGCAATGTATACAAGTTATTTATTCATTTTAAATCTCAACCAGGAAACTCTGAGGTGACAATCATGCTGCAGGTTTCAGAAGACAGAACTGGAAATTATCAGCTTTCACAGATAATACTGAATGTAGAATGTTTGTAAGCTATATCAACAGTTATGGTTATACATGAGCAATTAGAAGATTGACAGAACTATGTATCACTCAGGTTATAGCAAGCATGTCAAAACGTATTCATCTCAGAGTTACAGAAGATTGTTGAAAGTGGAATTATTTTGCAAAAGCATGATGATGGTTGTAGAAGGACCATCAGAGCTCAGTATAACAGACATTTATACCTATTTTTGCACAGAAATGGGAATTCTACTCCTACCTATGTAGCCAAATACCTTTCAAATGTTACCAGAACTCACTATTAGGAACCTTTTCAATTATTAAATCATGTTATTCTATATGTATGAAAGCCTGTTATATGCATTCCAGAAACAGCATGCCACTACTGAGACTTGATGTAATGAATACATCTAGTGGGGAAGAGAGAAGGGAACTTGTTAATAAAAACAGAATAGGCATGAAACTGATAGTTCAGTGTTTAGATACATTATGCACACAGTGGCTGAACATTGTTTGATGTTAAATTCCAGTGGTATTGTATCTAGATTCTGCAGAGCAAGGACTATCTTCTTCATGGTCAAATAGGTTCCAACTTTATGTCAGAGATGTTATTGGATTTCTAGGCAGGAGAGCTGAAGTGTTTAAGCATATGGACTTACATGCATATTTGCCTTGTACAGCAAGGGTTTTCAAACAGGAAAGAACTTCATAGTTTCAGCGAGAGGAAATAGTGAACCTTTTATATAGCTGTTAAGTTTTAATTTTAGTTTATGAGTATAAAAAAACTACTCTTATTTTAAGTTTTGTTATTTATCAAGATTTTCTATACTTTCTGTTGTTTGACTTATAAAAACATACACTGGTTATCATAAATTAAGGAAAAATGACAAAAGTAGCGATAACTCCCTCAAAAATCAGCCAAACGGTGTAAAATTTAAATATGTTGGCAAGTAAGAGTAGCTGAGTAAAACTGCAATATGCAAATTAGTGGCGCTGCACTCGGAATACGTCATCTGCGAGGTGCGTAAAAGTCCATGTTTCAGAGCAAGCCCAAATATTTTACTGTGATAGTGACATCAGAAATCTGAGATGGGCAATTCGTAACAATAACCTCCAGGCATCATTTGCCTGCAGAACTACGATGGAGAGCCATTCACAAACTAGAGGCAGACAAAGTCAAACAGAAGTGGCCACATGGCTAAATGCGAGTCCTTCTCTGGTTCACAGAGTTTGGAGGCAATTTCCAACCACAGAATCTAGAAGGTTCAGCACAGGACGGCCAACTGCTAGGACGAGCGCCAATGGCCGATATTTGACATTATGTGCTATGTGCATGCAGGAATAGAACTGCAACGCTGACTCTTCTTAGATCCTTTCTTACTGCAGCCACTGGAAGGTTGGTGCCAACGTCAGCTGTGCATAGAAGGCTTCACGAAGGTGGTCTGTATGCGAGGCGACAAGCCATTTACAAGCCGCTTACGTCACGCCATAGGGAGGGACCATTTGCAGTGGACACGACAACATGTCCACTGGATGCCTGATCAATGGAGGGCTCTTCTCTTTACCGTGAGTCTAGGTTTAGTCTAGAAAGCGATAGTAGGCGTTACTTCATATGGAGAGAACCTGGAACCCATTATCATTCGTGAAAGAGATGCATATGGAAGAGGCAGTGTCTGTATTTGGGGTGGCATCGCTTTGGGTGGATGCACAAACCTCCATGTCTTTCCAAGGGGAACCATGAATGCTCAGGTTTATAGAGATGACATCCTTGATGCTTATGTGCACCCATATGCTCGGGCAATAGGTGATGCTCTCCTGTTACAGGACGACAATAAAGACCACACAGGACTCACATCATAGATGATTATCTTATACAGGAAAAAATTATGCGCAAGGAGTGGCCAACTCGATCCCCAGACTTGAATCTTATCGAGCACATCTGGGATGCTTTAGGAAGATGTCTAGCCGCTCTTAATCTGCCCCCTCAGACCCTCAAAACTGCTCTGCAAGAGCAATGGCTCTCACTTCCTATGGAACTGATAGACCGCATATTTGAAAGCATCACACATCGCTGTATGTGCTGTATTGCTTCTAGCGGCGATCATATTCCATATTGAAGGTACTTTTCCTATAGCAAACTAACACCTTCAAATTGTTCACTTTATACATGTGCTAATTTCTATACTACCATAATTGTCTGGTAGTTTCTTTTTATGTTATTTGATACCTTACTATATGTTGTATATTGTGGGTAAGTTTCACAAACTTCTACAAGTAACTTTTTCAGTAATCACGTTTTTTGTGATTTTTTCTTAATTTATGATAACCAGTGCATTTAAAAATAATTAAAATCTAAATAAATGTTCTTGTATTTTTTTTTATTTGAGAAAGGGGAAGAGAATAATCTTCCAGTAGTGGTTAAAGGGGTGCATGAGGCAAAAAGAAGTTGAGAACCACTGTCGTAAAAGATGCCAGGATCATAATTGAGAGCTGAATTGCACAAAAAATCATCTTCCCTGAACAATGCAAGAAATCAAAATAACATTGAGGGATTGACACTTATGCATTAACACAACTACCTTGGTTCAGTAAGAGTTTTACAGCAGTTTCTACCAGGTAAAACTGAGCTTAAGATAAAAAATATCATGATTTGTTGATAAATCATTGGAACTTGAATCATCAGTTATACTTGAAAAATTGCTAAGTGTACCTACCAAAGTAAGATGCATAGACAACATGTCCACTGCATAAACACTTACACCTATGTAAATAGATTTCTGCATTTGCTATGTTGTACATTTTGTGTTGATCATCTTAAAAATAGCTTCACTGCAAATATTCAATTATGTGATTTCATGGCATTGCAGTTTTTTCCATTACAAACAAATCTTATGTATGCTTTTTTTTTAAATTGAGTTTAAGACAAAAAAAGTCATATTAGTTAATAAAAACATCTGGAACTTAGAATGCCACAAAAAGATGCATATTAAAATTGTGATGACACTTGTTAAACTGAACATCCATTTATTATGTGCATTGTCAAAGTTCAGCACATTCTGGAATTTTGGAAAAATCTATTTAATTGTTGCATAAGTACCAAGAGATAAAAGGATCACTATCTCTTCAATAATAGATGCCAAACATGCACAATGCCAACTTTGAATCATGAGAAACAGTAAGGTTTCTGGGTTACATGGCAGTACCATTTCAAAAGAACTCAAAATTAACTTGATTCAAGGTAACTACTGACTGGGGGGGGACAGTCTTAAATTCAGTTTATAATACATGATTCAGAATTATTTGATTATTTATAATATAATTATTGTGTTAACATATTAGCAATTAATTAGACACTCTAAATTTTATGTTGTTTGGCTAATTTTGTTTAGTAATGTTTTTTTACACTTTTATACATAGAAGCTCCTGAGAAGACACAGAAAACTGACAAAGCATTTTAAAATACAATAAAAATAAAATTAATACTACAGCAAATTAATAAATCATACATACTACTGTGTGGATTAACTTAGTAATGTATCATATATTAATGTAAAACAAAACTAAATGCAAATATTAGTTGATGAAACATTAAGTGAACCTTCATAAGAAATTCTATAAATGTCTACAGTAAATTAAAGCAGTTCAGATGAAATATAATGTTACAAGATCAAATAAACTTAATTAAGAAAAACTATTTTGAAAATTATTATGGACTGATGAATTCTCAAAATTTAAGTTTTATTAATTCAAAACATTTTCTCTTATAAAGGATAAAAATTAAAAACCAATTGATATGGTAATCTACCAGGAGATAATGATGAAAAGCAGTGAATCTCCCAGTTTTATAGACAGAAATTGTACCTATGAACATGTATTACTGTCCAAGGAAGTCACATGCTGTATTAAGGGACTCATGTCTGTCACCATTCTGGTAGGAAGAAGTATTTTTCATGACTCACTGAAATTGCTCCAACAAATATATTTTCCCATGTAGTGAAATCTGTTTGCATATAAAGAATGTATAATTCCTCAGATAAATATGAGATCAATCATTATTATTATTCTGAAATTTCCATGGATTTTCAATCATGATTATTATTCTCAAAAAATGTATCTGTTCCTCAAGAACTGTCAAGCACCATGTTTATCTTCAAGATATGTGTTCAGACCTAAGAAATTACATACCAAATAATTCAACATTCAACTTCATATATCACATCATGTTTTAAGATTAAGAAAAACAGATGTAGTGATTTTAATATTATTTAATGTATATTATATTTAATATATATATATATATATTTAATTGCTGTTAAATTCCTTCAAACTTTCATGATGGTTTTCACAACAAATTAGTAATCCTGTTAAACCAAAAGTAATAATAAGCCTAATTTAAAATATCATTATTCAGACCTTTGACTATCAAAGAGATTCAGCCTCCTAATAACAGGATAATGAATTTTCTGTTCACTGGAAAATGATAAAACAGAAAAGATATAGACACAGACAAATAATCAGAAAAGTACACAATCCCTGCACAAATTCACACTAACATTCACACAATTCTATTTTTTAAGATCTCATTTTCCATTTTTTAAGGAAACTTTATTTATAAAAAGTATAAATTGTGTTATTTACTATCCACTAAAAATTACTAATTCAAAATAAATGCATCAATTATCAAAAAAGAAAAAGCTCACAAAATCTACATAATTTTCAAATTAGAATTATTTTTAAATGTAAGGTTAAATAAAATAGTTAGCAATTGAACCTAAATTACCCATTCACTGAGATGAAAAGTTAACAGAAGTGTGATTTTGAAGAAGTATCACATTTGCAACCAACAGCCTTACACAAAACAGATGAATATGGCTCATCGAAACTTCTAAATGAAAAATATGCATGAATTAAAAAATCTTTATCATATGCTTTCATACCCTCTAAAACTGGTATAAAATAATAAATATTGAAAGCATATTAATCCCATTTACGAAATTTCATTCTTTTTCCTATAAATACTTAAATGTGGTCTAAGATCTGCAAGCAGAAATTTCCCTTTTAAGAAACTCTTCCTAGTTAAAAGCTTTTAAGCTCAAATATGAAAATTTATGTAGAATAGAATTTTTTATATTAAACTTAAATACTAAGAAACAGTAATAACAAATAAACACTTAAATTTAATTGAATTTAAAATTCTCTTACATAATCCTTTAAATCTTAGCTCAGAATACTTTCAAATTTGTTGGAACTTTGTTCTTTCACACTTTTTAACCTAAATCAAAACATAAAATATAAACCTTATTTACTACGACAAAATTATTTCTATAAGTAAATTTCACACAAGTAATCTTTGGACATAATAAAAGCATTCAGCTAACATAATAAATTATAAAGTACTCTGTACTGAACAAGCATCTTTATCCTTAAAAAAAAGTAAACTGAAATTATAAATTTTATATTTTTTCAAATCATACTTTCAAAGAACAATACAAGACTTTTAGAGCATTAATATAGGGTGAAATAACATCAAAAATAAAATAATAAAAAAAACTTTTTGAAAAGGAATTTCACACACATGGATAGATTCAAAAAATTAATCATTTAACTGAAAATAGAAATTTTAAAAACAGCATATTTTAATTATGTCAACTATGACTTAAATTCCAACCTTTTCTTTAGTTTCTGGATAAAGTTAAAACACTCTAGCAGAAAAACTTTAAAAAAAAATTGTGTTTAATATCTTATATTTGTTGTCATATGGATTGTTTAAAATTATTACAAAGAGAAGCTGCCAATGTAGAAGAAAATTTTGAAAGGAACTTAATGTTAAGACTATTCTACTTTTGGAATATGTACTTGCTACAGGGATAGAAGGAAAGACAAATACATGAACAACATGCTGCACTAATGATATAACTAAAATATTATCAAAGAATGGAATAGTTACATCTTTCATGAGTAAAACAAAATGTATCTGATGTTTACGATCGAAGCTAACAAAATTATTAAATGATTTAAGCTGGTTGTGATCTTTCATTACTAGTTTTTGTTTTAGTCATTAGTGAAAAATTAAATTGTTACTTCTCAGTCACCAATTTTCATATCTTAATCAAATTTCTCAGCAGCATAATTTTTTTGTTTCATCATACTTATATTTATTCTTTTTAGATGAATGAGTTAGTTTAAGATAAAGTCATTAGTTCCATTTTTTAGATTTGTTTATTATAAAGACCCTTGTATCCTCCTTCAGTACCAGTTTACTTATTAAAATAAGTTAACAATTATAATCAGAAAAATAAATGATGCATCAGAAAAAAATGCTGTATTTCCTATCTTCAAAAAAAAAAAAAAAAAGGGTTAAAATTATTTTTTAAAAAGTTCAAAATTTGTATGCTGTAGAAACAGTTTTTCAAATTATTAATACTTACTTTCATTTTTAAAGGCACATTTGATTAAAAAAGTGAAATTGTAAATTTATCAAAAATACTTTCTTCTGTTGACAATATATTTTTCTACTTCTGAAATTATATAAATACCTAATTACTTCCTTAAAAAACTTTGTTATAGCTCTTCTATACATCTAAATTCCAGTAATGACTTCTCTCAACCTAGTACATATATTTGTTCAACAAAATAGGAATATAAAACGGTAAAATACACAGAATCATTTAAAAATTGAGTTACCTCAAAAAAAATTTTTTTTAAATCAATACAATCACATCAATCATAAGTAGCTTATCTAATGTATTTGATCCAAAAATTAAAATATATATATATATATATGAGTCTGATTTCAATCACAACTGAAATAACCAATAAAATATAAAACATTCAGAGAGAAATAACACACCTCATTTCTTTTTAAAATGGCACTGCAAAAACAAAATAGTCTTCTTTTTATTACTAACATAAAATCAAAAGTAAATTTAATTTTATTTCAGATAAATTTAGTAACTGAAAGATTTAATCTCTAATTAAAAAGAAATACTTTCTTAAAATCTAAATTTTTCATCCTATTTTGAAGGAAAAAAAAAACTTTAAAATAGAGTAAAAGTTTATATTTTCAAAATTTAAAAAAAAAAAAAAGTTCTTGAGAATGCAAAAAAATCAGTAAAATATAAGGCACCTTCTGATTATCCACACCTCCACTGAAAAGTCATGAAAAAGTATTCATTATGCAAAATCAATATGTTGCCAAGACAGGCATGTAGGTATGCCAAGGCAGGCACAGTGTTACCAGAAAGTATTTATGTGGTAACCCAGGTACGTGCATAGTACATGCCTGTTTTGGCTAGTGCACAGAACTGATGTCATATAATGCCAAGTTTGTATTCGATTCTTTCTATTTTATTCTATAACTTCTGTTCTCTTCACACAATAGTCTTACTATATTTATTATAAATTTGAAATTTAATTCATTAAATTTTCATTCATTATTAGCAATTTCTTCATAAAAGAACAGAATAAGTAGGTATTGAAATAATGATATTGAACTATCGACTCAAAAGAGATATCACATATTTATATATATATCTAGTTTTTAAAGGCATATATATAACTAAAAAGTAAAGGTGTTGAAATAATGATACTGAACTATTTGACTCAAAAGAGATATCATATATTTACATATATCCAGTTTTTAAAGGCATATATAACTAAAAAGTAAAGCTAGACTTAAATCAATGGACGCTAAGAAAAACCAAGAGCTGTTAACTTTCATAAACCACACATAAACTACAATACATATCACTAACAAAACTTAAGAAAAATAGTAAATAAATAATAGAGAAAACTAAGAGCTTTTAATTTGCAGAAATTAAACATAAAATAAATGCAGTATATATATATATATATAATTATTAACATTTTAGAAAATAGCAACTGGAAATAGCTTTTTAAAAAGAAAATTTGATTTCCATCACACACAAAAACCACATTTCAAACAGCAATTACAAATCAGAATATACTTTAATCACATATTTAATCTGATTCTCCTCAATAAAAAATATAAGATAATCAATAATCAATCACTAATTAAAAAAGGCATTTTCTATAATTTAAAATTTTATATGTATGTCAACCATTTAACACATAAAATAATAGATTTTCAACAGTTTTAGAAAACTATCCTAAACTAAATGCCTTTTAGTTACATAAATTAATGATGCATATAATATGAATGAATAAATGCAAAATACATTGTAGCTAGCATACAAATAGAATACAATTAATATCAAACATACAACTATCAGAAATAATTTTTCAGACACATACATTGAATTTGAAGTGACATAAATAAATGAAATAATCAGTAATGAAAAATTCCAATACTTTTTCCTGGAATGCACAGTCGTATCTTAAAAACTAAAACGTAAAGTGTATCTGACAATACGAGGTACATTTTACAGTTTCAGTTTCTTTTATCGCATCTTTTTTTGCTTCCTATTCAGGCAACAACCTCATATTACATAATTTGATAAATGAAAATCTAGTACTTAATATAAAAATAACTAAAGTTGTAACATTAAAAACAGGATTCAAGTTTGCTGCACTGCTGTGATCATGTTTAACAACATTTACAACAATATGTTGATGAATTATAACCAACTCTGTTGAATTTTTTGGAGAAGCAGAAGAATTTAAAGAGTATGTGGTTTGATTCATAATATTTTCTGAAAATTCATTCAATTTATATGAAACTGGAATTTTATTAGGACTAGCACACTGGGGTACGAGATATGTATATAGTAGTTTCACCACATCTTCAGATGCATCTTGCAGATCATCACAACTGTTTTTAACAATGTCTTGAATGCAGATGAAAAATGATTCCACAGCCCTTCAAAGGAAAAAAAAATGAGGCATTATTTACCATGAAAATAAAAAAAAGGGGGGGAAGAGGAAAAGAAAACTTAAATTGTCCAGAAAATCCAAAGTTATTCTATTTAAACATTTGCCTCATTTATCATTCTTCCAGTAGCTCAAGGAAACAAAGTTATAAAGTCCCTATCTTTTCTACATTTTGTCACTGTTTATTGAGATGGATAAATAGGACAACACTAAAAGAACAACACACTGTTTTGTAATAATTCAGCCATTGGATGGCCAATTTGAGAAATTCAAATCATTTTTTACATTGTTGGTGTTCTGAATACTTACAATGAATGATATATATGTATAAATATAATCAAATAACTTTCAATTAACATAAAATAATGGATTATGAGTTTAAAATGCAGATGAAGTGGTTTCTATTTCATTTTAATTACTTTCTTAATGAACAGAAAGGTATTATTGGGTATCTTCTTAAAGAATAGATACAATATTTATAGATGCTTAATGTTAAGTCAGAATTTAAGATAACATAAATCTATTAAAATAAAGCATTATTCAAAAAAAAAAAAAAATAGAGAGAGAGTGAGAGGAAGGGAGGAAAAGAAAAGAAAATTAATTCAAATTTCTACAAATTTAATAATTTTTCTTTGACAGTTAACAGGTACAAAATAATATGTATAAAATATGAAAAATTATCCATAGTAATCACCTCTAAAAGCGATAAATTGACACTGAGTATCCCCTCTCCATGATGACAATTACAAGAGATGACTAAATTGTTCTAAAACTACATGTAATATCACTGAAAGTCACTAATTATCGTAAATAAAATAACAAAATACTTCTTAAAACATCAAATGCATGTAATTACATTATTTGTATTATACAATTAATTACCTGCATAATTTATTTCCAAAATGAGCATGGACAGGAGAATTAGTAACAACCCATTTTCCTGGAATGCATAATGTGACAGAACTGCTATGCCTGTCAAGACATTTGGCAAGATCTGTAAAACCTTAACAGGACAGAAAAAGAAAATAAATTCTAAAAATAAGCAACAAAATAAAGCAATTAAAAAATTTGAGGCTAATTGAATAACATGACATGAAGTTCATGATTTGGCATAATTTATATATGATTAGTTACAATATGTACAGAGAAAACCACATAAGCAATTTGACATTATCTTTTACAGTCTCATCTTTTATTACATTTCCTAATTTTTAACATTGCTGTTTTCATAATATATAGAATATGATTCATTCCTTAGTAATATTTAGAATTATATTTAACTAATTATATACATTTTTTAATTTCAGTATCATCCTTTAACATACTAGTTACATCTGATCTAAGGCGTAAAATCATATAACTGAAGAGATTTTTTGTGTGCTATTTATGCCTGCCCGCTTATAAAAAGAAGGTATTACATAATTGTTATTGCAATATGTTACAGGTAAAAAATGCTCCCTCCTTTTTACTCCTAGCTTAAACAGTATATGGTAAAAAAGTCGCATAACGAGAATAAGCAAACCTCAGTGTCTGCTCAGTTATAGATATGACACTTAAAATATATTTTATTTCTTTTGCTTTTAGAAAAGCTGCTTTGAGGCAACAATTTTTTGAAACTCACAAAATACAGAAGACGGATACTTTTACTTCTGACTACTTTCCATACCAAGCCTCTCAGTGCCTCTGAAAATGAGGAACAGTCACCCTAACATATATATTCATATATTATGACAATAGAGTCTCATTAATATGGAGTTTAGACAAACTAAATAGGAAAGTGCACATTTTTGGCCTTCTAATATTTTCTGGTAATTTTAAATTTATGTTATGAAAAAAAAAATTCTTATAAATTATACACCTCAGTTCCTCCCTCCTTTTCCCTTTCTTTTGGGAGGATTGTTCACATGGACAGCAACATTTTTACTGATGCAGTATTCACTATATGTATCCAGTTCCTCTACTAACAGGACAGATGAAAACTATATCATTTTTAATCATCCACTTCACTCACCATTAACTAAAATTTCAGCCACTAATGTATCTTAAGATTTCGTACCATCTTCAAGACTATCCCTTTCTCCAGCAATACTTTTTAAAGCAACATTATTTAATCACAGTCCAAAATAATAACTTTAGTATGCATACACAATTTGAAAGGCTTAAAAAGCATGTTATTATTTAAACCAAAAATTGTAGAAGTTTATTGCAAAGGAAGACAATAGCGGGTATTATAAATCTAAGCCATTGTTAATGAAATGGGGATTTTTAATAGTTTCCTTTTAAAACATATAAAACATTGATACAGCATATGCTGTCAAGGGTCAAGGCACTGCAAGTCTATCTAAAACTATGTCTTTTTCTGTAATACATACTGAACTGTACCACACAAAATTATATGCAAACTTCACATCCATTTCATTCTAGGGTTCTGAAATCTTATTTTTCAACAGGCAAAATGATAACTAAGCATTCAGCGTAACAACAAAAGTAAGAAAATATAGCAGAGAATAGTGTAAATACAATGAAAATTTAGATAAATAAGCAAATATTGAAAGATGATGTCGATGTCCCATAATTTGTAAGTAAATCCAGTAAAGCATTTATGAAAGCTTATAAAACATGATCTTTTACATAAAAAATGCGTTTCTTGAAACCTTTAATACACACTCTAAGACAAAAAAAAAAAAAAAATGATGCACCAAGAAGGAGTTATCCGAATGGGACGCAAATTGGTAGAAGTGATGTACATGTATAGAAAAACGAATGATTACTGAGAGGTTACTGAAAAAGAAAAGATTTCGATTGGCATGTTAATCGGAATTCTTGACACAGCAATTACAGGACTTGAGCAATGGAACTTAGTAACTGAACAAGAAATTATATATCTACAGAATTAAAGAGAAAGTATTAGCACAAAAAAAAGCAACTTAAACAACTTACATTGAAAGACATGTTTAATAAGGTAAACGTATAAATATTAAGTTTTTTTTTTCGTAAATTTTGATACCCTTTAAATCATAAATGCTTATTATTTCATAAATCCTGATTTCATAGTTTTAATTTTATAACTCCACATGACATCTTAGTAGATTTAAAATAATCTAATATCCAGAAAAATCCCAAACCCGGATCTCAGACTTTGAACTGCATAATAAATCCCTATTCATAATGATTAAGAATTAGCACTGACATGCAAAATTATGATGATACACCATATTTACTCACAGATGTTTCCTTCCTTTTTAATTTCTCAGCCTGAAAATTGACAGGAAAAAATTATATGATATATACAGTTTTTGCATGAAGGAAAAGGTTGTTTTACACAATTACTAAGTGTGTATGGATTAGATGTACTAATTTTACTGTTAAGTATTATTTTCATTACTATTTTTTGTATTATTATTGCTATTTATTACTATTCCACATTTTATGGTGTTATATCATTTAACACTTCATGTTCAATTTCCAGATTTTTTCTCTGAAAAATTCTCATTTTTGTATTTGCTGTTACAAATAAATTTTCTTAATTCCTGCAAAATGTAATCAAGCGTGATCCAGTTCCAAATTGTCTTATCAGGGATTTAAATTCCATTTAATTTTACATATTTTAATACTTGTGATTTAAATTTTGCAATGTAACTGTGGTTATTCTCATATACCACTACTTCAAAAAAAAAGAAACTACAAGATTCATACAAACTGCAAATGAAATTTTCGTAAATACTACAATAACTTGAACACTTCACATCAAAAATTCCTAAAGTTCTCAATCATAAAAACAATGCATGGATTTTGTAGAATATATTAACAATGCACACTGTATCCTCTTGTAACTAATGGCTAAAGATGGACCCACAGAAAAAATGACAGTAAGATAATACTCAATACTTGCATCTGCTTTGTGCTTCTGGATGCAAGAAAGATGAGCACTCCAACAAAGTATAAAGACTTCTTAATCTTCACAAGTACATCTTGAAAATAATTTCCAGAAAGTCTACATTTTCTGTGCTCATTTTATTTTTTCTACTTTAATGAGCAGTTTACTGCTTCTACTATCCTATAGAATATGCCATTCAGTGGAATACGTTATTCTGCTACTGTTGGTTTCATCGTCAGATGTATTTGAATAGAATAGGTCTATTTTTTCCCCCTCTAAAGTACCTAGTTTGTTATATGTTTTCTTCGCTAAGCATAATTGCCCTTGCATCTCCATTGTTGTTGTTGTTGTTGTGTCCATTACCATATGGAAGAATGATTGCCACAGCCTACTCCGAAGAGAGGTTGGACTTCTATTTTCCACCCCCAATTTTTAGGGAGAGCATCCTGGGGGGGATCCAGGGGTCTCCCACCAATCCACACGAGAGGACTTTCAGCTCGATGCATATTTAGAGTGCCGCCATGCCGCACCGACACTATACATTTACAAACACCCATGCCTTCTCAAGGGATTTGAACCTAAGCCCTTCAGCACAGCAGTCAGCGACGCTAACCACTATACCGGTTGGGCAGCTTGCATCTCCATTAAAAGGGAAGATAATAAATGGCATTGCCCAGGATTTTGAAGATTAAAAGAACGGCTCTGAAATGGCAGTGCATAAATTCCAATCTGAGAAATTCCACAAATCGGTCATTCTAGTATGAAATGGAAAGAAATGAGACATTTTTAATCATGTACTAAAAAAAATGATCTAAGTATGATCTATGAGGAGGACACATATGCAAGTAAATACAGTATTTACTGATGCTATTATTACTGGTGGTAAAAATTCAAAATTTTACCTAAATTACTATTGCCAATAGTTATCCTCCATTAAATGTACATCAGGAATTTGCTATTAGTAATGGTAATTTAGAAAAAATCAAATTTTATAGGTAGTAGCACTTATTATTACTGATAACTTCAAACCTAACAAATTTTGGAATGAATTTTAAAATGAATTCAGCAAGCTAAGAAATTAATGCCAAAGAAAATTTTACAGGTAATCTTTATTTTTCCCCCCTTTTCAAAAATGAAACCAAAGTAGAAATAAAATAATTTTTTATAAGAATACGATACTTGCTGATTACCTGCAAAAGTATTCATGAGATTAAGGTGCTATGTCACCAATTTAGGTAACCAATGACATCATCAGAATGCATTAATAAGGCAATCCAGTTACGCATGTGCATGCAGCAGACATGCAATGGTCATTAGTGTCTGCTTTTGCTGCATTGAGTACTTTTTTTTTCCCCCTGTAAGGAATTGTCATGAGAATGGAGTTTAGTGGCTGATAAAAAGGAAATTGCTGCATTTCTTTAAAAATATAGTATTTTGCCTAACAGCAAAAGAATGCAAAAATTCACATTCCACTGTTATACTCTGTAAAAGATTGAATTTTATGGTTCAAAATTTGTGCACTAATGCCAGATTTGCGCAGTTCCCCCCTTTTTTTTTATCATAAACGTATCGCTGTGTACATGGGAAAAGAGTACGTGTATGGGAAATTTGTGCAATTCTCTGACATTTTTAAAGAGAAAAAAGATAACTGTGCACATGAGAATGACAGTGTGCGCAGTGCCAACTTATGTACGATGCCGAGTTTCTGTAATTTTTTTATGTTTTTTGAAGCTAAAACAAATTGTTGTGTACATGGAGGGAACAGCAATAACAAAATAAATAAGTGCTTTATTATTGATACTTTTTGCACTTTTAATTTTGTTAATTGGTTACCATTTTACATGAATTCTTAATATACCACCATTTAAAATTGGCTGTTGTCTTTTGTATCTTAGCTTGGTAAAAAATTAGTTGCCGACAGGTGGCAATTTTTTGAGAAGGTGAAATGCAGATAATGAGAAAAGTATCAAAATTACCATATTTGGAACTTTTCTTTTTTACATATATTTAGATACATTGGCTATTATTCTACTTTTAGCTTTTCTAAGATGAAAATGTTCTAAAATGCATTCTAAATACTTTCTTTAATTTATATTGGTAATGAATAAAAATGCTTTATAAAATTAAGAAAAATAAAAAATTTTCATCTAAAAACACATTAAAAAATCGCTACTTTCTATTCACAGTAATATATTCTTTAACACTGCAATAAATTCTTTAAAATGAATATATTTCGAGTAATGTTGGAGAAAAAATTCATATAGTAGAACATTTAATAATAAAATGGTCCTTTCTCTCCATTATTCAGATAAGAATAAAAATTATTCTTATATTCAGAAGTTTTATAGCATATCATCATTAACAAAATTAAATTGTAAAAGGGTACCTACGTACTATGAAGACTACCTAGATATTTCGCAAAACCTGGCGACCGGAAAACTGGTGATTGATGCAATTTTGTTCACCAATCTACATAGACTGATACTCAACATATGGAAAGGCTGTGGGGTTCTGAAAAATGGAGGAACAAGTGCCAATGTGGGACAAGTCGCCATCATTTCAATACCTAATTTAGCTAAATTTATTTTCGGGAAAAAAATGGGACTTGATTGAAATTGATTGAAAAAAATGGGACTCGCAAGTTTTAAGCAAGTTAATTTAAATTTTTTAAATTCGTATTTAGTATATAGTTTATTTATATACATATATATATATGTTTATTTATAATATATATATATATTCGGTTTTTTATGTTTATTTATAATATAGATATATATATTCGGGATTTTTGGTATTTATTTAGTTTTTGTTCCTTTATAATTAGGACTTTTATTTTTAAAAGAATTTATAAAGATAAACCAAAAATTGCCGATGAAAATATTTATCCTATTTAGTAAATAAGTTTATACGTTTATTTATAATATATATATATATATATATTTTCGGGACTTTTAGTTTTTAAGTTGTCGTTCCTTTGTAATTAGGATTTTTATTTTTTAAAGAATTTATAAACCAAAAATTGCCAATGAAAATATTTATTGTCAAATGTCGTCAAGGTAGTTGTTATATGTAAGTACCATGAAAGTATATATGAAATAATAAAAAAAAAGTCTGAAGTAATGACCAGCAGGAATTTTAACGTCGTAGAAGTGTTGATCTATAACGAATAGGAAATTGGAGGCGAAGGCAGATTAAATCTTCATTTTTTATTTCCGCTTATTGTGGCCACAATCAACTTGGCACATGAAATGTGCCTATAAGATTAATTTGTAAGAAAGAAGAAAGCAGCAGACAGCAGTCCAACTAGACCGAAGCGTAAAGAGCAAGTGCGTTACGTTCAGGGTGAAATCCCAATTCAGACTGAGTTAGTTTTGGTTTACAATGCATTTTGATTGGATAATAGT
>KK121965.1:84377-95863 GCA_000611955.2 Stegodyphus mimosarum
ACATGCATTAACCATAATTTCATATTACTTATCTGTACTAATTTCACTTATTTTTGTATCCACTTCATTTTTAGAATAATTATAAAATTCTTATTCAAAATTTTTAACACAAATTTCAAAATATTTTAATGTTAACAACCTTCCAGAAAAATAATTAAATCTTCTTCACTAACCTCACTAAAGTATTAGAGTTCGAATTTTTAATATCATTTTCATAAAACAATACTATACTTTTAAGAAGCAGCAATATATATTCAGATTATCAATATAATAATAATGATTAGTAATTTCAATATGATATTTTTAGTTGCACTAAATAAAGCCTTTAGAAAAAATCCAGACCACAGACTTAGAAATGAGACGATGAACAAATCGTGCAAGAAAAATCACTCTCAATTCACTAAAATGTTTTTCACATTTGGAAAAACACCATACTTGAAGATTGAAACACTTGAAGATATTTTTCAAGCACACACTAAAATTACGAGAAAAGCACAGCACAGCATTAGAATGTCGTCACACTACGGCCTTGAAACAGAAAAAAAAAGGAAACGCGTATCCGATGAACTTTCAACAGCCGGCATTAAATCAAATTCCTAATTTTTATTTCGCAGTTGTCACTGGAAATTGTTGAGAGTTTTCGCACAACACATCACTTGAATATCGCCTGCACACATCCATTGGGGTTAGCAGCGGATCGATCCTCGTCGACTCATTGAAATAATAAAAAAACATTTACATTGATTAACATGTATGAGAATAAGAGCTTCTTTTTGAAAACATTTACATTGATGAACACGTTTTATGAGAATAAGATCTTTTTTAAAAATATATATATATATATATATATATATGAAATAATAAAAAGTCTGAAGTAAGTAACAGGAGGAATTTTAACGTCGTAGAAGTGTTGATCCATAACGAATAAGAAATTTATTTCCGCTTGTTGTGGCCACAATCAACTTGGCACATGAAATGTGCCTATTCCAAAATAGCTCACATTTTTGATTAATTTTCAGTAAGAAAGAAGAAAGCAGCAGACAGCAGTCCAACTAGACCGAAGCGTAAAGAGCAAGTGCATTACGTTCAGGGTGAAATCCCAATTCAGACTGAGTTAGTTTTGGTTTACAATGCATTTTGATTGGATAGTTAATACTTCTGTAAAATTATTATTGGTTATTTGACTTTTAGTTCCATTTACATCATCAGAATTATGTAAGTGCCATATGACATGGATCAATCTAGAAATGACGCAGTGCGTAGAGAGGTTATTATTTTTAGAATTGAGAAGGGAAATTTACGTTGTTAATTTAATCTTAGACATATTCTTTATTTTTCTTACATATATATATGTGTTAATTTACAAAACTAATGGTAATCTCTTAATTCTCCCTCTCTATTCTAAAAATAACTTCTCTAGATTGTATCATTTCTAGATTAATCCATCTTGCATGGCATGCGCAAGCCTGATGACATAGGTAATTCGGAACCTAAACTCAAAATTTTGAGACCTAAAACTTTTCTGACCTGAACCAAAACCTTCTTCTTGATGATCTTCCATACTGAATAAATGCATACTTTTAGCTTAAAGCTCTTTGCTGCTTGGATGCAATTTCTATGTTATCTTCCTATCCCAATAGTATTCAAAAATATAAATGTTCTGAAAATACAGACGATCAGAGTGCCAAGTGAAATGCGGCCACAAATGTCAAGTTAAATAAAAATGGAATTTAATCCACCTCGACTGCCAAGTTTCCTATTCATTATGAATTAGCATGCTATGTAATCAAAATTCTTCCTCTTCAATAAGGATCTACTATGTTTCTGCGAATTCTTTGTTCTAAACTATCAAATATATATGCCATCAACATTACTACTACATCTTTTTTCTCTTTTTCGTTACAATTAGTCGACTAGACGCCTAAGTTCGGAATGGAAAATTTATTTGGCCACAACTTATAGATTTAGAAGTGAAAAAAAAATTATTACTGTTCTGCTGTGGTGTTTCACAAATGCTTAAAAAAATAATCATGCATAGTGTTTAGAGAATGAAAATAATGAAAAGGAATATTGTGTTTGCTTCAGCTATCTCTACAGTAGGAAAAAAGGTATTTTAAGTCATCAGTGATTAATGCTTAGGAAATTTAGCTGTTACACTTGTTTCAAGGTTGTCAATCTGTGTTTAATGTAGTTCAAGTATGTGCAACAGAAAATTATTATCTATGCAACTGCTTTCTCTAATAGCATTTTGTCAGTCAAAAACTCAAAACTGTTTATGTCTATGTAAACTGGTGTTTATTTTCCAATGAGACAAAATTATTAAATATGCCGCTACATGCTCTATATTTTATATTTAAATTTTACTTAAAGTTTCTGCAATTTGATTGTGTTGTTTTGCAAAAATATGAAATTATTGTTCATTGATTTTTCATAAATATGTGTGATAAAATTAGTTAACGAATTTTAAGATATTTCAACTACTTTTAGAAAGGATATTAAGATAAATAATTATATTTTGAATTCATGATGATCATTTTTAATTACTGGTAAAAATTTTTAAGAGAATGAAATAATTTTGAAAAATTAGAAGAGAATATGAAATAATAGTGTTTTTGAGTATTACTACAGCAACTATTAAATGTTTTCATATAGAATAGTGTAATAACATATAACAATACAAGTAATTCAAGAAACTAAATAATTATTATTAATATGGAATTATGTTAACTAACTTTAAAACTTATGAATTATTATATGTTCAGATATGTTGAAGGCTCCCACTTTCATTTTTTTGTACATAATTATTATTTTTAATATAATGGAGTGTGGCTAAATTTTTTATGGAATATTCACAGTTCAAAAAGGCCAGTAGCTTTTAAACAAGGAACAAAGGCCTTTACAAGTAACTGCCTTGAGCACCTCTTAACCATAAGTGGGAATATATACTAATCCGTTAATCCGGATTTGCCCATAAGATGTTTTACGAAAAAACTGTGGGGTCTTCCAGTTTGTAGAAAATAAGTAAATTAGAAATGTTGATAATAACAGAAAGAATAATTTTCATAATTTTATTTCAAATGTTTTTTGGAAAGAAAAATTAATTACATCATAATACTTTGAAATTTCTTGTCATTTTATAATGCAATTAATGCAAATATTTAAAAAGATTTAAAAGTCTTCCCTAAACAGATATAATTATAAAGTTTATTTCTTATTTTATATCCTCAAAATTATATGGTCCATATTATTATTATTGTAAGGCAGTGTAGAATTTTACATAGAAATTTAAAAGACCCAACTTGAATATGTCTTAAATTTAAATTTTTGTATATTTTTTTTTACTTCAATTAACTAATATAGAAATTTTCATGGCCATAAGTTATAAATGCAAACTTTGATAACTATACAATACTAGAAGCCAGTTACCTTCATTAAGGAGCGGAGGTTTTTAGGTTCTATTGTATTTAAGCATTCCACAGCCATCAGCAAGTTGTAAGGCCGATTTGCATTATAGAGAACCTGCCCATTTTTATTAAAGTTTATTTTGTTACTTTTCTATGTGTATTTAGTTCTAATTTCCATTTTACATTGCTTTACAATTAGGAATTTTAATACAAATTTCATGACTATGTAAAACAAAATTTTGGTTTTATATTTGACAACAAAAGTTTTTATATACAAATATATATTGCAAAATATTATGATTATGATTGATATTCAAGCCCAGATTTTAAGAACTGTGAATTTTTACAGTTATTTCTTAAAAAAATTAAGAAATTCCTTACAGTACTTTTACAAAAAAAAAAAAAATGCAGACTTTCAACAGAATTTTGAGTTTGCATTTATTGTTAAAAATGATATTTATATAAAATTTTGTTATTTTAACAAATTATTTAGATTCTATAATTATATGAAGTTCTATGATTCCCCCCCAATTGCATTTTCCTTGTTTCACTAATGCTTTAATGCTTTCTTCTAAAAAGCTTTTGATGAACATGTTTTACTAATGCTTTCTTTAATGCTTTTCTATCGCCAAGCCTTTTTCTCTTTGAAGGGCGGGAATATGTAAGATAAAAAATATAGAAATCAAACTTATAATTTAAACTAATGGTAACCCCTTAATTTTCCCTCATTCTAAAAATTGTAATATCTTCTCTGGGTTGCTCATTTCTAGACCAGTCCATCTTGTATGGCCAGCGCAACGCTGATGATGTGGATAACGTGGAACCTAAACCCAAAATTTTGAGAATTAAAACCTTTCTGACCTAAACCAAAACCTTCCTCTTGGCTATCTTCCATATTTATTAAAGGCACACTTTTAGCTTGAACCTCTTTGCTGCTTGGACACAATTTCACTGTGCTCTCTTCTTATTGCAATAGCATTCAAAAATGTAAATGTTCTGGAAATAGGCACGATTAGAGTGCCAAGTGAAATATAGCCACAAATGTCAATTCTTGTTCTGGAAATAGGAATGATCAGAGTGCCAAGTGAATTGTGGCCACAAATGTCAATTCAAAGAAAAAATAGAATTTCATCTGCCTTGATTGCCAAGTTTTTCATTCATTATGCATTAGCATTCTATATAATCTAAATTCTTCCCCTTCAATATGGATCTACTGCGTTTCTGTAAATTCTACATTCTATACTATCTGCCATCATTATTTCTGCATTTCTACGTCTCTACAGTCAGTAGGTCTGAATTTCCTTTCATTATATATATATATATGCAACACACATCAAATGCTGAAAGTGCCTTTCTTATAAAAGATGTTGATAGAAGCTATATTATATACGGTAGTTGAGTTACATTATTATTATATGCTATATGATTATTATGATAGATATGATTATAACTAGATTATTATGATAGATTAGCTAGATAGTTAGATTGTACATCAAAATTTCTATAAAAATTTTAATATTAAAAGTCACAGTAAAGTGAAATCTGAATTTATATATTATGCATTTTTGGAACATCTTTTGGAAATAAGGCCAGAGGTAGTATTTTTATGCTCAAACTTACCCTTTGATTGAGCAGCTGATTTTACTTCTAAATTATATACTTGGTCAACAGTATATAAACAAAATTCCTTACGTAAAGGTAGATAAAATTTTTCCAACAAAACTGAGGCAATGTAGTTTGAATGAAGGCTGCATGGTATCAGGTCATTATCACAATGTTCAGCTTCACTTATTTTTCTGTAAGAGAAAAGTGCCTCTGTAATTAAATACAACTCGGAATATAAATTTAAAACACTTGCAAATAATAATCCTCATCTTTCTTTCAATTTCTACACTTAAGAAAACAGAAGAAAAAAATTCAGCAAATTGCTTGCCTTATAAATATATTCTCACCGACTTCACAGCAAAATTTGTATTTCTTTCAAAATAGTACCTGATCATGATTCAAAATAGTATCTGATCATGAATATAATGAACCTTGTTGACACTCTACCAAATAAAATTCTGCCTGTCAGACACATTCCGTAGATTATCAGCATATATGAACATTCTATATAGTCAAAGGAATAACCTCTGACTATATAGAATGTTCAAATGATTTTTCATTCTTGTACCTAATTAAGTTACATGTATGTGCTTACCACACCTTGATATCCTGTTTTATGAATATATAATTTCTTAATATGTAGGGAAATAATCTCTAACCATATTTTTATAAATAAACTAGCTTGAAATGTGCAAGGATATTCGAACTCATGCTGTCTTAAGACAAAGCTATAAAATGTAAGAGTATGGTAAAAAATACAGACAGCAAAATAGCTCATAATTAACATAATGGAAAGGCAGATTGCTAGTAAATGAGCATACACTGCTTTATATAAATCACAATTTTGTATATCTAAGAGAAATTCTCAAAAATAATATTAAAAAGACAATAAAGAAAAAACATTTTTCTCGACGGTTTTTGGCTATGCACATCTATGCTCTTTTACTATCTCTGATGATCACCAATTTATTTTGTAACATCTAATTTTTGAAGTAACCAGATATATTATAATAAAGTTGTAAGAATGGCAGATATGAATTTCTACCATATTTTTAAAGCAGAATCTGCAAAAGAATTTTATAACTACACTTTTATAGTTATATGGACTTCCACAAAATCAGCATTATTTTGACATTTTACAGCAGTTTGGTACATCATATACAGTGGAACCACATTAGCCATGATAATGTGGACTGATGTTACCTCAAATGACACAGATAAATCTGATGGCTGCAGAGATTACAGATATAAAATATTTTACTAACTTCTATGAAGAATATTAAGCATTTATTTTATGTTTTACTGCAGCATTTCTCATCCAGTGTGTTACATACTTTTTTTTATTTCAAATACATATTTTACATCATTTAGAAAGGTTACCATTAAGCCTCTACTACATATTTAACATGAAGCCATCAAAGTATTGTGTTTTCAGATATGCTGTGCTAAATTGTGAACATCTGCAAGAATGCTTAGTTGAATATTGCTACTCAAAAGGGAGCTACCAACAAAAATATTAAGTATTTTTGATAAATTTTTGGAGATGCTATCATGCTGGAAAATGAAACCTAATCTCATTACTAATTTCCAAATACTTTGTATGAAATTTTCTCATAATATACCAATATACAAGGCAACCAAAAAAGTTCTTGCCGTTTTGTACAGTCAGAAAGAAAATGTCATAAAACAAATAATAATCACCACTAATCCTCAAAGTAATCACCATCAGCATCCAGTGAATTTTGCTAACAACTGGCTAGCTGTGTGATGCTATTGCGGTACAACTCAGGAGTCTTGTATGCAAAGAAATCCGTGAAGACCCTTTCAAGGTCAGCCCGATTATTGAAGGATTTCCAAAAAAGATGGTTCTCCAGGGAATGGAAAAAGTGGTAGTCTTTAGACACAAGGTCTGGGGAGTATGGTGAATGGGGTAGTATCTCCCATCACTGGATGGTGTCCCTGGCCTCCCGAACCACATACGGCCTCGCCTTGACATGGAGGAGGAATACGGCCTTACAATTGACCAATGCTGGCTCTTTACACATCAGTGCCTGACGCACATGTTCCAACTGCTGTGAATACAGGCCTGCTGTGATAGTTTGGTCCACTGGCAGGACTCATAGTGCACCACTTGGCGACTAGTCCACCAGATATAGAGTATGATCTTGTGTGGGCGGAGAGAAGGTCTCGCAATGTAATGCACAAGGTTCCGTGATGACAACCAATGTCTGGAACACCTGGTGTGTCATGCTGGACACACTTTTCATCACCGGTGATTACTCAATCAAATATGGATGCTCTGTGGTGCCAAGTAAGCAATGACAAACAGGCAGCGACATGCTATTGCTTGTTTGCATCAGACAGTGAAAGGGGTACCCACTTGCTCAGCTTGTATGCCTTTCCTATGCGGTGCAAATAGAGTCTGATCATTTCATCAGATACCTGGAAGGATGCAGCAAGCTCACCACATGTTTGGCTACTGTCACTCTCTATGGCTGCTCTCAGAGCCTCATTGTCCAGCGCTTGTGGCCGACTGCTGCGTGGTGTATCACTAAGAGACATCCCCTGACCTAAACTGCTGGAACCATTGCCTAGCGGTTTGTTCGTTAATGGCATCATCCCCAAAGGCCTGGCAAATTCAGCAACTTGATTCTGCTGCTGACAGGCCCACTTTAAAATCATACAGCAAACAACTCTGAACGAGCACCTTCGATGTGTTCATTTCAATCAGTTGCTGTGTGAGTTATGTTTGAAGTAGTGATGTAAACACGCTCTCATATTCTTGGTTAATGTCCGGACTCCCATCCTAACTACTTCACCGCCAGGTTTGGTAACTATTTTTATGTTGGGATTTACTCTTCCAATGTCAAATCAGAAATGGCAAAAACTTGTTTGGTTACCTTGTATTCTTTCCATTTATAGTGTTCAATAAACATAAAATTTCCAACACTTTTCTCAACAGACTGAGACAAATACAGAAGAACCTCCATCCTTCACTCTTGGTATAAATTTGTTGTATTCAGCTGTGTCAGAAGGCCTTTTATAAAACAAAACAGTGTCCATCACTTAAAAAAAATAAATATATAAATTAATTTTAAAACTAGAAAATAAATAATTTTCGGTCTGTATAAATTAATTCTGAAAACATTACTGTAACTTGCTGTCTGTATTTTCCCCTAAAGTTCTATTTTATTCTTGAACTATTTTTAAAAAAATTTCATCTTTCACAGCATTATTATTATTATTATTTTCTGCCTGTTACATTTTTTGTTAATAAAAATGGCCAAATTTGTGTTCAAATAAAATTTGATTACCACAAAAAAAAACTAGTTCTCTTCTTGTCACTAGGATTGCCCTAGATTTTAAATAATGTTACTGTTTTTTAAGCTGTTGATCAGTGATATGTATGAAGGCACTAGATAGTAAAATTACATCAAAAGGAATAAATTGATTTTCGCAACTACATACACTATTAAAATCTGTGTGCGTCTGTTTGCTTGTTTGTGGCATCATCTCCTCCGGAACGGCAGAGAATTGAGTTTTCACAGATGTAAACCTGTATTCCAAAAATTTGTGGGAAGCCATTTCGACTGTTCTCATCTTCGTACGACTTTAATCAGCTAAGATAATAATTAAAAACACTGAAAAAGCTAATTTTCACACTCATTTTTTGGAGTAGCAACAGTCTCGCACTCTGGAGAGAAAAATATTTTTTATTTCGAAAAGGGTTGCCACTGCTCGCTTTGAAAGCATAGAGTTTAATAAAAAATGTGTAAGTTCATAAAAATTTTTAAAAATCTGAAAGGTTTCAGATTTTAAATTACATCCAAAGAGGCGATTTTTTAACTTTTTGTGTGTTACTTTTATTTATTAAATATCATGTTCTTCGCACTTAAACCATAAAATTCAGTTCAACAGCAATATTGCAAAATAATTTTTAAATGAGCATATCTTTAGAATTTCCGATACCCAGTCTTGCATGATGGAGATAAAAATGTTTTTTCTGTACAATGTTGCCATTGCTCGCTTTGAAATCCTTGAGTTTGTTAATCAAAAATTCATTAAAATTTTACAAAATATGAAATCAATAATAAAACAAATTCCAAATTTGAGTTTCCAGATGCCCATATTCGCAGTTGCATTACGTCATTCAAGATCTGACGGCTCTAGGTACCATTGTTTCATCACAATACGAGAAACATACATATATTGATGCAGATTCTTCGTTATTTAATTTCTTTAAATATAATATATGGCAATAATATTTGGTGGCAACAATCTGAAAAGTGAAACAATGCTTATAGTGAATCAACGCAAAATGCCAAAATGAAATTAATAGTCCTTCTGGGCATGGACTTATAAGAAAGAGGAACTGATGTAATTTTTCTCTTGATTCTATTGGTTTTTACTAAACTAAATGTCTTCTTTATTTTACAGAATTACTACAAACAGCCTTTCAAAGAATTGCGCAGACAGTTTCATTCGAGAAAGATGTATTCATTACTGATGATATTTTCTCAACAATTTTTGGTACATTAGTTTTAAAATTTTTCCTTCATATGATGAATTATGAAGGTTGCTATTTATATTTCTAGCCTTGGCAACAGTAAGTGTTGCTAGGCGACCACAGACGATTCCAATCAAAGTTTGATATTTTTAACCATAACTTCTTCAAAACATTTTGCCATTTTTATTTGATTTGTGTTGTTTACAATAAACTGAAAAATTCAACTCGGACAAAAAATGGAATTTACTCATGAGCATTTTGGTGAGATTATTTTTCCTAACTCTCGGTGTGGGTTATCAAGACAAGAGTGTTTCCATTAATTTAATTTTTTATACAGCAATAAAGTGCCATCCTACAGCACTAAAAAAAAACTGGTATAACAAATTCAGTCATGGTCGATATTCACTCCAGACCGAATTCCATGAAGACCATCCAAAATTGGTTGTTGTGCCAGAAAATATTGATGTTGTGCATGAACTGAAGAAGCAAGATCCTCATGTGATATACCGTGAGATTGAGGCATCTGTGGGCATTAGTAAGACAAGCATCAATAAGATATTACATAAACATTTGGCTGTAAAAAAGATTTGTTCATGTTGGATCCTGCATAATCTGATAAATGTTCAAAAGAACATTTGCGTCAACTGGTGCAAAGAAATGGTGGGAAAATATGTTCAAGGTACATCAAAGACTGTGTATGACATCTATGCAGGTGATCTATGCATAGGAGCTGAAAACAAAACAGTAGTTGACTGTATAGGTCTTCGAAGATGAGCCAAATCCAACAAAAGTTAATCGTGGAAGAAGCACATCAAAGCAAATTGTTGCCTATTTCTTCAGCATTACCAGTCACGTGATCACAATGGTGTTAGAGCAATGCAGGACGGTCAATTCTGAAAGGTACATAACCATCTGTTTGCCAGAAGTTATCAGAGAAATTCATAAAAAGCAGAAGAAGAGGTGCATCATTCTTCATCATGACAACACGAGCTCTCACACATCAGCTCAAACAAAGGAAGTTTTGATGAGCAGAAACATCGAATTGAAGGGTCACCCGCCATACAGCCCTGATTTGGCACCCAATGACTTTTTTGAATTCCCGCACATCAAAAATAAATTTATGTGGTCAGCAATTTGCGACACCCAAAGAAGCGGTTGGTGCATTTAAAATGTATGTTGAGGAAGTAACTCAAGCAGAGTAGAAAAAATGCTTCGAAAATTGGTTCAAACGTACGCAAAAGGGTATTGATTTTTATGGAGAATAATTTGAAAAACAATAAAACCAGTTTTGATCATAAACATTTGTCTTTTCATTATTAGGCCAGAAATATAAATAGCAATCCTCTCATCTTGCATTTAGCCATACTACTAAGAATTTATTTGCATATTCCATATGGACTAGGCTACCAGTCCATTTAACTTCTAGATCACACCAAAGACTCAATTATGTTGAACAATTCTTATAATTTACCATAAAGGGCATCTATCTATTGATAACAGGACAATGAAATTTTAAAGTTCATTTTGCAGTATCACTTTGTATGCTGTAATTGCAAAGTCTTACATAAACTTAAAAGTTTAAAAATAATATAACAGTATCACTCTAAAGTCGATTAATTATACACATTGAATGGTAATTTTTTTTTTTTTTTTACATTTGGCTTTATACTACTTCTTGAATCATACATAGAAAAATGTAAGCATCCCATATTATATAATGAAAGAAATTTCAATCAATTAAAAAGATGTACAATATCTGTATTTTTACTACATAAAAATTAAAGTCAGAGCAATGCTAGCAAATCAGTTTATATGGCATTCTCTGAATTTTGTGGGCTAACAAATACAGTAGTCCTTTGCATTTATTTTCAGGAGGGCTAGGGATTGAAGGGGCATAAAATGTTGCTGTCATCTTAGCAACAAAATACATAGATGCATACCTTGAAATCTTAAAAAAAAAAAAAAAAAAA
>KK121965.1:104269-149517 GCA_000611955.2 Stegodyphus mimosarum
CAGCTGAAAAGTATTTTCAGCTCTATCTGAGGATTGGACAAATCGAATCCCAAATGCTGTCTTGTAAGTCATCTTGCAAATGCTAATGAATTTTTTAACAGTTATTAATCTTACAGAAATGACCATTACAGAGAAAATATAAGCAATTATGCTGCAAGTAATCAAAAAGCATTTATACTCTTTGCAAGTAATGATTAATTGCAGCAACATATGTGCGGTAGACTATCCAAGTACACTATATACAATGAACACGATACACAATGAAACTGTCTGCAGTAGGTTGATATACAAATCAGTTATCAGTATCAAGATTATTTCCCAGAATTCACTATGTTGTTAAATTTTATTTTTCAGTACAATAATATGCAGTTATTTTTAAAGGGTGCAAATGGTGAAAGTTTTGAAACATGAAAAGAAAAAAAATAATGTTTGCACTCAAAAAATGCAAATCATAATGAATTTTAAAATAAATTGTGTAGAACTGATTATGATTAGATTCATCTTCCTTCAGCTAAGTTTTCTCAAGAATATTTGTATGTTAATAATACATACTCAAAAATGCGAATATTAGAAATTATATCAAACGTGAAGTGAAGTAAGCTTTTTAACAGAAATTCAACTAATTTCAATGAATACCCAGGATAATATGATCACAATCTATCTGAATAATCAAGAATGTCTGGGAAACAGGTTTGCTTCCTATGGGCCTTATATTTATTTATTATTATGCACATGTGACACTAATACTTTTTTTTTATATATATAGAAAGCCCTCTCCTAGGGTTTGCTGCAAAGAAACTAAAGATTTTAATTTGTGTAAAATAAAATGCAAAACAGACATTCTATGGCAAAATTGAAGAGTAAAACCCTTTTTATTCACCAAAATGCACAACATATTTCTACTTCAATTAAAAGGAGCAAAATTAAGTTTTGTTCATATGACTGGCTGGCTCAGAAATAAATATATAATCTTTTTTTTTTCCCTTCTTTTCTTTAAGAAGCTAAAATTCAACAAGGTACCTATTTTTTACAAAACAAAAGGCTTAATTTATTAATTTTCAACTAAAAATAGTTTAGACTATTTGGATATTGCAGAGCATAGGAGAGCTATTTATTGCAAACATATGTGGGCTGACATCATGAAGGGCGTTCTAAGGAAAACTAACTTTGCACAAAACAGCTATGATGCAGTCAGCCCATTCATGTTCGATCCTAAATCAAACTATCAGAATTCTGTAAGTGTCTTATCATTTGGCTTAGCAAGGTTCAACTAGACGAAACCAATTCAAAAATTTTATTCGCATACAGTACTAAACCCAACACCTGCAATAAGAGAATCCTAGTTTTACTCTATTTCTTGTATCCTGTAATTAGCTAATTTTAATGCAATTAGCAGGTAATATCGGTACTGGAAAAATTTAAATGTAAATTACACTTTCGAATTTTCTTTCACATTGTTCTAAATTTTACAGTGTGAGCCCAGTAAACGAACAGAAACAGATAATAGTTATATATGCCCAGGGAGTCCTGACTCGTAGACAGTGGAAACGGAAGTCTTTTTCATCAAAGGTACCACATATAAGACATGCATTTAAATTATTAAATTATTAACATGAAAATTAGTGGAGGGATGATAAGACTTTCATTCTTATCATCCCTCCACTAATTTTCAATGCATATCCAGTTCTTTCTTCTATTCGTTTTACATTACCGCTTCTTTTCAATGTGCACCCTATTTGAAAATACGTAATCTGTTTTTAGAAATAGAGGCCAAACATTGTGCCGTATCATAGGAGAAAAACATTCAGCAGAATGTAAGAATGCATTTCTGTCAGTAAAATGTTTCAGTTTTATGATAAATATGTGCATAATATGTACGAAATATACGGGTTTTATATATATGTGTGTGTGTATGTATTTACAAATCACTTTATCAATGTCATAGTTTTTTTAGCCCAAAGGGGCACTAGGACAGAAGGGCTGCTAGTCTCAAAACAGCATTTTGTAGAGTTTCAGTGTAAACGGTGAATCAACTTTTTAAATTATTGACACCAAAGATTATCGTCCTGTATTATATTTAAAGAAATTAAATATTGAAGAATCTGCATGAATTTCTCGCACTGTGAAAAAACGACAGTAACTAAAGCCATCAAAATCCTAATAACATGATCCTCCACCCCAGCATTTTGATTAGAAAACTCAACAATTTCAAAGAGAGCAGTGGCAGTACTGTAAGGAATACAACATTTTTATCTCCAGCGTGGAAGTCCGTCTATCGGAAAATATAAATACTCGCTGTTTCTAAATATTTTATGACATTGCTGTTGAATTGGAATATATGAGGGTTGTTTTTTTTTCAACCTCCGATCGTACAGTATAATGGCTAGGCATACGGCAGGTGGTTGGTGTGCGTAGTAGGCGACTGCGCATCTCCCCCTCCACACGCTCTGTCAATGGCGAGTTCAACACGCCATTTTTTGTTGAGTTGCAGTCACGTAAACATGGCTGTCGCTATTGATTCTCCCGCCAAGTGTGAATTGCGAGCTGTTATTCGTTTCTTCCAGGCAGAAGGGAACAGTGCAGCGGAAATTTATCGAAGAATGAGTCGAGTGTATGGAGACAGCTTTATGAGTGATGGCGTTGTTCGTGAATGGTGTCGAAAGTTTAAAGATGGCCGAACTGATGTGCATGATGAAGGGGGTCAAGGACGATGAAGATCAAGGATGATGAAGATCAAGGATGATGATGACGATCAAGGATGATGAAGGGGGTGCATGATGAAGGGGGCCAAAATGATGTAGAGCTCAAAGAAACCGTCACAACTCACTTCCAATCACTGGCGGGAACATTTTACGAAGAGGGTATTGCAAAGCTTGTTCACAGATATGCCAAATGCCTCAGTCGTCAAGGCGATTATGTGGAGAAATAACCTGTATTGTACTTTACTTTTGGTAATAAAATCTTTTTCATATATTCACCTGTCTTTTCTTTATAGCCCATCGGAGGTTGAAAAAAAATAGCCTACGTATGTGGTTTAAGTTCAAAGAACATGATATTTAATAAATAAAAGTTAACACACAAAATATCAAAAAAAGTCCCTTTGGGCGTAATGTAAAATCTGAAAGCTTTTGGATTTCATTTCAATTCCTTTTTAAAGCCCAGAAGGGCTACTAGTTTCGAAACAGCATTTTGCATCGAATCTCTTTAAATGCTCGAATTTCTTTTCTGAAGCGTTGCCACCGATATTATCGCACTGTATTATATTGAAAGAAACTAAATAATGAGAATTTACATGAACATATGTATATTTTTCACATTCTGAAAAAACAACTTTACCTAGAGTCATCAAATTTTGGATAACATAGTCCTCCACCCGAACATGGTCACTTGGAAGCCCGAATCTAGGAATCTGGAATTTGTTTTTACTGTCTATTTCACATTCTGTAAAACTTAACAAACTTTTGATTAAAAACTCAACAGTTTCAAAACAAGCAGTGGCAACACTGTAAGGAATAAAACATTTTTGTCTCCACAGTGTGTATCGGATATTCTAAAGCTATGCTGTTTCTAAACATTTTAGATAAAAAAAATTGCCCGTTTGGACCTAATATTTATTTTTTCATTTTTTATTTTTTTTTTTTGTGTGTGTACTCAACCAAGTTTTATATAACTTTTCAAACAAATAGTTTGCGCTTACATTATTTTCTTATTTTTTATAAAACATTTTAGAAAAGTATTTAAAATAAATGGATCTTGTATCATGTTAAAGAAATTGCATAACTGTCAAAAGAAAAACTGAAGCAAGGAGTATAAAATATTTACACAGATCGTGTTTTTAAAATAATTTAACTAGCTTATTATAAGATAAATGCTATTGTTTTTGCGATGATTATAATAAAAAGATAAAGGAAATAAAGGTACCTGCAGATTTCTTTATGTAGAGTAATATAGTCATATTAAAATAAATTCCATAATCCTTAATTTTAATAAAACAGAATTATATTTGTATGAATTTTGCATATTTCATAAAAAGCATGTGCATATTTGTATCTTATAAAATAATTTGTTACAATTGGATACAATTGTTACAATCTACTGGATATTTGACTGGGCTCCAGACACTGTTATTTCACAAAATAACAAGCAAATATTTATATTGTATACAACAATGCCTTTAAAGAATACATTAATTCAACAAATGCAAATGATATAGATATTCTCTTTTTCAAGCTTTTATAAAAGCAGTGTTATATAAACCATTTAGTAGCAATAAAACTTCTTTTTCTCATTTATCACTTTCAGCTGATATTATGATGATGTATTATAATGTTGTGCTGCCGTTTCCCATTTTCTTATACAACTGAATGAATTTTAAAATACTCATTCCTCTTCTTGAATTTATTTCATGGCTCTAAAATTATTTTTGATTATATTTTTGCAAAATAATTAGTTTGTTTTGAGAAAGAAAAATTTTATCTCAAATGATTTTCCCATTTCTACTTTACAAGAATACCTATTTATCCAGGAAAATCTTAAAAAGTGTACAAGCAGCTATGATTTTAGTCTAGGAAATAATTGAACAAAATTAGGCTTTCAGTTACAGACTATTTCGGCTACGAATATATGAGAGACATATGCGAAATTTAAGTGTCTATAAAGCGATTGTGCGAAAAATGTGCCACTGAATATGTTGTTCCTTACCTTGCTAAAGAAAATTTAGAGGAATAAGACAGTTTGAAATACTTGTAAAAGAGACTTAAATTATTGAAAACTGCATTTAAAAATTCAAAAAATGTAATTTCTGTGTAGTTAGTGCTTGAAAGTAATATTTGAAATCTGTCCTGCGAAATTTCGATAAAACATATATATTAGTTAATTTGCATCAGACGAGTATGGATTTCTTATTCTAATAGCACATTGAAAAACATATTATTCATTGACATATTTATTTCTTTTGGAGAACGAAAAGAAATTTGCTTCATAGATTTGTAATAAAATGACTCAAAAATTGTCGTTGTGCGGAAGGCTATTTTATTTTCTTTTATTTATTAGTCCAAAGGGGCAATTTGCTCAGAAGGACTATTAATTTCATTTTGACATTTTGCAACAATTCACTAACACATTGTTTCAATTTTCAAATTGTTGCCACCAAATATTATCACCCTGTATTATATTTAAAGAATTAAATAATGAAGAATTTGCATAAATGTATGTATATTTCTCACAATGTGATAAAACTACGGTACCTAGAGCCATCAAATTTTGAATAAAGTACGTCTCTACCCGAATATGGGCATCTGGAAGCCCAATTTGGAATTTGTTTTATTATCTATTCATATTTTGTAAATCTTTTAACAAATTTTTTATTAACAAACTCAAGAATTTCAAAGCGAGCAATGGCAGCGTTGTACAGAAAAAACATTTTTATCTCCAGCGCGTGAGACTGTGTATCGAAAATTCTAAAGATATACTCATTTTAAAATTATTTTGCAATATTGCTCTTGAACTGAATTTTATGGTTTAAGTGCGAAGAACATGATAAAGGTAACACACAAAGTGTAGTTAAAAAAACCCTTTGGACGTAATTTAAAATCTGAAACATTAATTTTTTTTTTTTTTTTTTTCCTAATCGAAACCATGGTTCTGCCCTGAACGGTGAAAAAATTGTTTAGTTGTTGAATTTTTTTGAAGCATGTGTACATTACAACTATCATGAACCTACTATCAAAATGCACTTTAATTAACAATAACTGCATATTAATTCAGTGAATACTATCTCTTTGTTACTCTATAATATCAAGAGTACATTTTTTGAACTCGGAAAAAAAATTATGTTTAGAATTGCAAGAATTTATGAAGAAATTTCATAATTTTTTCTTATTTTGCAAAATATTTAAGAATTAAGAAAGCAATACCTAAATAAAATATGAAAAGATATTAAAAGACAAAGTAAATGGTAATAAATGACCCAAGATATAAAACAAATTTGCTTTTATAATATTTATTTCATCACTTCCTTTTTATTAGTCCCCAAATTGATTTCTTTCTCAAGGAAGGCATTTTTTCTCCGAAACTGAATATTATCATTGACAGTGACAAGGCAAATATTAGCACATTTGTATCAGTTACGGTGGTTTCCCATGTATAATGTGGATATGAGTCAATTTGCTTAGAAAGTCCTCCACTGAAGCTTTACTGCTTTTAGGCACAAATCCCTCAAATACACAAGTCCATTAATAACGGAATTAACATCACTGGATATGTAACTCACAGTAGTAAGCACAGATTGTTATTAATGCCTATTAAAACAGATACCATTATGATAATTAACACAAAAAGTAATACATCCACGAATCGCCAAGCAGTAAAATCGCTGAATACAGGTAGTTCGGTTCGAATCCCGGCAAATGGGCTGGCTGCATGGATATTTTCATGATTTTTTCCATTGTGTAATATGTATAGGAGCCAGTTTACCTGAGACAGTCCTCTATGAAGGCATCCCTCCTTTGGCTGATAACTCTTGAGCGCTTTCTCGAATAAACCAAACCAAAAAGAAATATTTCAAATGAAGCAAAAAATAGAAATTAAATTTTAATTAGTCATATTTTGTTCTTAGGCTGTGAAATTAATTTAGTGGACGTGAAGGTAAGATACCATAAAAACTGCACATAAAATGCTAATAAGATGTGAAAACTGATTTCAAGAAATATATACATACATTAGTCTTTTTAGTGAAACCCACATACATTAGTCTTTTTAGTGAAACCCACATACATTAGTCTTTTTAGTGAAACCCCAATCTTAAGTATTAACTAATGAATTAAAAGTAAATGATAATCAGTACCTAATTTAACACAGCTCATCAGTCCTTAGTCGCAAATAATGCTCACTAACGGCCGAGTAGTAATGTCACTAAGCACTAGTAGTTCGACATGGAATAGGGTTTTCCCCATGTGTAACATAAATACGAGCCAGTTTGTTGAATGCCAGTTTGTTAAAATACTACCGAATGGTGGCAAGTGCAAAATTTGAAAATGCAGAATGGCAGTATGAATGAGAGCAGGGAACTGTTCTGAGTTATATGACATTTACTAGAGCTGCATGAGTTAACATCGGTCAAATTTTGTCAGCCATGACTTATAGCAGATAAAATGTCACAGACTGGAGCAGTTACTGTTAATTAATTTACACTACCAATATAGAGGAATATTAAAAACTGAATACCCACCTCATCACCAGATTACTTGGTGCCAACTGAATTAGTTAATATAAATGCAGCTTTTTTAATGTCTCTTGCACTAACTTTTTAAATTAGAAGCTTTATTGTCAAAAATTTTTAATTTTGTTGAATGAAATGAGGCAATAATATGCTGCCTTCAAGATTACAATTATATTTTCAACACCTTCCAATATTTAGTATGTAGTACACTGCACACAAAGTATACTTGCTAATTTAATTCCTAACAAAACAAAAATTTCTCACATGTGAGAAAATTTAACAGCATAATTTTGCACAAACTTAACATGCTCCATACATTCAGGAAGTCAATTTCATTTGAAAATTAATAAATCAATAAAATGTTACAACATATAATTTACAGCAAATAAGAAATTATATATTTCCATTTAAATAAACATTAACTTAATTATAAATTCAGCAGAAAGCATTCTAAAAAGGATTATTCTTAATTTTGATGATTTATAATTAACATTATTGTTATAATTTTTGTTCATTATTTCTTTAATGTTATTAATTTTGTTTATTGCTTCTTGCATTCATAATATTCGCATTTCAAACAATAGGAAAACATTTTAAATATTTTTTACATTTACTTTTAATTACTACATCCTACAGACCGCCATCTTTTTCAGGCGATTTTAAAAATAATAAATTGCTTCCAAAAATAATAAACTGAAAGTTCATTTTTAAATATATCACTTTACACTTAAATAACTATTTTACATGAACATTAGTTACCGGCGAAATTGATCACACGTGCAGCCTTTTAAAATTTAATAGGGTCTTATTATCGAATATTTTGATAAATGAAATTATCCAGAATGCGGTATTTAAGAACTAATACAAGAATTAACGTACAAGCATTCAAACTCCGTAATATTTCTTTAATTAAGAAAATATTAAGGAGTTTGAAACTACGTTATTAAGAAGGGAAGGAAATAATTTAAGGGAGCGAAAATACTGTTGATCTCACCTATTATAGAAATGATAACAACTGCATTAATCACGATACGCATAATTTCACGACTCTCACTTAACAAATTTCTTGTTTACCAACAGATGAAAACTTTAGGGGATCCGTTCTTAGTAAGACATCTTTCACGAGAGAAAAGGGGGGGAAATGGGGGGGGAGTAACGAGATTTTCTATAAGCGTCTACGGAGAGAAGGCAACTTTTGGGATCATGATCTGATCCTCGGATGCGCATCTCAGCTTGCGCATATGCTGCCGCGCTCTTCGTGAAATGATTCTGTTTATTTACATGAAGTACCATGGTTTGGAAGTCTGTGTCATGTGTTGAGAATGAAGCATTTGTATTATGTATTTGTTTGAAATCTGTATCTGTATATGATTTACAGTTGAATGAATGAATCGGTGTTTGTTAAAAAAATAATTTATGCTTGGAGACAAAAAATAAAATGTTTGCTAATACAAGTTATTAAGTAGTGTATTTTTTCATTAAAAAAAAGGTTTATTTCTTTTAGGTTATGCATTAAATTAATTATGTACAATAAATAATAATGAAATATTACCTATGACTGTTGTTAATTAAGCACACCTATCTTCTGTAAATTATTGTTAGAACATGTGCAAACAGTGAGGAAATATGCTACTTTATGCTAGTTTAATTCTTAGCAGGTAATTACAGGACTATAACAGAGTATTATTTGTTCCTAAAATTTCTTTATTGCAATTATACTAAGCTTATGCATTAAGGGGTATTAAAAAGCTTATTTACGACACATATAAGCACATTCTGATGCATCAGCTATGTGATAAGTTGAGCATTTGGTGTTGCAACTGGCATCTCAACAATGAATTGAATGATTGACATTTCATCATGCAATGAAGTGTTTTTCCATATATGCTAACTATCTGTATTTTAATTAAATCAGTAAGTCGTTGATGTGAGACAAATGCATTAAATTGTTATTACGGTAGTGTGAAAACAGGAAAATTAAATATCCTTGAAAAAACTGTTCCTGATACTATTTTGTTAGAGTGACATCAATTAAAAATGAGAAGAAAACGATGCTACAATTCTAAATATCGTGGATCAAGAATTTAATGTTTGAAATATCATCATTCATTTTTTGCTATATTTCGGCTTTGTTTTAGTATGATGGATTACACAATTTGGCAATTGCCTAATTATGAAGAGGCTGTCATAAGATTCTTTCAGGACAAACAAATAATTCATAGCAATAGACTTTGTTCTCAAAAATCATCCAATGAAATTTACTTTTAACTCAAACAAAGCTCCTATATGGTGTTATTACATATGTTCTTGCTGTGGAAAAAAAAAGGATTGAATTGATGTCGATTGAATTTTGCTAACTTCCGTTAGAAGTCAGCCATAATATGACAATAGATTGGAATAGCTACTTTAAAGGTCTTTTCACAAAAAGGAAAAAAACAACGTTGGATGTGTTCATAAGGGATAATGGGTATTTGGGGTTTATGCCGGTCAAGCAAAGAACATTTTCTGGTTGCCATTCCCAATCATAGTGCTACAACACTGATGAGTGCTATTCAGGAGAACATCATGGATAGCAGCACTATATTTTCAGACTGCTGGAAAGGATATAAGAAAGATGAATTAAAAAATGCTGGATATGAACATTCTACTGAAATCACAGTTATAATTTTGTAGACCTCAAAACTGGATGCCATACCAAACTATGGAGGAACTGTAGAGCAGTGCTAAATGGAAAAATAACTGTCAGCTGGGCACTGCTCACAGCCATTTAGAGTCATATTTGATAGAATTTATGTGACGTTGGTTATATTCAAAAACTGAATTTTTTTCCCCAGTTATGGGATGAGATTTGTAATTTTATGCCACCTGTTAGATTGAATTTTGTTTTGTTTCATTATTTTTATATTTATGTGTAGACTGTTGTAGATTAAAAAGAAAAATTTACTTTCTTTAGGTATTAAGAAATTTGAAAACATTTACTTTTTACGGAGCTACTTTTTATATTATTATATAAAATATTATTATTATAGCTATATTAGTATTTTCAACTCTATTATCATTTCATAATTTTATACTTGACAATAATTGGTGGGCAAAAAAAAAAGTGGCACATTTTTAATTGATGCCACCTAGTACCCACCTAGTACCCTGCAGTTTACTTAATAACTCGGATATCTGTGATTTTATCATTGAGCATCCTTTAAATGGCTAAGGATTATACAACATAACATTAAGCTGTAGACTAGAGTTAGCAAATTTGCAGCATTTTTATTCCTAGTTGTAAGTTTATACTAAAGATATTGATAGTTGTAAAGTTTATTATAAAGATATTGATAAAAACCACTTCAGGTAGAATGTTATAGTGAACATTCTGCCTAAACTACCTACATGTATTTTTCACTTACTGTGGTCAGAGGGGGTGTTTTTTGTTTACATTCAGAGCTCTTTGACAGTGCTTGATAGTATTTCCACATATGACAGTTCCATACAAATCGAAAAACAGTGACACTTGCGCATAAAATAAACATTAATTGTTGGGTGGTAATAGCAATTAGTTTTTTTAACTGTTTTAAAAAATGAAGCAATATTATGCAGAGTAAGGCAATCACGTTTGTGATCCGATGGCAAATGAGGTTAATGTTTAAATATGAAATGGAAAGTTGTTATTTATTATATTATAAGAGAACTATTAAACTGGATATAATCGCTAAGGGAGGTATTGAATGCTCCACGAAAATATGTTTACTTGAAAATTTGAATTTGATAATGAATGTATCCAAACACATGTTTTGAGTCTAATGCCTAAGGGTAAATATAAAATTATGGATATTAAAATACTTGTAATTAGGCACATAGGTCAGTTTAAGCTTTTTAAATAAGCTGAGGCATGCCTAAAGGAAGAGATGCCTTCGTGGAGGAATTTCAAGGCAAAACTGACCTTTCAGTGCGTATTAAAAATAATGCATCTAATTTTCATTCAATTTATACATATTTCTTATGCAAAAAATTCTGATATATGCTAAGTTATTGTCAATTACTTTACTCGAAAAATATAGTGAATACACAGAAACTAAAAATTTGCACACTCCGAAAATGAAAAATATTAAATATATGAATATTTATGCGTATCCTCGTAAAAGCATGTATTCGCCTGTAACAAAATACATAAATATTTATTAAATTATTTATAAATTTATTTGGAAATGAAGGATTTATTCATTCATAAATTCCTGTGAATGTTACCGTGAAGAAATCTAGTTATTAAATATATCTAAATTGATAATGATTATAAATATTATCAAAATATATAATAACCTTAACATTTAATTATAAACATAAACTGAAATTCTGTTGACGAATACATTTGTAAAACTATTTAAGCAAGAACTGTTCGTACTGGAAAGCAATCTGTTAAAAAGTGTTGTTTCCTTACATTTTATAATAAATCAGTCACAAGCTTTAAATAGTGTTACAAAAAAAAACTTTTTTTTAATCCCTTTAAAAAATACTCAGAGAAAGTTGAGTTCATGGAAATCAACAGCAATATTTAACGTATTTCACTATTGAAATAAAAGCTGCTCTTATTTGAAATCAACTGAACAGACCATTAATTATAAAGTGACTCTGATTTTTTATTTAAAGGATTCCTCAGAAGTTAAAAAATCATTTTATATTTCTATTCAAGAAGTAGATCTCTAAATAGAAAAGAAATAATGTGTAATTTTGATATTGTTCATTGTATATTTGATATTATTTTCATTTTGTATTTCAAAAGTATTCAGGAAGTAGCTCTGTAAATAGAAAAGAAATAATGCGTAATTTTAATATTAATAATATAATAAACTTTGATCTTAATTTTTGTAATCCTTAACCAAATAAAATTAAATTACCTTAATTTTTTTTTCTAATGTAATTAACAAAACCTTGTGAAAATATTTCATTCAAATTAAACTCTTCTGGGAAAAGTATAGCATTTAATTCCACTCACAATGAAACATTATTTAAAAATGTTTTCTTTCTGCATACTTACGACTCTGAAAAAGGAAATATATACATTTATACGTATATTTAATGATGTAATTACAAAATGTTTACCTCTGATCATGTCAAAACCTATTGATCTTAATGGACAATCACTAAATGTTTTGGTCTCCACGATATATGTGCCACTGCTTCAAGGCAGTACACGGAGAAAACCAGTTAGGACCTCTCATCTTATTTCTACTTCCATGATTTAGAGGATTTTGGATCTTAAGAGGGTGTTTCTGGCATGTGTGTTGGATGGATAGATTCTTCCAGCTCTAGTAAAATGCAAGTATCAGCTTTACGTTCTCTTGCCACCAATATTTTAATCTGATGTGCCAGAAAATTAGTGGCCAGTTGATAGCTTAATAATTAACTGTGTAGTCTTAGACTACTGATCAACATTTTTAATTTCTTTGACTGTTCGTATTTATTCGCATCGCCACTATCTGTGGTTATTTATAGCTCGAGCCATGCCCTGTTTTGTTAAAAGTTCAGTTTAAATGAAAAGGTTGCTTTAAAATCCTTCGTAAGGCTTTGTTATACTATCTCAAGCATAGCGATAACTCACTATGTGTCTATTAGGATTATAAGACTAAATTCCAGTAATAGACCAAGAATAACCTTAATATGGAAACGTAAGATATAATAACTAAATGTGTGTTTCTTAAAGTTAATAGGGATATTTATTAACTGTAATGACTCAACAAATTCCTAGCAGGAGAGCAGTGTGCCAAAGTATGCGGCGGCTGGACTCTTGCGATACCATGACTAAAAATTTTAAATTCATTGTACTTGTCATATGTAAATACTTCTCATACAGTTTGTCACATTTAAGTACTCAATGAGTATGAAATTATTATTTTTTTTAATTAAATTTGGGGGCGCCAATCTTAGAAAGTATGCAGCCAGCCTAGTGACTGCCCTGTTCACTGTTGTAAATCTGTGGTGGTAGTCTAGCTGACAAGTATTTCATATTTCTGGTGTGTAACTCTCAAGCTACCTTCTGCAGTATTATTGCTTAGAAGTGAGAATGAAACAGGGATAGCACTGAATATTGCTGCACAGAGTATAACTCATATTTGAAGCTTAGTTATATTCACTGCATTACAACATGGCAGGAGAAAGACAATTTTTATTCTTATTATCCTACATCGGAAATGGCCAAACCACAGCTTTTACTTTTTATGCAGTAACTACAGAAAAGTGTATCATTTTTAATGGAATTGCTGGCAAGTCTGTAAATTACTTCCAGAGAACAGCGAAATATATGAGCTCTAAACAATCAAGCGTACTTTGCTATATATCAAGTCTTTCACATTAACTATTACAGACAACAAACTTTGATTTAATGATGAAGCAAATAGACATAGAAAATATGTAAATTCTTGTGATCTGTTTGCCCTAATGCATCATTGGTATAATGATGGTGAGATGTTAATTAGAGTTATGTTGGACCAAAGGAGTCTGCAGGAATAAGAAAAATGAACACTTGCCCCCTCCTCCAGAACTGAGTAAAAAATGTAGTTTTGCATTAATGCAATGTTGTATATTTCATACTCTGCTATAGAACTTTCAAATTAAGTAGTTAAATAAAAATGTGGTGATTTGATTATTCGAACTGGAATATGGCAAAGATCATGTGGGAGGAGAAATATCTTCATGGACGACTTTTTAAGCAAAACTAGCTTGTTGGTTTATTTTATTATGGCAAAGCACTTTAGGGCTATCTACCTAAGGGGAGGAATGCCTTCGTGGAGTACTGTCTAAGGAAAAGTTGCTCATGTTACACATGGGGACAATGAAAACACACATGCAGCCAGCCCATTCGCAAGATTCGAACATTGGACCAAACTACCAGTGTTCAGCGACTTCACCGCTCAGCAGCTGGTGAGCCAAAACTAACTGTTATCATATTCATAAATACTTTGGGTGTTAACTGACCTACTTTATCTTTCAGATGTGCAAAGAAAACACAAAATTTCCTGGTCAGTTCTCTTTGTAATAAAAAATGCACAGGGAAAGCCATGATGCAAAGCATCAAGTACAAGCAGAGTGACTAGTTCAAATACACAACTGTTCGACCTTTGTGTATGTTTATACATATGTAGTCTGCCAAACTTCTGTACTAAGTGCCTCTGAGAGTTATTTGTTTTAATTAATGTGAAATCATTTTTAAATTTGGGATAATTTTCTAAAATTCTATTTTGAGGCTTGTAAATAAAATACAGTTGTCTTCACTAATCATTTCATTGACCCAGGCTTCTATTCTTATACAATCATTTTTGTGTCTTACAGCATTTGATTGTACACATATGAGCATATACATATATCAGCATACATCATTCATATATAGACATATCAGCATACATCATTCATATATAGACATATCAGCATGCATGAACACATCCATTCATGCATTACATACATACATTTCTGAATCTGGTCCTGATAACAGAAGAGTACTGAATTTTCAATATACCATAAATCTTTCTTTGTCAAAAGATGCAATCTCTCAATCACAGTATCAGACACAGAATCTTGAATTTTATGTGAAATTGCATCAAAAGGGACTTTTCAAGCAATTTTTAGTTGCTAATAATTGTCATTCTAATTTTCTAAGAGACAGATAACCTGTACTCTTTTTATGACCTACATGGGTTTTTTGATATAAGCAGTTCATTTTCCATTATTAAACTGGTTTACTTTTATAGGGGCTGGTCAATAAACATTCATTTTGTTACTCCCTTGTATTTTTAAATATCGCATACCTTAGGCTTTAGACATATAATGCCCTGAATGATGCTATACAAAATAAATATCTTTTACATGTAATTGGTCATGTTCCTTTGTAAATTTAACAAACTTAGATTATGTTTCCATTTCAAAATTCTCCTTCCACAGCATGAAATCATTAAACACAGAAAATTATCTCTCTTTTTTTTCAATGGCTATATCATGTTCCACTTGCAAATGTAATGAAAAGTTTTTCTTTGGGAAACATTCATTACATAATAGGCATTTATATATATATTTTTATGAACACTAAAGGGCAGTGAGTGCACTCTCTGCTGGTGAAAATAGTAAATTTTTACTATTGTTGAACTGGCGACTACATAAACTGCATTTAAATTCGAAAACTTTTACTGGCTTTAAGCAATGTTGTTTCTTGTGACATATGCAATTTTATGCAGAAAGATTTCTTGCAATCAGGGCAGTTTAAAGTTTTTTTGAAATTATACTAGATTTTTGTTGCAAAGATATCTGAAATCGAATTACCATTGACAACTTAATAAAATGTATGATCTGCACTGGAATTAAATATTTCAGAAGTAGAAACGTACTCTATTGGAATGTATGTTCTTCAAATGATGCTACAAATTGCTGGCATTTGAAAAATACTTTTTGCATAAAGAACAGTTGAAAGATTTTGAAATTATAGTTCTCTGAAAGATGTTACCACTCGTAATTAAAGCGGAACTGGGAATTTCAGATCCATTGCCTGAATGATCATGGGTACCATCATCCAGCTCATTTAAATTGGTGTTATATATTCTAATAAACTGAACCAATAGCTCGGAATTAATATTTGAAAGCAAAATTCATTTACTAATGTAACATGACACAAACCGAAGTAACGCGATTTGAAAACAAAACTTTGGCGTATCTGAAAACGTCACATGATGCGCAAACCGAGATGCGCATCTGAGGATCAGATCATGATCCAAAAGTTGCCTTTTCTCCGCAGACGCTTGTCTAGGGTCGAATCCGTACAACGCTTATCATGGTAACTGGTCTTGTACTGTAAAAGCGAATCTTAGTACAACGCTTTGGAGACACGCCTTTTGCAAACACATCATTACCATTTCGCAGCCACTCCTGAAGCCGACTGAAGTGATTTTGTTACGACGCTTAAAAAAACGTCGAAATACTGATCGAAACAGCAAGGTATTCCGCTAATCTCTTGTCACTACCCAACACATCCCAACCTTGGGTAAAAGACAAACTTGTAAAGGAAGAGCTTAGAGAAGAGTCACTAGGGAGTAGTTTCCCTTTTCCAGTGATGGAAGCAAAATATATTCTTCAGAACCAAGTTGTATCAAACCCGTAGCGATTTAAAGTAAAACACGGAATATATGAGTAGTAGTGTCATCATATTTTTTAACACGTCTAATTGGACCCATTTCTTTTCTTCCGTTTCATTTAATCGTTTTCATGTTGCCTGTAAAAAATTTCCCGAATAACTTTAATTTATAAGCCTTTAATATGTATCTTTAATTTATATGCTTTAAATATAATGAAAGTGAACTGTACACCGCTAAAATCATGGCCGGTTAACCGGCGAGCTTGGCGAGTAAAAACGCACCGCCGCCAACGGATCCGCTGCGGAAGCGCCAACGGATCCTTTGCGGAAGAAAACCCAATTTCATAGCTACCAAATGCATGTATCCCACGAAGGAGATTTTGTTTCAGTCCCATGGCATCAAATGTTGGAATACATTTCACTGCTTCATTTATATCAAATACAACATCAGATTCATCAAAACTTCGCCTTTTATGAGACATTTTTCGTAAATGTGAATATCAACTTTATATAACACACTACAGGCACGTATAATACGAAAAGATAATTATAGAAACAGTTTATCATTTATTAGTTAATGCTACACAAGCACAGCACAATTCCATCAAACACGTGCTCCGCTAAAAAAGTCACTACTCACAGATCTTCACGAGAGGGAAAGGAAAAATTTAGTGGAACAAGTTCTACGTTCAGTTCACTCCGTGGTTCAGTTGAATATGCCGCGAAACAAGCGCCTGGCCCCAGCCACCACCCCTGTTCTTATTGGTTGCCGTTTATGACGTCAGGTTGAAGAGATTTCATTATCTGTTTCGTTTACGTTAAGTGAACTTATACTGCTTTGGTCTTGGTTATGTATAAATGTGAATTTGTGGAGCGCATATTCACAAACCTTACAGACCTTTTTCCTACGGTTTGCTCTCATTGGACGAAACATCTGCTTGGCGGTCATATTTGGAATAGTGAGTTATCGCCTTGCAGTCTTCGTCAAACATACCTTGTGGGATCTCCAGTAAAGCGAGGAGAAACAGCGTTTATTTCATTCGATAATTTTTTTATTTTATGAATGAAAGCTAAGAGAAATTGTGTGGAATGTATTTTAAATAACCTACTGATCTTATTAATGGTTTATTTGTATTTGGTTAAAGAATGAATTTAAACTGTTAAAAGTACGATAATTGTTTTGCAAGAAAAAGTATCTACATGGAAATAGGATATGTGCTTTTTTCGTCATTTCTGTTAGAGAGAGTCTGTTATTTAAATTTACATAGCGCATTTACTATACAAATAAAAGAATATTAAAAAAATAAACCAAATGAACACATTTAAGGGCGTCGGATACCTATTCTTTTTACTTAAATTATGAGTAAGTATATCTAAAATTATATTTTGTTCCATTATGCGCTATTTCTATTGTAACGCTTTTCGGGATCTTGGATCGTAATTTTGCAACTAGTATCTACTACAAAGAGTACAAACCAGTAATTAAAAATAAAAAAAATTACCCTTAACAAAAATAGAGAAAATAAAAGCGTTAAATTTTTAACTCTGCACCCGAAGGCGAAAAGACCAATAATAACAAAGCCATTCAATAAGGTGAGGATAAAAACAAAAATAAGTCCGTGCAGTGAGAGTTTGTAGAACGGGATTAGAAACCCCGATCTAGGAGTCGAGAAGTGAGAGTTTGTAAAAGATATGAACGGGATTAGAAACCCCGATCTAAAAGTCCAAGAATTTTTTTTTTTCGTGCTCTGTACCGTTGAGCTGCGGTTCCTTCTCCGACTTTCACACGCTTTTCGGTACACCACGCTGATATACAAATAGCAAAGGCGATGAAACAAAAGTCACCAAGCACAAGATTCTGTAACCCTACTTTTCCTGTTTCAACTAATCAGAGCAACAATAGCAGAAACGGTCTGTAGGCTTTGTGAATATGCTTGTGGAGCTGGGGCTCAAGCCTTTGGCGCGCAAAAATGCCGCGAGGAATTAATTTCTTCACTATATGACATCACAACTCGTGTCCAATAACAGCTTGGGGTGATGGCTGGGGCCAGGTGCTTGTTGCCGCGAATACCATGCATTCTGCAACAAGCGTCTAGACCCCAAACCTCACTTTTGCTCATCGCCGGGATTTCGGAATGACAGAGGGAAAAAGGGAATTTCGTCCAAGCCCTCACAAATGCTCACGTTCGAAGACCGCGTGCTTATGTTGCTATCGCTTTAAATGCTAACGAATATGTGTTAGTGGTGCTATATTTACTTAGCTTAGCTTTCTTAAAAACAAACTGGCTAATTTTATTCTGTATATTGTGTAAGATTAAATGTGTATAAAATTTCCATTTGTAAATTGTGCAAAAGTTTGTCTGAATGCAAATATTTCGCATATTTATATTATCCAATATGAGCAGGCGATCCCATGCCAGCAGGCTAATTAATTTTGGCTAATTAATTGTTAATTACATTAATTTAAATCTCATCTCTATAATGGGTAAATAAGGGCATTATCGGACTTTGAATGAGGAAAATGAAGTTTTGCTTTTCATTAGTAGCTTTGATTTATGAATGTAAAAACTCTTCTCTGTATGAGATTGAAACGTTTTCAAAGCTGTACAAGCATTTATTTTATTTAATATTTTTCTTATCTTAACGCTTATTATCTTCTAATTCATTCAACTAATTGACGACTTTGTAAATTGGCAAAAATTGTGTAACTAACTTTATGGCTCATAGGTAATGTTCTGTTCTTCAGTAAACAGGAAATTGAGTGTGAAAAAAAGAATACCCTTTATGGCTGTTATTTGCATTTTAAGAGCATGTAGGTACTGTTCAGTGAAATGACAATTAAATAAACCATGTTATTTAATTCCTGAAACACGTGTGGTACATGCAAGCACGGATCAGCTGCTGTCGTCTTTATGCACAAAAAAAAATGATTAAAAAAATTAAAACCGATTGTAAATAAGCAGATTTTTTTAAAAAAGAGACATAATAGGCTATATTTTAAATTATATTCACATTAATTTCAAACATACACGATACGCTATAGACTAAAATTCCCTATACTCAAAATCCCTTTTCCCTTCATCATTTCCCAGAGAAGAGATAAAACCTGTTAGGAGCAAAAGTGAGGTTTGGGGTCTAGACGCTTATCGTTCAGCATGTTTCTATTTCCTCCCTAGGAAACACATACCGCGACTAAATTTGGCGATTTATCAGGTCTTGGCGAAATTGTAAGCGCATGCGCACAAGGAAAAAAACGCTATCTCAATCGGTTTATGTACGTGGTGGCTGTGTTTGTGCAAAGAATATGTACTAACATAGAGGTTCTTTGGCTTAGGAGTACGTCAAACGAAGTGGAAAATGAGTTTTATTTGATGGATGTTTGTACGAAGTAATGTGTTATAAGTTCGGAGGAAAAGAGGATTACGACTTTGAGATTAGATGCGATCTTAATAATGAAGATCGATGGGAAAATACATTTTGAAGCTGTTTCCCATGTGCATTGGATTGAATCTTGCATCCGTGAGCCTTTCGTTCATTTCAATGGGTTCCTGGACGAAGTCCTACCCCAATCGAAGTATGGCTCTTTTTTCAAATCTTGTCTTCGTACTTGCTTCTGAATCGATGTTGTTGATTTGAAGATAAGCGTTCGTTGTTTGAAATATGGCAATTCTGGATGTTTGGAATAATCTTTGTTGATGCAAAAATGTGCGTAAGCATCGGAGTTAGGGTCAAGGCATTGTGAGCAAAACAACAATGAAGCCATCAAAATCTGTGACTATGATTACAGTAACCTGTCTAATTTAAACAGACCTATGGCCATCCTGAATATTTATAAATATACAATCTGACTTTTATTGGATCTTCTGTATTGAATCTATAGTTATTGCTTATTGTATAGGTACGTATATTCTTGGGTTTTATTGTGAATTTTCTCCATGTGTCAGCTTGCTCCTACTACATCTTAATTCTTTACTAGCACTAAAACTTTCCGTACTTGTCAATGTGTTAACCTCTTTTATTTCAAGCTCGTGCACCTAGCTCGAACGGCACAGCAAAACAGTTATGTTTGAATAATTAAGTTAATGTGGTGTCAGTTAATGTGAAGCATCAGTTAGGAAACATTTATAATTCGATTAGAGGTAGAACTTGTTACCCAGGTGTTACACCGTTCAACAGGCCACAGTCCGGACGGCTAAGCAAGTGTCAGGCACCAATATACCACGAACGATGTCTAGAGTGGAAAAAAGGGAGTGGACCCACCACTCTCTTTTTTACGTCACAAGGCTGAAATATAAATACTGAATAAGAGAATAAGATGATAAGCTGAATAAGAGAATTAAAGAAAACATCAGTACAATACAGAATAGAAATACAATGTTGAAATGACAAGTAGAATGAAAAAATACTCAGTTTGAACGAGCCAAATAATTCTTTATGGTTTTTCGCTAGAACCTCCTTTTTTTACGTTTACAGATCCTAGCCCTCTGAGGGATTTGACTGGGTTTAGGCGGTCAAGGAGACCTACGTCAAAAGCGTTACGGACGCTTCTAGGAGGTCAAGGGAAATGTGTTCGAAAATGTTAATGACGGTTTTAGGCGGTCAGTGGCGAGGAACTGGAAAGCGTTACGAGCGACTTACAGCGGCCGTGCAGATGTCTCAGTACCCCCTTATTTCTGGAACCCTGGAGATCTCTAAATGACAACTCTCAGTAAGAGTCTAAGAGAGCTGCTCTTCTTCGTTTTAGATCGCTACGTTTTATCGCCAAGAAATTGCTTGGACATAATGTGGCTTATAAACAACAAACTGACGTGAACATTCTTCTCTAAATAAATAAGTAGCAGGTAAAATTTTTTCCAATACTATTTTTAAACAGATTGCGTTTTTATAAAATATCCTGAAGATTTTAAGCTAAATCTTCAGAAATATGGCAAATGCTCGTGAATTCAATTAAAAAATAGCATTTGAAAATATTTACATCATTTAAATAAATGTACATATGATTATATATATGCGTAAAACAGGCGAGTTAAAATGTTTAATTATTCGCCCGAAAAGAATAGTACAGCATTCATTTAACCTGAATTACATATAAAGAACAACATTACTTAAGTCAGATAAAAATTAGGAAATCAATAGTCCATTTTAGTAAGTAATAATAAGCAAATTCTTGATACCGGTTTATAAAACACAAACTAATTTCATAGAGAATAGAATAATGGTGAATTATTTATTGTTTTTGGAACAATACTCGTCGCTTACACCGGTTTGCCGAAGTTCTGTTCTAATGCACTTAAAATACCTTCATGCTTTTAATGTATATTGATTTAAATGCGATTTTCATTAGAAAAAAATTTAATGAGTTTGATTTTCTTGCGTACTTATGCTTTACATAATATATATTACTTTGTTTAACGAAATGTAACTGCAAGCAGCAACGAAGGGTTGAGTTAAAATTTCTGTATTTTGTTATATTATAAGGTATTTCTCCCGCCTTCTTCGCATGCCTTCGTAGCGTTGTGGTCAGCACGCTCAACGCGTAACCGAGAGGTTCGTGGTTCGATTCCCAGCAAAAGCGTTGCTCATTTTTCGTTCTTCTGCTTCCAAAAAAAACCTAATGTCTCTGCAATATAAATTATTAAAATAACCTACAGTGTAACATCCGGGTTTCCGAAATTATAACCCGTAAGTTTTCTAAGAATTACAAATTTCAATTAATAAAATTAATAAAAAAATAGCAGTAAATAAATAATTAAAACGGAATACTAAGAAGAAAGCAAGTTTTTTATGTTTTTGTTTACTTTATTATTATTATTTTGTTTATTTTATCGTTTTTGGATATAAATTGTTGGCGAATGAGGCAGTTTTCGTTGGCAAATGACACATAAGAAAGAAAAATGATCCGCGCCATTTTTTATTCAAAATTGCATGGAATCCTCCTTTAAAATAGCATCAATCTTAGACTGAATGTTGTTTAAACAGTTACAAAGATGTTTTAATTTGATTAACATATCAAACACAGTTTCGTTTTAAATAATTTCGTCAGCTGTCTGAAGAACCTTTTCGAATCATTAGATGATTTTTCATAAAACTCGGATTAGTCAAATTTTATAAATATTCAGAGTTACCGAAATAAAAGCTAACCTTATTTTAATTTCTTTATCAAAGTACCACATCTTTAGTCAGCAAGAATTGATCATAAAGTCTGGATCCAAGATTCATAGGTTGAATCAATAGAAAAGCTTGTTCCTCTAAAGAAAATCGTCACATATGTTGGAAAAGATTTTGCAAGCTATCATTATGTTAGACAAAACACGACTTTTTAAATTTACTCTCTTGTATTAGAGATGGCTTTTAAGTATTTTCCCATAATTTTATTTTCACATACGCAGATGATCGCTGCCTTTTTAACTTCCATAGTATAAATTAAAAAAATACACATAGCAACTTCAACCATCAACAGATGACTTAAGAGAAATTTGTTTTGGCATGTTATGTGAAATAATAAATAGATATTACTTGATTTTGCATTTATGTTAGTGATTAAAAACGAATAGCTGCATATGTGTAAAAACTTGCACTTGTAACCCTCTGTATTTCTCAAGGAAAGTGTAAAACGGTTCACAATGGCGGGTGGCTTTCGTAGGTACATTCTGTTCATCATAGGTACATTCTATTCGCGGTTTTGAAGAACTGCAGCAGTTCAGATTTGTCGCAGAAGAGTAATTACACTCTTGGGGACTGCTTTACTTACGGAACGGAAAAACAAGCTTTGAAACATACGCTACAAAAGATGTACCTTTCCTCCATACATAAATGGCATATGTGATAATTTGAACATATGCTTTCCATCAGTCGTTTCCTCCTAACAAAGGTTTCTTTCTTGCGTCTCCAGCAGGTTCCTAGCAAAATCTTGCACTGCTTTAAATATGCTGTGTTCAAACTTTGTGAATGATATTCCATTCATTATTTTTAATTTGAAACAATATTAAATTGTAATTACTGGTCAAAATGGCTTAAAACAAATTGATACCTTATACAAAAATTTGTAAAAAAAAATTAGATTCACTTCTGTAAACGCAACTCATTGATTTTTTTAAATATTTTATTTTTCTCCGAGTAGCAACGAGAGATTATGATGAAAGCTGAGTTGAACAATAACATTTTTATGAAGCGCGCACAGTAATCTTGTATTTTTAGTCGCACCATTTCAATGATATGTAAATAAGGCGCGTATAAAAGATTTATTGCGTAAGTGCAGAATGTTTAACAGTTTTAAAGAAAGTACCTAATATCTCAGAAGAGGGATTGACAAGGATTATTACGGAGGATTTTATAACGTATTGTCTGAATGTACATTAAGCCAAAATTTGGGAGCTCGCCAAAAACGAAAGTAGAAAGGTACACTGCGCAAAAAAAAAAAAATGGGACAGTTCTATATCTCCCGTTCTATTGGGCCGATTGACGAAATTCAAATTGCGTTTTTCAGCTCTCGACTTAGGATATATATTAGATTTATATATAGCACCATTCTAACATAGGTATTTTGACACGAAATCGGACTTTTTCTGAAATAACATAGCAATTGTTTTCCATATTTCGATTCTACGACTCAAATTATGCCCAAAATATTAAATTTTGTAAAATTTGGTACGAAATTTACGGAGAAATTCATAAGTTTAACTTGGCGAATTTTTTCAGTTTGAGCCAAGAATAGTTCATTTGGTGAAATTCTTAATATGTGGCAACCTGTTTTCCTTCCCTTCCATTGTGCAACGGAGGTAAAAAAAGCCACATCGTTCCTGCCTTTTTACATTGTGGATAAGAGGAAAAAAAGTCACATCGTTCTACTTTCAGACAATTTTAACAAGGTACGTAAACCACATTTTCGTTATTATCGCTTTCAACAAATATGCCAAATTTCAAAATACGCCAATATATAAATTCATGTATATCTTCGGAAATTTTGAATAAAAAGTTCTAATTTTTTGCAGGTATGCTTAGAAATAAATCTACTTTAAGATGATTGTAAAAATGTTATAGGTTATAATTTAAATTTTTTTGGAAAAATTTATAAAAACTATTTAAAAATACAAATTTTAAAAATAAATCATAAAAAGTGGAAGAATTTTGTTTCGTATGAACCTAAATTTAGAACTGTGCGAGAAGGAACCCAATAAAATTCATAAAAAAAGATATTAATAAATATATATCAAATTCAATTAACATTGAGGAGCTAAAATTTTGAGAGCTAATTTTTGAAAAATTACTTGTGCTATTTTTCAAAACTTGGTAGTTTAGCATAATTTGAGTCGTAGAACCGAAATATGGAAAAAAAAACTGGCATGTCAATTCAGAAAAGTCCGATTTTGTGTCAAAATACCTATATTTGAACACTGCTATATATAAATGTTATACATATTCAAAGTCGCGCTTTCGACACATGAAAAACGCAATTTGAATTTCGTCAAGCGGCCCAGTAGAACGGGAGATATAGAACTGTCTTTTTTTCCCGCAGTGTACGTGCATTTATAAACTGTTTATATTATGTCTAAGTATTAAACGGAAAGAACTAAGTATAATTCTTGTATTATTATTTGAAAATTGAAGTCTAAGATTGCTTATTTGGCAAAGGGCAAGAAATGTGACTTACAGGAATTTGATTTAGAACTTGACGTAGATGTCCCTTCTGATATTAAAACTAAGGGATATGATTTTGAATAGTAAGAACTGTAACAAAGAATTTACTAAACAAAAGCTAGACAGAATTATTAATGACCGTTTAAACAGAGAAAAGTTGGAAATTTTAGGAAAAGAAAGAACATTTGAACTCGAAAAGTTGAAAGTAGAAGCGGAAATCAGAAGTAACAATGTAAATGATTCAGTCCCTTCCAGTGTTAGTAGAAGTAATTTTATTACCTCAGTAAATTAATGCATAAGTACGAATTGAGTGAAGGTGACATAAGTTTTTATTTAGTCTTGTTTGAGATGCAGGCACGACGAGATGGAAGAACCAAATTGGGTTTCTCAGCTGTGGGGTCCATTGCCTTATGAAATTAGCTCAATTAATTGCCCTTGAACCAGAAGGAAAAGCTAACGACTATAAGTACGTTAAACAACTGCTACTGAGAAAATTTCAGTTAAGCCTTGAACAGTTTCGGCGAAAGTTCGTTGATCATATTAAAACGTTGCGTAATACGTGGAGGGACTTCACATTTGAATTAAAAATTATTTTGAAGAGTGTCTTGGTGGATTAAATGTAACAGATTTTGACTCTTTAAAACAGCTTATTATTGCGGACCAATTAAAGAAAAGGGTCCCCGCTGCTTTACGAGATCATTTTATTGAAGATTGGTCTAAATTCATTAATCTTGAAGAGTTGGCTGAAAAACTAGATGAATATGAAAATATTCGGGCAGGCATGAAAGTACTTCAAGTAGAAAATAAAACTTTTACGCATAATCTTAAGCCTAAATTTGGTTCTAAATTTTATGAAGGTCCTATAATCAGTATTCAAGACCAAGAAATGTTAACGACTCTGTGAAGATAGATAGTAATTTCAAAGTGGGTTTTAAAAACAGAGTTGATAATAAATAAAATTTTGGAGATAAATTTTATAAAATAGACGAATGGAAAAGAGAATATAATTCTGGTATCTATAATGAAAAGAGTGAGCCGAAATGCCTCAATTGTAATGATTAGGGGCATATAGCGACGGATTGCTATATTGCTATAAAAAAGAAATTTTTTGCAGGAAATGTAATGAAAGGGGTCATATTTCTAAAAAGTGTACGTTTAAGAGTTCAGACTTCACAAATTTAAAAAGTAGTTTATCCGTGAACCAGAACTCAGGTGTTTCACCAACTGTATATTTAAAATATAGGCTGCATAGGCCTTTTAGTGGCCGACTGCATAAGACTACAGAATCTGATCCTTCGATCTGGATTAAGGCAATGGAGTACAGCCTGGCTGCGTAGGAATTTTTGTGGATTTATTCGTGTGAAATACATGAAATACAATTGTGAGCCAGCTTTCCTTACAGAATCTTCTACAAAAGCATTCCACTTCTTAGTCAGATAGTATGTTTCATCGTTTTCAATTAAAACAAACGAGCTTCTTAGGAAGTGCGACATAGAAGTGTATATTACTCATTTATTTTTTTCAAAATATCCTTTCTAATTAAAAATCTATTTAATAATGATTATATTATAAGGTTTATTATACGTTTACTAACAGATATTTTAAGTTTTGTACCTTTCCTATGTTACTCTAATTTCAGCTTACAGTTTCCTGCCGGAATGTAAATTCAGAAACGCAGATAATGCAAATGAGAAAGAGTACTATTGAAGTCGTGACTTAACCGACTTCAAGAGAGACAGTCTGATTCCCTGACGAGCGGGCGTTTGCCTTCTGGCTACGTCTCTCTTAGCTGTTATTACGCTCGGCCATACTTTAGGCCCTTCCTTGGCTTCGCCGGTTTAATTAATACTTAGGGGCCAACTAGTTAGATTCTGATAACTTCGGCTACATCCTTTAAGAGCTTTAGTTAAGATAATTTTAGTTCAAATTATTAGTATTTTAAGTTCAAGCCCGTGTCACGGCTTTGTGTAAAGTTCCAAGTCGGAACTGATTGTAAATATACTGAAAAATAAAGGGTTGTAAACCCTTCTTAAGACTTACGTGTTCTGTTCACACTTAAGCGATTATTTTCTTGTTAGGTGTTCGTGGGTTTCGAAGCTAGAACTTTAGATCTAAATAGGGAAACCTCACAACAGGCGCCCGAAATTGTTCTTAACGAACCATGCCGCTAGGTACTCAAGATTTCTCGTTGATCTCTCCAAACTTTCAAGTACCTCAAGCACAACCAAACCCGATGGAGGGATTTGGATTCATCTTAGAAACCATGAGCGGCGATGAAGTGAACAGCAACATTTGACGGAAAAGAGTCCGTAATGACCTTTCTGGAACAGCTGGAATTACATTCTACGTTTTATCCTGTGGACCAGCCACAGAGAATAATCATCGCGAAGACAAATTTAACATGTCAAGCCCTCAGCCGGTACAAGAACATTGGCAAAAATTTGTTAGTGGATCCAGGATCCGAGACGTACACATGGGAGAATTTTAGAAATTCGCTATTGAAAGCATTCTCAGTTGTAAAAGACCGTGCAAGACTCAAATCGGAACTATTCAGTAAATACCAAACTAATGGGGGCGAATTAACAGATTTCATCTTAAGGAAAATTCATGTTGTCAAATTATTATATGGGAAAAGGCCCGAAAACAAAATCATCGAAATAATTTTGCCGTGTTTGTTTCCGTCAATTCAGAACATTCTTAAGGTTAGAAACCCGCAACAGCTGGAAAATTTATTCGAATTAGCTGTCAAATTTCAGAGTAGACGAACGGCGGAAAACGCGAGTGCGAAGAATTTTATGCAGTATTCAAGGTTTCACAATCAAACGAAACCTCAGGCTCGGCAGAGTTCCTATCCACAAGGGGGGAAGGTAGGAAAGCCGGTCAGAACAAAGCATGGCGAAATAAAAAGCAGTTGTAAAAAAACGGGCGAAAGAAGGGATTTAAACTAATCACGGTGACTAGGAAGAGGGGGACGTCACCGTGCGAGAAGGTAAATCCCTCAGAAATCAAGCTGAATACGGTAGTCGTACAAAATTTGGCCTTGATAAAAATTCAAATACTACTAAACGATGTCCCTACGACCGCCTCACTAGATACCTTGGGGCTCAATGCAGCTTCCTGTCGAAGGATTTTTTTAAAAAATATTTTCGTCGCTACAGACTGTTTAGGACAACGAGACAACGCATGATCGCTGCCCAAGGAAAACAGTGCGTCTGCTTGGGAAAAGTGGGGCTGCATGTCCAAATAAAAAACGAGGTACAGAAAATGAGCTTTCTAGTCTAAAAAAATTTATTAACCGCAGTCATATTGGGGATTGATTTCTTGCGCGCAGGGAGCGCAAATATTAATTTTAAAGATTCTACCGTGCAGGTCAAGATGGATAAAATGGAAGTGGAACAAGCCCCAATGCCAGAGCTGGAGCTCAGTCACCTGGAAGAAGAAGAAAGAAGTAAGATGAAACAATTAGTAAGAAAATTCGCTAAATTATTTAATGACAAGCCTGGCTTCTGCCAGATTGTCTCGCACAGCATCGACACTGGTAATGAGCCCCCAATTCGGTCTAAGCCATACAGGTAAGACCGTGTGAAGGAAGATATTGTCGAGCAACACATTAAGAAAATGCTCGAGGATAAAATAATTACGCCAAGTACCAGCCCCTATGCTAGTCCTGTAGTTTTATGTAAAAAGAAGAATGGACTACCAGCCGCAGATCGGAACGCATGGAGATTCGCTATAACCAGCCGCAGATCGGAACGCATGGAGATTCGCAAATGATTATCGAAAATTAAATAGCATAACGAAATACCCCACCTATCCCCTCCCGATGATAGATGAAATTATAAGAAAAATTCGTTCAACTAAATATATGGCAACCTTAGACTTGACGTCAGGCTATTTTCAAATTGCAGTAAAACCCGAGGACGTAGAAAAAACAGCGTTTATCACAAAGTCAGGCGTGTATGCCTTTTTGAGAATGCCGTTTAGCTTAAGCAGAGCTCCGGCTACATTCCAAAAAGTTATGGATATTGTTTTAAGGCCAATTTTTGGAAAAGGTACTGTCGTTTATCTCGATGATATTATTGTAACAAGCGTCTTAGAAGAACACATTAAACATTTGGAGGAAGTGTTCACATTATTGCATGAAGCGGGCCTTAAAGTTAATCCTAAAAAGTGCAAGTTTGCCGCCAAGGAATTGAGGAACCTCGGCTATAAAATCTCGAAATACGGTATAGAAACTGACAATTCGAAAATTTTAGCGATCAAAAGTTATCCACCGCCAAATACGACTAAAAATTATCGTCCTTCTTGGGGATGTGTTCCTATTATAGAGTATTTATTAAAGATTTTGCTAAAATAGTTGAACCCTTGTTTGTGCTTAAACGAAAAAAGACTAAGCTCAAATGGACAGCGGAGGCGAACACGGCGTTCGAAGAATTGAAACACGCTTTAATTAACGCCCCTGTTCATAAATTCCCGGAAGGGGCTCAAAATTTGGAAATATCAGCAAACGCATCAGACTACGCAGTTGGCGCAGTTCTTTCCCAAAACGGGAAGCCAATAGCTTTCTTTAGAAAGGCGCTTAACCAAACTCAGCGAAATTATACTGCAACTGAGAGGGAAACTCTCGCAGTTCTACTATCGGTGCAAAATTTTCGGGTGTTCATTGGGAGTGCCCCAATAACTGTGTATTCAGATCACGCGGCAGTTGGTCGCCTATACTCCGGAAAAAATCTTTCGCCTCGGCTCATACATTAGACACTAAAACTACAAGAATTTAACTTAATCATAATACACACGCCGGGGAAAGAAAATTTAGTTGCAGACGCCCTGTCCAGGATTAAAATCGATGAAGACGGAAATAAATTAAATGTACGATGCTAACTGCAAAAATAATTTAATCCCGGGAAACAATAATCGCCGAGTTAATGACGGACCCAGAATTTAAAGATATTTATGCGTACCTGGAAGATCCCGAAAATTTTGAACATGTAGACTTAACGGTTATTCGCAATAGGGCAGCTGATTATGAAATTATAGATAAATTGCTCTTTTATACGAAAACTACCAACGATAATCAAAAATTGCGACCGGTAGTCCCAACGAATCTACGCTTAAGTATTTTAGAGGGGCTCCATGACTCGAAATTAGGAACCCATCTGGGTGTGAGGAAAACCCTACAAAGGGTCCGCGAAGCGGTATATTTTCCACAGTTATATAAAGTTGTGACGGCGTATGTCAGGTCATGTCACTTGTGTCAATTAATTAACGACGTTAATTACAACCCGGCCTAGTACTTAAATAACATAAAAACCACTTTCCCAAATGAATTGGTTGGCATTGATTTGCTTGGTCCCTACCCCAGAACAAAGATTAATAAAAACCGATACTTGTTAACCATCGTGAATCATTTCTCAAAGTGGGTAAAAATAATTTCCCTTAAACGGGCTTCAGCAAAAATAGTAGCAGAATCATTTCTAAATAAATATATTTTAAAATACGGGGCCCCAGTAAAAGTAATATCAGATAACGGTAGACAGTTTGTAATTAATTTATATGAAAACCTGTGCACAGGCCTTGGCATACGCCATCTAAAAAGACTTGGCATACGCCTTATAGACCGCAATCAAATATTGCGAAACGCGTAAATAAAAATATATTTAAAATTATTCGGGGATATGTGAAGAACTATCATGACCGTTGGGACAGCTACGTCAATGAATTAGGCTTTGTCTTGAGAACAGCAAAGCATGACACGACAAAAAAAAAGCAGAACTATTCCTAGGAAGAAACATTTTAACGCCTCTGGGTAAGCTATTTTTCGTTTAACAAAGACAGGAAGAGTTTAAATTGAATGATATTCAGAAAATTATTAATGATGCCATAAAAAATTCAGATGTGGCGAGGTCGAAACAACAGTTATATTACAATAAAAACCGACGTGAAATAAAATATACCATAGGACAGAAAGTCCTAAAACTAAAGCCGTCCTTGTCATTGGCAGCCGAAAATAGGGTAGCCAAATTTGAACCCAGGTTTGAGGGTTCTTTTATCATAGAGAAGATAAAATTTTCAACGGTTTAGTTAAAAACAGAAAACGGACAACAATCTATCGCGAACATCGATCAAATCAAGCCGTACTATAGTCGTACGGATTTGCTAATCTTAAAAGATTTATTGCAGGCTCCTGAAACAGCGCCAAGAGTTGTAATTTCACCATCGCCAAAAATGGATTCCTCAACAACGAAAAGAAAGGCAGCTAACACCGAAGAACCCACAGCGAAACCAAGGCAACTTCAACAAGAGCAAAACTCCTCCAGAACGAGGAGTACTAAAGACATAGAAGTTCCCCTTCAACAAGAGCCAGCACCTAGGAGACAGATAAAAAGGCTCTTGAAACATAATCAAAAACTACGAACTACAGAACCGAAGCTGCAAAAAGATGCCAGAAAAATACGCGAACCGGAAGCAAGAATCAAAAGAAAGCAACCTGACGACCCGAGTTCTATTCATTCCCAGAAACCAAGAAGGAGCAAAAGATTCTTCAAAGACTCAGAAGCAAGGTCGGCAAGGTACAAGACAAAGAGAAAATTGGAATTCCAAAATCCTCAGCCTACGAGAAAAACGTCCCGTTTCAACGACCGAGGAATTAAAAGAAAAGAGGGTCCGGAGCCGAATACCAGCCAACCGAAACGTCTGAGAGTCTAAAGTTTGGCAACGCCAACATTTCAAGAGTTCTGCGCCAAGAGGATGCAGGAGTATGGAAGCCAAAAAAAAAAAGATAAATGAAAATTTTCCTTGTTTTCTAGTTTGTATAGAAATTTCGATTTATGTCATGTGTTTAAAGTTGCTAAATACTATTCAAAACAAGAAATTGAATTCGCAAGTTTGCGAGAATGTAATTGTAACTCTTTGTTAAACAACAACAACAACAAAAAAATTAAATTCGCAAGTTGGCGAAAATTTATTTTCTAAATACTTTTAGAATTCTCAAGTTCCGAGAAGCTAATTTCTGAATATGTTTAATCGAAAGACTTCAATTGTGTTAATTTAAACATTGTAGCCAAGCATTGTGAATTTGGTATTGTAGCAAATATAACGAATGATGTAAAATGAATTTGAAAGTATTACGTGTTAAAATGTTCTATTGAATTTGAAATGTTAATGTTAACTTTAAACTTTTGTAAAAGTTAAACGAATACAAATATAAGTTTTGGTCAAGCATGACTGGAAATATCTTTATGTAAAAGATGAATGGCATGAAAGTATAGATTGAATGTGCTTAAAGTTGGGCTCTCCAGGCTTCATTTCAGAATTTTAAATTTAAGCTCTATTTTAGGACATTAGGTCTAGTTTTGTGGTTAAGGAGTTTTCTAAGGTCTGGAAAGTCGGGTTTATAACAAATCATAGCGATTGGATAGTGGTAGTTGCTCGTCGCGTTATCACAACAGAAAAACCTCGTCTCACTCAGAACAACTTCTGGAGAGCATGGGAGAAGAACAATTAGTCCGTCTGAATGAAAACGTTTAAGGACCAAAATAATTTCAACAAAGAGTATTGGTAACAAAAATGGAAATTGTATGAAAGACATTACTAATACTTTTTCTTGCCAGATTAGTTGGAAGGACAAGACTGACGTCTGACTGAAAGTAAAGGTGAAGTAGATGTCTGTAATCAAATTCAAATTGTAAATCTGTTATATTTTCCTCAGTTTTAGTATAGCTTTAGAAATTGTTGTAAAGTTGGCCCTAATCAGAAAACGTTTTAATGACGAATGTCATCCAAAAAAAAAAGAATTTCTAGAAGTTTAAAATTTTGATATTAAGGACTTCTAGTTGAGAATTTAAACTCTCAAACTCTTTTTTCGAATAGTTAAATTCTGGTGGGGAAAGATGTAAGGTTTATTATACGTTTACTAACAGTTATTTTAAGTTTTGTATCTTTCCTATCTTATTCTGATTTCAGTTTACAATTTCCTGCCGGAATGTAAATTCAGAAACGCAGATAATGCAAATGAGAAAGAGTACTATTGAAGTCGTGACTTAACCGACTTCAAGAGAGAGAGTCTGATTCCCTGACTAGCGCGCGTTTGCCTTCTGGCTACGTCTCTCTTTGCTGTTATTACTCTCGGCCATACTTTAGGCCCTTGCTTGGCTTCGCCGGTTTAATTAATACTTAGGGGCCAACTAGTTAGATTCTGATAGCTTCCGTTATATCCTTTAAGAGCTTTAGTTAAGATAATTTTAGTTCAAATTATTAGTATTTTAAGTTCAAGCCCCAGTGGCGGCTTCGGAACTGATTGTAAATATACTGAAAAATAAAGGGTTGTAGACCCTTCTTAAGTCTTACGTGTTCTGTTCACACTTAAGCGATTATTCGCTTGTTCGAAGCTCGAACCTTAGATCTAGATAGGGAAACCTCACAATATTATTTATATATCCTAGTAAATTATGAATATATTTTTAGTTTATTGTTAGTTCTGTTTCTGCATATTATAAAAATTCATGTATTCAGAATTTTATACAGAAATAAATTCTTTTCGTAGTAACAAATATAACGTTTGCAGTAGAAAGTATTAAAGATAAATACAATTTTTTTTAGTAACAGTATGTTTTGGCTTATTTGACTAAGGTAAAGCATAGTACGGCTATCTGCCTAAAAGGAGGGATGCCTTCGTGGAGGGCGTTTTAAGGAAAACTGCTCATATACACTACGAAAACGACCATGCAGCTAGCCCGTTCACCTGGAATCGAATCCATGTCGGAACTCCCAGGGTCCGGCGACTTTACGCTCGGTCGAGAGTAACAGAATTTCTGTAATCTACACAATAATCTACTAAAGAGATAGATCTAATTTAACGAAAAGAGATGCAAAACAGTTTTGTATCTAGCTCATGGGAGGAATGTGAGCATTTTCAATGTGCCAATTGGTAAAGCTCTAGTTAGACAGCCAAACGTATAAGTTACGGTGTGACCAAATCAAGTAAATGTTTCTCAGCTGTTGCTGAGTTATTATTAGCTAATTATTTAATTATTAAATATTTTGACTTAAAAATATGGATGATATGGGATTCAGGATTAGTATTCCATTATTTCAATTACAAGACGCCTCCTGAAATCTTTGTCATAAATATTCAAATTTTAATGCCCTAAATCATAGCAAATACAGTTTCTGAAACTTATTATATTTATACAACTGTTTTTCAGTCGGAGAATACTTTTCTAGTTTGAAATTTCTTACTGTAGGACTAAAGTAAAAGTTAAATTTCGTACCTTAGTGTATGTCCATAAAATGGTTTATACAGCATCTAGATATGATTAAATTTTTTTTGGATTGAAAAGGCGAAGATTAGTTTACAACCAACAAGTTAAAAAATAATCGAACATAATATCCATTTGAAAATACTGTAAGGATTTTAAGTTCACTAACGTTTATTTTATTTTAAAACTTTACTATCATCTCTTATTTTCCATTTCCGGCCAGAATTAGCGCGTGAATATGTTTATGCAAATTGTACTTGCTAACGCTTAAGTATTTAAGTTGTGGCTTTTTGCCAAGAAAGAAGAAGGAAGGAAAGTGAGTTCTCTTGCTACACGTCTTCACGCGAGCTTGCCATCAGTTACTATCCGCCTTTAAGGCCAGAGGTTAACCCTCTTGAAAGTTAAAGACATATTGTAGTTTTCCGAAGTTTGCGTACTACAAACGTAGTAATTTAAAAGGCCAGTCTTAGTGCTAGTCATCTGTATAAGATATTTAAAAGTTAGCTCTTATTTAAATTTTAGTTAGTTAGCAGTTTTATATTCTTTTACGTTCAGACCACAAGTGGTTGGTCTTTGTATCCCGAAGTAAGGGAACGTATGTAAAATCGACAAGCAAATAAAGGGTAATTTTCACCCTCTTTATCTTTGTTGTATCTTCGACACACGCACGAACATGGCTTTTAGTAAGCTCTCTGTTCTTACCCAGGACTATCGCTATGTATGCGAAATCAACTAGAATCTAAAGAAGTCCTGATAGTGGCGCCAAAGAAGAAGACCCATGGCCGACTTTCAAGAGGAAGTTGATGAACCCGTGTTATCGCTCCAATATTCAGAAAGGCCAGCTGCAACACCAGAAGGATTAGGGTACATCGTCCACACCATGCGAGCATCAATGAAGACAGCAGCGAGCTTCGATGGGAATTCAGCGGTGGATAACATTTTGGAAAAATTAGATGACCATTTTATGCTCTATCAAGTCCTTGAGTTCCAGAAAGTCACCTTGGCTACTAGCGCGTTGAGGGGTCAAGCGCTTAGTTGGTGCAAGTGCATCGGAAAAAATCTCTTGGGCCAACCGGGAATTCCTGCCTACACTTATGAAAATTTCAAGACCTCCTTAGTAAAGGCCTTCCCAGTAGTAAGAAATCATGCAAAATTAGAAGCGGAATTCTTCAGAACATACCAGCAAAAAATTGAGGAAACTCTCGAGCTTCATTTTAAGAAGAATACAATTATTTAAGCTTTTGTATGAAAGCCGGCCGGATCCTGAAATCATTCAAGTCATTTTGCCTAGGTTACTTTCCCAAGTACAAGACTTTATCGAATTAAGGAATCCGACGACTTTGGAAAAACTATTTGAGCTCACGATCCAGTTGGAAAGCAGAAGAACGGCGGACATTGAAAGAAGACGCCAGTACGAGCAACGAAGCCAATTTGGTGCGCCAAGGCCACAGCAGAGGTAAGACCGCAGGTATGGAAGCAAGTCGAATCAATGGTCAAAGAAACTTGGATATTCAAAAACAACCAGCGAACGTCAACAGTTCAAGAATAAGCCAGACCAAAAAGTTTGAAGGCCAGCGGAAAGGCTCGGAAAAGAAGAAAGCAGATTTAAACTGAAACGGATTTCTGCTGACGGGAGGGAGCGGAAATCCGAAGGCCAGGAAAATCCCTCTACTATCAAGCTCAATACTGTTGTTGTGAAAAATTTAGTTTTTCCGAAGATTGAAGTGTTAATAAACACTATTCCAGCCACCGCCCTCCTAGATACAGGAGCTCAGTGTAGCTTTGTGGCAGAAGAATTTTTTAAAAAATATTTTCGTCGGTATAGTATTTACAGTTCGGATAATACGACGGTTATAGCAGCCCAGGGGGAAAAGTGCAAATGTATAGATAAAGTACCACTATATATCCGCATTTAAGGATGAGCAGGTAAAAATTATGTTCTTTATTGTTAGAAATCTTCAAGCAAATATAATATTAGGAGTAGATTTTCTTTCAACGTCCGAAGCAACATTAGATTTCAGTCAAACATCTCTTAAGTTAAGAATGAAACCGGTGCCTGAAGTAAAAGCGAATCCTCCCACATTAAACCTTGAACACCTGCCAAGTAAAGAGCAAGAAGAACTACGCCAAGGGGTAAGTGAGTTTTCTACTTTGTTCAGTGACATCCCTGGATTCACGCAAGTGACTAACCATGAAAGAAATAAGGGAGATCCACAGCCAGTTCGCCACAAGGCTTACCGCTATGATAAATCGAAAGAAAAAAATTATAGACTAGCATATTAAAGATATGCTAAGTAAAAAGATTATCACGCCCATCTCCAGTAGTTATGCGAGCCCGGATGTTTTATGTAAGAAGAATAATGATTACCCGGTTGCATACCCAAAATGGTGGCTGTTTGCAATTAATTACCGCAGATTGAATAGAGTTACTAAATATCCGTTTTATCCATTACCTATTATTGAGGAAATATTGCGAAACATAACTTCCACTAAATATATGACGACATTAGATTTAACATCTGGATATTTTCAAATAGGCGTAAAACCTGAAGATGTACCAAAGACCGCTTTTATAACTAAGTCTTGCACTTATGCATTTTTGCGTATGCCGTTTGGCCTGTCAGACGGCCCAGCAACATTTCAACGTTGTATGGACATTGTTTTAAGACCCGTCCTCGGGAAAAACACTTTTATCTATTTGGATGACATGTTACTAGTGATAATTTAGAACAACACATTAAAGACTTAAAAGAAATATTTTCATTATTAAATGAGGCCGGTCTAAAAGTTAATGCTGAAAAGTGCAAATTTTCGGCAAAGGAATTACGTTATTTGGGGTATAAAATTTCCCAGAAAGGCGTCGAAACCGACAAATCAAAAATAATTGCAATTCAGATTTATCCGCCGCCTAATACGGCGAAGAAACTAGCTTCTTTTCTAGAGCTCTGCTCATACTATAGGTCCTTTATAAAGGATATTGCCACAATTGCCGAACCGCTATTAAAGCTAAAAAGAAAAAAGGGAAGATTTTCGTGGACAACGGAAGCTAACACTGCTTTTGAAAAAATTAAAACAAGCGTTAACACAAGCCCCTGTTTTGAAATTTTCCGAAAATGATAAAAATTTAGAAATCGCAGCCGATGTCTCGGATTATGCCGTAGGGGCAGTTCTTTCTCAAAATGGGCAGCCCGGGGCAATCTTTAGTCGTACTTTAAACGATACGCAAAGAAATTATTCAGAAACAGAAAGGGAAACACTTGCAGTTCTGTTAGCAGTACAGAAGTACACGGTCTATTTTGGAAGTTCTCCACTAACGGTCTACTCTGATCATGCGGCGGTCGCTTGATTATATTCAGGAAAGAATCTATCGCTGAGATTAATACGATGCGCTCATAAATTACAAGAATATAATTTGGTAATTAAACATACGCCTGGAAAGGAAAATGTCGTAGCAGATGCCCTGTCAAGAATCAAGTTAGATGAAGAAGGGAATAGTGTTAAAGTGGCAATGTTCACATCCCAGATGATAGATTCCCGTGAGACCGTAATAACGGAACTGGGAAAGGATCCGGAATTTTAAAATATATATGATTATTTAAAAGATCCTGAAAACTTTAGCCAGCAAGATATTGTGGCGATAAGAAATAGAGCGACCCATTACGAACTGATAGATGGTCTATTATTTTATGCGAAAACTACGAATAATAACAATGAAATACGACCCGTTAATCCCAGCTAGTCTTAGATTAAATATACTACAGGAATTGCACGATTCGCCCCTGGCAGCTCATGGTGGTATTCGGAAAACCATCCAACGCGTACGCGAAGCAGTTATTTTCCTGAACTGCAAAAGTTAACAAGGGCGTAGGTCCAGTCTTGCCCAACATGCCAGGTAGTCAAATATGTTAATTTCCACCCAGCCGGGTTTCTAAATAGCATTAAATCAGAATTTGCGAATGAAATAATTGGCGTCGATTTATTGGCCCTTTCCCGAACAGTAAGCTAAATAAAATTCGGTATCTCCTTGTTATGGTTGACCATTTTAGTAAATGGACCGAGATTGTTTCCCTAAAACGAGCTTTTGCGAAATTAGTTACTGATTCTATTTTTAATAAATATATTTTAAAATACGGGACGCCTCTAAAAGTTATATCTGATAATGGTTCTCAGTTTATAAGTAATATTTTTGAAGACATGTGTCAAAAACTGGGCATATGTCATTTAAAAATGTTCCCGTATCGGCCGCAATCAAATATAGTGTAACGGGTCAACAGAAGCATAGTTAAAACTATTCGTAGTTATGTTAAAAAGTTTCATAAAAGCTGGAATAACTATGTCAATGAATTAGCTTTCGCTCTTAGGACCGCCAAGCACGACACGATGTGAAAAACTCCTGCTGAGTTATTTTTAGGCAAGAAGATTATAACCCCACCGAACAAATTGTTTTATGTTAAAAAAAAAGCCCCTGAATTCCAAATGGCGGATATACAAAAGTTAATTAAGGAAGCAAAAGAAAACACGGAAGTATCACAGAGGAAACAGAAAATGTATTATGACATGAAAAGACGGGAAGTAAAGTATAATGTGGGGGATGAAGTACTTAAGCTGAAGCACTCACTTTCTTCAGGGGCGGAAGACAAAGTGGCAAAATTTTGCCCACGGTTTAAAGGACCGTTTTCTATTGAGAAAAATAATCCAGGCAGTGGTGGTTTTAAGAGCCAAGAATGGCGAAAAAATTACGGCAAATATCGATCAAATAAAGCTGTATTACAATCGAAATAACATGAAAATATTTAAAGATCTTTTGCAGGATCTGGCACGGCAGGCACCATCTCAACACATGGCACAAGAGCAACGACCGCCAGAGTCAGCCACAAGTAAAGATACGAACAAGAAAAGAAAAGATTCCTCAATGAAACACCGGAGATAATAAGAAAAGGAAGATAGTCCCTCGACCAAAAAAGAGATGTCACGACCGGCTCCAACAGGAGGAAGAAATTCTAATAGTACCAAGAAGCCGAGAAGAAATGGCCGGGGTCAAGGCACCTGTGAGAAAATAAATAGTGAAACCTCAGGAAGGAGTCTACGCAGCAAGTGTCCAAGAATTAACAAGGAAAAGCAATTGCAGACTCAAGGGAACAAACGTTGGAACAACAAACTGCCAGATCTCGGCAAAAACCGAAGAAAAATGTTCCGACGCCCCCAAAGACAGCACCTATTAAGGGACCCGGAAATCAACCAACGGGGAGGACGAAGTTTTTCAAGAGCCATCAAGCACGCCCCAAAACGAAACGGACTGAGGAAGAAACTGAGGGTCGGAACCGGACAAGGCGTCGAATCAATCAAACCATGATCTTTGCTACCTTCCAGGAGTGGGCGGCTAAACGGATATCTGAATATCAAAAAGATAAGTAAAACTTTATGTTACTTTGAAACTTTAAATTAATTTTCGTTCTTACTGCAAGTGGCAGAATTTAAGAAGTTTTACCTCATGTGAGGTCTACCTTTATCTCCAAAAAGGCGAGAAATGTTTTACCTATTTGTTATTATGTTTTTGAACTACTCGCGAGTAATCTAATATTATTGTATAATAGTAAAGTGTAAATAGTTCAGTATTGTAAAAGATTTTGTAACTGCATAAGAAAAGTACCTTAAGAACATTCTAAAAATATTGTATAAAGCTTTGTTTAAAAGATTCTGTTAAGAAAAGACATTTTAGTCTAAGGACTTGCGAAATGTAATTGTTAAATGTAAAAGAAACAGCACTTGCTTTCAGTAGGAGGAAGTTAACTGTATGTTTTCAAAACGTGTAGAATTAATGCCACTTTAATACATGTGAACTGTTCCGTTAAAATTTAAGTACAGTGATGTGTTAAATTTGAAAGCAATATAGGAATGTAAAAGTTTAAAACCGCTGACTTAAAAGAATGTGAATGCATAAATGCAACGCATGGTGAATATGTGCTAAATTTGGAATGAATGTAGTTAGATTCTCTGAAGCTACACTGCAGAGTTAGCCACTAATTTTAGGATAGTACAACAGGGTTCAGAGATGAATGTAAGGTGTGTTCTAAGGTCTTGTTATGTTGAATTTTAACACGTTAGTGTTTTGATTGTAGGCTGTAGTGTTTCACTTGTACATAGACAGGCCCGTGTGTGATGTTTCTCTCTTTATAGCACAGATCAGAGAGCACGGGGAGAGAATTAAATAATGCTGTGAATGAAATAAGAATGGAATTTAAAAAGAAAAATGAATATATACGTGTTCATGTTACTTGCCATGTAAATTACTTGACAAATTGATTAAACTAGTTTTCCTTCCAGATCTCTGGAAAGAACAGATAAGAGACAAGAAAACACCTCTCTTAGGTAATGTAACAGATGAAGAATAATTGTCTTTGGAGAAAACATTGTAAAACTGCATTTTACATAATTTCTAGGTTAGATAGTTTTAGTGAGGAGGTTTTGTGAAAGATTGGCTCGCCTTGGAATTTAGAATTAAGTTTTCAGCAAGGTCATTTAGACCTTAGTTTCAAACTTATTAACTCTGGCGGGAAGTATGTAAGGATTTTAAGTTCACTAACGTTTATTTTATTTTAAAACTTTACTATCATCTCTTATTTTCCACTTCCAGCCAGAATTAACGCGTGAATATGTTTATGCAAATTGTACTTGCTAACGCTTAAGTATTTAAGTTGTGGCTTTTTACCAAGAAAGAAGAAGGAAGGAGAGAGAGCTCTCTTGCTACGAATCTTCATGTGAGCTTGCCATCAGTTACTATCCGCCTTTAAGGCCAGAGGTTAACCCTCTTGAAAGTTAAAGACGTATTGCAGTTTTCCGCAGTTTGCGTACTACAAACGTAGTAATTTAAAAGGCCAGTCTTAGTACTAGTCATCTGCGTAAGATATTTAAAAGTTAGCTCTTATTTAAATTTTTGTTAGTTAGTAGTCTTATACTCTTTTACGTTCAGACCACAAGTGGTTGGTCTTTGTATCCCGAAGTACGGGAACGTATGTAAAATCGACAAGCAAATAAAGGGTAATTTGCACCCTCTTTATCTTTGTTGTATCTTCGACACAGGCACGAACATAGCTTTTAGTAAGCTCCCTGTTCCTACCCAGGACTATAGCTATGCATGCGAAATCAACTAGAATCTACAGAAGTCCTAATAATACATTCCGTATAATATTTGAAGTTAAGATGTCTAACAATTCATATAATGCTATCGTGCTGGTACATTTATATACCCGTTTTTGCCTTGTGTCCTCTGGTGGTGCAAGTAGTATCAGATCCAACTAGTAACTGGAAGAACTGTGGTTCGAATCTCGGTCTTTAAGAGAGGAGAATATATGGAGTAATCGCCTTTCTCTATGTCGTCGTAGGATGAGTTGACAGCATGTCCAGCTGAATAAGTTAGGATTCATGATTTTCATTCAGGCCTCATCAATGGCCTCTAAATACTGGCAGTTTCACCTGCTTTGGTTTCGATCTCAGGCGAGCGGGTTGGCTGCATGGTTGGTTTTCGTGGTTTTCCGTATGTGTAATACGCCAGTTTCCCTCAGAATATCCTCCACGAAGGCATCCCTTCTTTTAGGTAGATAGTCCTCGTAGCCTTGCCGTATTTAAATTACCGAACCGCCCATGACTGTGATCTAGCCGAGGGTGTTGTTAAGTTTACCTGTTTCATGGCATTAAGCCCCTGATCCCGCGAATGGGCTAGCCGCATGGGCGTTTTCGTGGTTTTCCCCATGTGTAACATGTATACGAGCCAGATGTCCTTAGAAAGTCCTCCACGAAGCCATCTTTTTTCTTAGGCAGATAACCCCGAGGCTTTGCCATAATTATATAAACCAAACCAAAAATACATTAACAACACAGATTCTTCGAGAATTTTTTTTCTTTCCGAACACTGAGTAAAACACCTTTGTTATGCAATTTACTCCAAATCGAAAACTCCCATTCATCACTTTCGACTCAGAGATGGGAATTGAAAGAAATATGATTCTTTTCTGAAGCTTAGATTTGAGCTTGGTTTAGTATGGGAGCTGAAAGATAATAGGATGTAGAAACAACGGAATCTTGATTAAGCCGGCGATTCTAGATTCCTTAATCGTTAGAAATGTATTTTAAAAACTGAGTTTGTAATCAAGCTGCACTGTCTAGGAAGCCTGTAATTAAGTTCGAGATAGAATATAGCTTGCAATTAAGTTATACTCTCTCTAAAAACAAGAAATATTTCTTTTGTTCACTTATTAAAAAATACCCATTAACTACATGTGTGTTTTCGAAAATATCCCTAAATGCAACATAAATATGATCTTTCAGGAAGATACTTGGTTACTTAGGCAGATAAAGTTTTGTTATATTCAAGTAAATTAACCGGAAACTCTGAATTTACAAAGCCGATTTTATAAGAAAACAAAAAGAGGACTTCACATTAATAACTAGCAAGTTGTTCATCGGCGGAAAATGCTGGCAATCTTGGATAAAATGAAAGCCAGAACGATATAAGTGCAAATTCTGCAATAAAGCATCTACACATATTAGACGTTAAAAATAAGAGAATGTTTTATATTTTGTGAGTTTATTTGTGAAACTATCTGAGAAATAACCGCATTTTATTTCGTAAGATTGGATAATGTTTTCAGTTTTCATTATTTATCAAAAATTAAATATTTTGAACGTGTCCATTTCAAGCTACTCAGAATATTATTAGTTTTTGCGCTTAACGTGTACAAATGTTTGTGTGATATATTCATTCATACTTATGTATAGTTCGCCATGATTTTGCTTTTGCACTAGTATTTATCAAATAACATAAAATTAGCATTTTATGAAACAATAACATTTTTTATACTTAATTTAAATAACAAAGATATTGTAAGGTCAGCCTTAAAATAATTTGGAAGAAGCGGTCGGAAATTATGCGAAAAGAAGTGTTAGGTACTTTCTTTAAAACTATTAAACATTCTTCACTTACGCAATAAATCTTTTATTCGCGCCTTATTTACATATCATTGAAATGGTGCAAATAAAAATACAAGATGACTATGCGCGATTCATAAAAATGTTATTGTTCAACTCGGCTTCCATCATAATAATCTCTCTTTGCCACTGAGGGAAAAATAAAATATTTAAAAAAAAAATCGATGAGTTGCGTTTACATTCGGGCATCCTGACTTAGTTACAACCTCGGAACATTAAGAACTTATACATAAAAAATTAAATATATGATATTAAAATTTAGAGTTCGAAAGCCTTTAACTGTCATATAGACTCACCGTCCTTTTCTATTCCCTTTCTGTGTACTAGTTTTAGTAATAAGCGGCGGGTTGTTATCATTATCAGCAACACTAATGTCTTCACCATCGTCATCGTCCTCCTCTGATTCAGCTTGACACTGCCATAATTTCAATTGGCTTACATGAGCTGTCGTACCAAAACGCCCTTTCACCTTTTCTTCTAATTGAGTCACTCTATAGGTATCGCTTGGTAAAACGTCTGTAACTACCAAAGGTCCTCGATATTTTGGTTGTGTTTTGGTTGATTCTCCAGTTGATTTAGGTACTCTTCTCATAACTACTATTTCTCCTCTTTCGAATGTTAAAGAATTGCTTTTTTTCTTGTCATAATTTTTACTTTTCATTTGCATATCGTCAGTTCTCTTTCTAGCTTCATTCTGTAAGATTACTGGATCCTCCCATTCATTTGTTTCTTCGTCTGTAATCATCCTCATCAATCCGTCGTTGAATTTTGTTGAATAACTGTGAAGCATTTCGAAAGAAGTTTTATTTGTAGTCTTATTTATTATATTGTTTAAATTTCTTTCGTATTCCTTAATCTTTTTGTCCCAGTCCCTATGATTCGGATTTTCTATATTCGCTTTCATCGTAACTAAAATTGTTCGATTTGCTCTTTCCACCATTCCATTACCACTTGAATGTTGAGTTGAATTGAGCGTATGACTGATTCCATTATTTTCGCAGTAGTCTCGAAATTCCTTCGCTGTGAAACATGTTAATTTATCGCTGATAATTTTTTCTGATAACCCAAAATCATCTAAACTCTTCAATGCAATTAACACATACTTGGTTGCAGTACTTTTCATAGGACATAAACGTGTAAATCTTGTAAAATTATCAATTATTACAAATAATTCTGTATTGCCTTTTGAACTTTTTACGAATGGTCCTAAATGATCTACATGTATGATTGCAAAAGGTCTTCTACCAAGTCTAATTGGATGCAGTACTCCTTGTTTCTTACTACTAGATACTAAATTTACTAGGCATTCGAAATACATCGAAATGTGATGCATAACATATCGTTTCATTCCTTTAAACCAGTATGACTCCTTAATTTTGGCAACAGTTCTATCTGCTGAAAAATGTCCCAAACGATCGTGAAATTTTACTACAATACCTTTTCTCATCGACTTAGGTATGACGTATAAGAATTTCTCCTTTTTTCCCGATCTTTACAAAACAATTGATTATTCTTCAAGACGTAATTTTCAGTTACATACTACTTCTCTGCGTTCGTTCTATCTTTTATTTTTTCTTTAAAATGTTTATTAATTTGCGTAATTCTGGATGTGAATGCTGAATCATAAAAATTTGTTCATCTATCGTTAGCGTTAAATAAACTTCCAAGTTGTTCTCAGTTATAGAATCTAAGGTTTCTTCTGGCTGATCAACTGGCGATCGGTTCAATATATCTACGTGACTCATTTTTTTTTTACCTTGTCTATGCTTTATTTCAAGATCGTATTCCTGGATCAGATTACTCCACCTTGCTATCTGAGGATTTGAAGTTTTCTTCGCGTTTAAATAAACTAAAGCTTGGCAGTCTGTAATTATCGTAAATCGAATTCCAATCAAGAATTGTCGAAGTCGTGTGAAAAGTCCAAACTATAGACATTAATTCTAATTTGCTTGACTGATAATTCTTTTCTGTTTCTGTTGTTCCTTTATTTACACAATAAACTAAATGCCACTTTTTATCTTCACCTTTTTTCAACAGCATTCCT